>JAVGWX010000018.1:28533151-28998151 GCA_036924085.1 Ariolimax columbianus | reverse complement strand
TTCCGACCAAAATTCTGAACCCCACTTTTGTCTTCAATTATTTCCCTTTTGTGGCAACCTCAGTTCAAGTATACATTAGCCACCCTTCTCTCCCGCCTCAAAGTACCAAGCTTTTACTCTAGCCCAAAATAGAATTACCGCACATTTCGGCGTCGTGGACGCTATTTCTTTCGTAAAGTAAGACTCGAAAATTTACTATGTTCGTCCTGGAGACCGAAGGTTGGATCTGACGTAGTACTGTTCTAACCCTAGAGGATGATTCTCTATAACTTAACGTAACTTCATTATACTGGTTTAGAAAGCTCTACACAGTCTGTATACAACCAGTTTATTCCACTCCACGGATATTAAAAATGACTGTGATCATTAACTGACTCTACCTCTACCATATCTTCTGGTAATGCATTCCGAGCATTCACTACTCTCTGACTAAAGAAAGACTTCCGAATATCTAATCTGTATCTGTCTTTAAATAATTTGAAGATGTGCCCTCTTGTTGTAGCCAGTTGAACTTTGAAAAACTTGTTATAGTCTAATTTATCCTTTCCATCGATTAATTTATAAACTTGCATTATCACCTCAAATTCTTCTCTGTTCTGGACAATGCAGACCAGTTTTAAAAAATCTCTCATCATAACTAGAATTCTGAAATCTCACGATCATTTTTGTAGCTCTTCTTTGTATTCTTTCTAGCATGTTTATATTCACTCTATGATGAGGACTCCATACCTGAATACAGTACTCCAGTTTAGGTCTCACCAATGATTTATATAATTTGACTAACACTTTCTTGCTCTTTTTCGTGTAATGTTTCATTTGATCATACCTAACATTGCATTATCCTTTTCACTACCCCCGGGACTTACTCCGCACCTTACCTGTATAATCTATTATGACACCTGGGCCCTTTTCCTTCTCTATCTTTCTAATATTGTCCACTCCCATCATGAAATTATAATCCTCATTGGATCTTCCCACGTGGATGACTGTACAATTTCCTACATTAAACTCAGTCTCCCAGCTCTCAGACCATTTATGAATCGTAGCTAAGTGCGATCTCAAAAGATCCACTTCTGTCGGAGAAAAGACCCTGAGGATAATTTTGTGTCATCCGCGATTTTTGCAATCATGGATCCGATATTATGCTCTCTATGAATAGATGCAGCAAAGATGGCGCCGTAACCGGCTGCGGGTCTGCATTGCTCTGTTCTATTAGTTCAATATGGATACCACCGCCAGACCACGGATTTGCCTGGAATTTACACTATTCAACACTTATGTTCACATAATCGTGTTGTCTTTTCCATTTGGACTGGTTAATTCGTTCATTGTTTGTGTTTTCTTTTGTTCGATTATCCTGGTCTGGACATCGGCTTTATGAATAGCACTATGCTTACATCTGTGTCGTATTTCACGACCTAGTTCACACGGCTGAATTTTACGAAATTTGCGCTCTTCGTCCTAGCTAAAAACACTGTCGGTTTCGAGGTATGAAATTTAGACACGACTATAATGGACTGGACCATAGCCCGGGAGAGATGCCCAACACACACGCGCGCTGAGTGATGTCCATACGACATATTACAGTTATGGGAAAGGCACAACACACTTTATATGGCATCACCCCCCCCCCCCCTTTCACTGCCTGGCGGGTACCTGTTTACGGGAAAGGCGTCAGGAGTAAACCTTGAGGAAAAATCTGCATCCCGTGCTTTCTCCAGTCGTCTCGATAAATATTTTGTCACTGACCAAAAGTAGCTCAGGACGAGAGAGGGAGGTTGACAAAAGGCGCTGTTTCTTCCTCACTTTAATCCAAATCACCGCACAAGTCACACATTTCAGCGGACACAGCAAGAGAAAAGACTGTACACACGGCTGAACAAAGAGAGTGGTCTTCATCACATGTAATGGATGAACATCATCATCCTCATCTCTATGCTAGACAGTAAACTGGATTACAATGAATGACATCTGAATTAAATGTATAAATTATACTGTTCTTAGTTAAAATAGTAAATAAACAACGTATCATAAAAAATATGTTTAAAAAAATATGTATTTAATCATATATATTCATTTACACATTGAAAGATGGGAACCTGTGAGTTGTGACGCGTACGAAGTGCAGCAGGAAAGACAACTCGCAACAAAATCCGCAATCCTACGCGGAGGAATATAATGGGGGCTACATCGGTTAACTATCGTATTGATACACAGAAGATAAAGTAGTCTGTTCATTAGATAACAATGGGGTAGGATAATCCTGCCGCTAAATCATATCACATGGAGGTATCAGGACAACAAACAAGAGGTCCACCCGGTGACGATGGATAGAGAAGATAAAAACAACACTCCAAAATGTCAAGATGTCAGCAGCGTAAGCCCCCAACTATCGCTAACCAGGAGTCTGCACAAAGCTCCTCTCTGCCAAGTCGTAAGGAAAGAGCTTTAGGACAAAAGAAACAAACAAAAACACATTAGGTAGACTTGGTTAGGCGAGCCAACATACTAATAGTCAAGTACATTTTCAACGAGGGGCAGTCATTGAGTAACAACGATGTTATCATAAAGTGCATGTGAGATTATGTACAACGGAAAAACTGGGGTGGGGGGACGGGGGCAGTCTTTAAATAAAAGCAAATTTATCATATAGTGCATGTGAGATTATGTACAACGGAAAAGGAAAAAAATGGAGGGGGGGGGGGTGCATCGGGCTCAGTCATTAAGTAACATCAATTCTATCATATAGTGCTTGGGAAAGTGCATACAACGGAAAACGAGGGGCAGCCATTAAGTAACAGTAATTTTATCATAAATTTAATGAAAGATTATGTACAACGGTTAAATCGTATTTCAGGACATACAATGTGTATCTTTATCAATACTCCTTGTAAGGATTGTGACGTTCGAGGAGAATGCGCATGCGCAATATATCGTACAACATGGTTTTTTTTTACTTTTTTAATAAAAATGTTGCATTTTAAAATTAAAGTGAAGCTATGTATCTTTCCCGGAAGGGAAAAGGCCAGTGTTAGATCTTGAGTAGAATTTTTTTAAAATACAAAATGTTAATGGAGGAATTAAGACAAGCACTGCATTGACAAACATTGGTTTTCAGAGACAAACAGAAATTGCTAACCTGAAAAAATGTCAGCATATAACTGAGGAAGAGAATAAGCAGTATTCATATACGGTCAGGTGTATGGGTCTGAAACATGGAATATAGCAAAGAAGAATGAACAAATGTTGGGAGCGTTTGAAATGTGGTGCTTCCTTAAAATGGAATGAATGAGTTGGACAGAAAGAAGATCCAATCATAATGTCATCATTTGAGGTAGGTGCACAAATACAATATCAACATTTTTACAAAAACGAAGATTCAGTTGCTTGGGGAAAATATACGACATGAAAGTCTTCTACAGAAGATACTAAAGGATAAGAACCATGGTAAAAGAAGATGTGGGCGACCAGGACTCGTCTTTATATGCCAGTTATGTAGAGAAATTTAAATACGACCCTATACTGAAGTAAAAAGAGCTACAGAGGACACGGTCAAATGGACAGAAATGCTCAGACGACATTACAACGAGTCTAAACACTGGCCAACCAGAGGATATGGTCACATAGAAAGAAATGCAAAGACAAACTTACAATCAATCTTAGGACGGATGGTTGGTTATTGATCCAGCGACCTATCGGCTCCTGCCCTTTGGTCCAATGCCATATAGTGGTATCTGCAAAGTGTTTGTAAGCTGTTGTTTAGTTCCGTACAAAGTGTTCTATTTGTTTGGTCTCGAAGGAAGAAGCTCTTTCCTAACACTGGCAAGAGCCGGACATTCAAAAAGATGATGTTCAACAGTTTCATAGGGATGTATGCACAGCCGGCACTCTGGAATATGTTCTGGTTCGATTATGTTCAAGTGGCTGTTAAGTTGTATGTGTTGAGTGCCTAGTCGGAAAATGATGCTTTTTTTCTTCTTTTCGGGAGGTTTATTTTGTCTTTTGGATTTGGGATGACCATTTGCTTGTATATTTCTCTTCCAGTATTTCCCATTTTCCATATATTCAACCAGGCTTCTTTATTCGCAGTCTTCAGTAGTTCTTTGACTGTATGTAGGGTTGTTGGTGTGTACTGTTGTTCTTGACTTGCTCCCTTATTAACCAGTCTGTCTGTCTTGTCATTGCCAGGTGTATTTGAGTCACCAGAGATCCATTGTATAGCTATTCTGACTTCATGGAATGTGAGAAGTTGGTTGGCTTCAAGGGATATTTGGGTACGTTTAGGCCTACAGTGACCACAGTCTTCCAGAGCTTGAAGGGCATATAATGTATCTGTAAATATTTCAATACTTTTGGCTTTTGATAGGAAATCATCAAATACAGTCCTCAAAGATACTTTCAATGCTGTTATTTCTGCTTCATAATTTGAACATATCTCCCCACATTGCATCAAACAGCTCATCAGATGATCTGTTTAGATACATACTCCATATCCTGCTTTAACTGTGAATTTTAATGGAGATTAAAGACAGATATCACGTCTCAGACAAATGACAAGAAACACATAGAGCATCAAGAAATTTATCACCAAATACAAGTTTTAAAATGCCAGAAATTCAAACAAAACTAACAGATACTACCACAAGAAGATCTGATCCAGTCAGTCCTATGAGAGCATCACAAAGAACAATTGACAACTACCCAGAAGAATGGATACAAGTCTATAATGATGGATCTGCCTAGGGCAGATCAACCAGATGATGATTACGATGATAGACAAGGCTCACCGTTAGATAATGTATGAAAGAAACACGATGTATACACGGTAGACAACAAAATATATGTACAGGAATAAGAGGTTGTTGATGGAGATGCCAGGCTCATGAGATGGATTGGCAAGGAAAAGGACAAACTTTCAAACACTATAGACACAAAACATCGGCAGAGAGATATGAACACAATTTGAAGGGCTAAGATTTGTTTCTTCAATATCATAGGAAAACAGTCAATGGATGGACAAGAGAAAATAAGAAAAGCGTGTTAACATCAAAGGTAACCAATTAAAATGGATAAGAAAAACAATGAAGTAGACATTATTTCTGAATATGGCAAGAGAAGACATAATCGTATGCATAAAAAGATAAGAATCATTCTTCTTCTTCTTTAGCCCTACTGCCCTTGCCATACGGCTCCGCAAAAAGGTGGGATGTGTAGAGTTCTTGTTATTGCCATGTGGGAGGCGTCTGCTGTCGTTAGGTGTAACTTCCTGAGAGTGTCACAGACACCCTCGATCCACCGACGTCGAGGTCTGCCTTTTGCTCATGGACCGGAAACCTTCAAATGATGTACTCTTGATGCAGGCTTGTCATACTGAATTCTGACTAAGTGACCAAACCACTTGATTATCTGTGTCACAATGTAGTTACTAACTGGGTTTGTCCCCACTATCTGGCTCAGTTACTAACTGGGTTTGTCCCCACTATCTGGCTCAGTTACTAACTGGGTTTGTCCCCACTATCTGGCTCAGTTACTAACTGGGTTTGTCCCCACTATCTGCCTTAGTGTTGAGTTGCGGATTCGGTCATTGGTTGTCTTTCCGGCTGCGCACGTCGGATCTCACAGCTCTGAACCAAGATTGACATTGGTAACACAATGTAGGAATAAATAGTGCATTTATCAGGATCTACTTAGTTGAAAGAAGCACTCTAGTGTGTTTCAAAATCGGTGCAATTTGATAGTGAACGCTGTTCGCTCTCTGAATTATACGTGCATTCTCTCTGCCTTCTCTGCCGTCATCGGTGAACATGCTACCAAGGTATTTGAACTCCCGTACTTGCTTGATACCAATGTCACTGATGTGGAGACTTATCTGCACTTGTTCATGTGATATCAAGATAGTTTCTGTCTGGCCTGTGTTGATCTTCCTGTAATATTCATTACAAGCGAAATGGCGAAAGTTTAGGTAGTTTTGTTGGTCTTCCCCATTTTCGTAAAAGATGACCTGATCATCAACAAACTACATTTCATTTAGGGATTCCTCGAGAGGGTTAGTCAACTGTGTAATTGTATCATGAATGAAGGGGAGAAAAATCACACCCCTGTCGTACACCACTCAGCACTGACAGCTATGTTGTTATACCTGCATTCGTTCGTACTGAACCTTTACTTTTGCGTAAAAGACCCGAATGCCATCCACTAGTTGACCCTCCACGCCATATTCCTCCATTACCTCCTAAAGCCTACATCGGCTTACCCAGTCAAATGCATTTATTTAATCATTGAAGGCCACGTAGAGTTTAAAAAAGAATTGTATTCTATGTTTTTTTTCACACAACTAGTAGGAATAATAGAGCTTGCAAACATCAGGGACAAAAATAAAATGGTGAAATGAACGAAACTTGGAAAATGTCCAGATTAGTTATGATAGAGAAAAAGACAGATCCACAAGATGGAAAATAAAAGAGTGATAAAGCTTGCAAGTGCCAAAGAAACAAATGAGAACATAAAGATGAAAAACAGGGTAGAAAGAAAAATATGATTACTCAACAAAGGATAGAGAATACAGAATCATAAGAAAAGAGCTGGGAGATACATCTTCCAACCATCTGAGAAAGAAATAGCAGTTAGAAAGAAATAGCAGTTAGAAAGAAATAGATAGCAGTATTATGAGAGGAACTGATCCGATGTGAATATGTCCGCTGAGTATGACAAGACAGGACATAACCCTAACAACGAGAAGATCGAAAGAAAATTAAAGACGTCAGATGAAAAAGAAACATGAAGAGACAGATATTTCTTTGTAGGCAAGAGAAGAGGGGTGCAAACAGAAGAGACAGGTATTGACAAAATGAACGGGGATGTTGAGATGAAGTGACACATATGGAAAAAAGCGATGTCGTAACTGTTGACAAATAATTACAGGAGATGGCACGTGAGATGACAGGAGTGATGGAATCTTCACACTTAGATCGAAACATCAGCTTGAAATATGCAGGAATACGGCGACACAGAGTGACAGACTCATCAGGTGAAGTATCATTGATACACGCCACGAACTGAATAATTGGACCATCATTTTGTTCATGTAGTTATTGGTGGTGTTGTGTTTTTGTTGTTGTTTTTGTTGTTCCTTTGCTCTTGTTTTCTCGGTGGGAAAGGTCTCGATAATGTGCGTCTGGTTCGCTTGCATCTTCCCCAGGCAAGTGGATCAGATCGGAATAATTTAACACTTGTAGTGTTGTTGTTAGAAGTTGCTATCCTGATAGTAGTTGCTGTCCTGTTTAGTAGTTGCTGTCTTGTCATTAGCTGATGTCGTGATAGTAGTTAATGTCGTGGTAATAGTTACTGTCATGATAGTAGTTACTGTCGTGATAGTAGTTAATATCGTGATAGTAGTTAATGTCGTGATAGTAGTTACTGTCGTGGCAGTAGTTAATGTCGTGATAGTACTTAATGTCGTGATAGTAGTTACTGTCGTGATAGTAGTTACTGGTGTGGCAGTAGTTAATGTCGTGATAGTAGTTAATGTCGTGATAGCGTGATAGTAGTTAATGTCATGATAGTAGTTAATGTCGTGATAGTAGTTAATGTCGTGATAGTAGTTACTGTCCTGTTAGTATTGGTACCCTGTTATTGGGTGCATCCCCGTGGGTGTATTTCGAACCGGAAGTCGGAAATCTATGTTTCTAAGGAGAAGTCTATTTGCGGCTCATGTCTTTAGAAGGAGCAATCCGTTACTTCTGCAATTTCCGAAACCATGTCTGCCAATGGCCCCCTTCCAGGCTGCATGGTCTGTGCCGACCCTAGCGTTAAAATCACAGAGGATGACAAATGTGTCAGATTTGAGGCCTGTAGCGATGAGCGCCTCAAGGTCCTCATAAAACTTATCTTTGATCTCGTCGGGGTTAGCCACTGTGGGTGTGTATGCACTGATGAGTGTGGCATGGCGCCCACCTATTAGATGGAGACGCAGTGTAATCAGACAGTCATTGATTCCCTGGGCATGCTTGTGAGCTTGTCGACCATGTTGGTCTTGAATGCAAATCCAACTCCAGCATTACGACGCGCTTCTTTGCATCGACCGCTCCATACGAAAGTGTGCCCAGCGCCTTCCTCTGTGATCTGTCCTTCCTTTGCCAATTTTGTCTCGCTCAGGGCGGCTATGCATATGTTGTATCTAGTCAGTTCCCTGACGATCGGTGATGTTTGTCGTTCGGGTCTGTTCGCTTTGGCGTTGTCCAGTAGCGTGCGGACATTCCATGTTGCAAGCGTGATGGGTAGTTTTCGTGATCGTTTTATGCCCGTTCCACCGCTGTAGTTTCGGATCCCTGCCAGCCGCTATTTACCTTACACAAAACCAAAGACTGCAGTCAGTGGGCAGATGCTGAATGTCGTAGATAAATTCACGTATCTGGGCATCACGCTGTCGAAATCTATCAGCCTCGATGATGAGGTGGCAAGCAGAATAGCAAGGGCCAGCATAGCCTTTGGTAGAATGTGCTGGATGGTGTGGGAACGTGGTGGTATGCGTCAAGACCAAACTCAAAGTCTACTGTGCCACCATCATTCCAACCCTACCCTACGACAGCAAAAGCTGGACTGTATACTCTGAACATGCAAGGAGTTTAAACCACTTCCACACAGGTTGCCTGAGGCGAATATTCCACATTCGATTGCAAGATCGTGTCACTGACATCGAAGTTCTCTCGAGGACTGACATGTCCAGCATCCACTGCTAGAAAAAGTATAACTGGGATGGGCCGCACATCCGTATGTCAGACGAACGTCTCCGAAAGAGGCTTCTCTACTACCAGCTGAGAGAGGCATGACGCGAGAAAGGGCATCCAAAGAAACGTCTTGAAGACAGTCTCAGGGACTCACTGAAACGTTGCTAGATAGATATCACCACCTGGGGAAATCTTGAGCAAAACAGATCTGACTGGAGAAGCGCAGTCAAAGTGGATGTAGCTAGCAGCGAGGACCCCCGTATTGTGAAAGCCTAGAGCAGATGCGAGACCCGGAAATCACGAGCAGTGGGGACACCATCACCTTCTACTGATCTGGTGTTCCCGATATGTAGCAGATATTTTCGTGCCCGCATTAGCCTGTTCAGAAACATGCGCACCCACACCCAACAGGGAAATCTGTGACAAGGATGATGACAGCGGTCCTCATCGACAACGATGGACAGCTATTATATGTATATATATATATGTGTGTGCCCCAACCTTTACATCTCCGGAGGAAGCGAAGGGTCAATTTTATGGACAGCTGGAGGGAATGATCAAGAACAGTATCAGGGAAGAAGCACGCTTCTTTCTCGGCGACTTTAAAGCTAGAGTAGGTGGGGACCACATAGCATGGCCTACCTACCTTCAACATCATGGTATTGGCAGGGTAAATGACAATGGTCAAAGGTTGCTGGCGATTTGCACTGAACAAGGCCTTTGTATCCCAGATACTTTCTTCAAGAGCAAGCCGCAACATAAAGTATCCTGCAAACACCCAAGGTCACATCGATGGCGTCAAATCGACTTGATCGTCGCCAGACGTTCAGCTCTAAACATGGTCCTCTCCACTAGAAGCTATCACAGTGCAGACTACGACTCTTACCTTGCACTTGTATGCAGCAGGGCATGCCTGCAGCTTCGCACAATATGCGTTCCAAACAAAGAAGGTATCCCGGCATCAACACAGCGTAGATGGTGATTTCTTTCAAGGCAGAGAGGTTTGTGTCTGACATGAATCTTGCTCTTCGGGGAGCATTTGAGTTTGACGCCACAGCTAAATGGGATGTTATGAAAGGTGCCATATATAGTACAACATTAGCTACGTTTGACATGAGGGAACGAGCCAATCACGACTGGTTCAATGGACATCTCACAAAAGTTGAACCAGTAATTGAGGCCACACGAGAAGTGGTCATCAATTATTACAAATTGTGCCCAAATGAGACGACGTTTGCTGCCCTCAGGAGTGCCCTGGGAACAAATCATCAAACCGCTAGAAAATGCGCGAATGGGTACTGGCAGAAACTGTGTGAAGAAATTCAGCTAATTGCAGAAACGAGAAATATACAGGGAATGTATAGAGGCATAAAGCTTTAAGGCAGATCTGTTCAGTGTGTGTATATAGATGTAATAAATACGTTTGTAGTGGAAAGCCATGCCTGTATGCTCGACACCCTTCATTATGAAAGTGAGGCATGGTCTACCTACATGCACCAGGAAAGGCAGCTAAACAGCTATCACGTGAGGTGCTTGCGCAGAATCCTGGGGGTTGGGAGACAAGACAAGACCACCAACGCAGAGGAGTTGGAGAGAACAGGCACTGTCGGGATCTGTTCCATAGTCTTCGAAGGCATCAATGAGTGGGACACATTTGGAGGATGGATAATAGCAGAATACTAAAATATCTTCTCTATGTGGAATCACAGTTGGGAAACTGTCTCGGGGCCTACCACTAATACGGTACACGAGCGTATGCAAGCGGATTATGAATGATGCGGACATGGCTTTGGAATCATGGGAACACGACATCGTGGATCGTGTCACATGGAAGGGCAGGATTAAGCCTGGAATACAGAGAAATTAAATACTGATTGCGGATAGACTGACTCAGCGTTTAAGAAGACACTCCGCACCATGCGATACCGCGAGCAGTCCATATTTTTCTTCTGTGGAAGGCGCTTCTCTGCTCCTAATGGTCTTACGAGTCACATTCGTTATCGTCATGGACTGTAGTTACAAACTTTTTTTCAACGCACAATTACTACAGTCTGATAAGACGGAAAGAGACAATGAGTGGATAACAACAAATATACCGATCTGGTTAAGAACACTATGATTTGTGACAGTTTCGGGGACAAACAAGTCAGATGGTCAACAATTCGGATGGTCAACAAGTCGGATGGTCAACATGTCAGATGGCCAACAAGTCTGATGGTCAACAAGTCGGATGGTCAACAAGTCGGATGGTCAACAAGTCGGATTGTCAACATGTCAGATGGTCAACAAGTCGGATAGTCAACAAGTCAGAGGGTCAACGATTCGGATGGTCAACAAGTCGGATGGTCAACATGTCAGATGGTCAACAAGTCGGATGGTCAACAAGCCAGAGGGTCAACAATTTGGATGTCAACAAGTCAGATGGTCAAAAAGTCAGATGGTCAACAAGTCAGATGTCAACAAGCCAGTTGTCAACAAGTCGGATGTCAACAAGTCGGATGGTCAACGTCGGATAGTCAACAAGTCGGATGATCAACAAGTCGGATGATCAACAAGTCGGATGGTCAACAAGTCGGATGGTCAACAAGTCGGATGGTCAACAAGTCAGATGGTCAACAAGTCATATGGTCAACAAGTCAGATGGTCAACAAGTCATATGGTCAACAAGTCGGATAGTCAACAAGTCATATGGTCAACAAGTCGGATAGTTAACAAGTCAGCTGGTCAACCCAAAAATGAGTCAGTTTAAATGTTTATGACGTAATGAAAATAATGTGGAAATTAGAAGGTTGAATACCAGGATTACAGATTACAGTCAGAATGAATTGTGTGTGCTTATATTGATATTTACTTATTCTTAGTTCTTAGTCGACTTGTACGTCTACAGAGGCAGATGTTCATGTGCAGGTCCCACTTAGTCGACTTGTACGTCTACAGAGGCAGATGCCCATGTGCAGGTCCCACTTAGTCGACTTGTACGTCTACAGAGGCAGATGCCCATGTGCAGGTCCCAACTCTGGCATAAGCTGAATGAAGCAGGGAGGAGAATTTCCTGCTTAGCGGGCTAGGCTCGAGCAGCTTATTACTCCACTGCGTTGGGACAAGTGCCACGGAGGGTGGTTTACCGATGTGTGAGTCCATCTTTAGAGACTCAAACACTAGAGCAAATTCGACCTGCAGTCTGTTAGATACCATCTATGCTGCTCTAAACAACCTAACCATGGCTGGTGGTATGCCATATCACACAGTTAGTCGCCATTTGCGACATGCTCTCTGTGGGACAGTGATGCTATTCTTAGCCTTGTCATACACAAAGGCCTATTTACTTATTACTTTGGTTTATTGAATAATTACAATTATCAGTACTTCGTACTGCCTCCTTGCTCCCCTGGGGTTGTGACTGTCCGACCCGTATAGAAGTAACATTGTTGTCTTATGAAAGTGAAGTGTAACATCTAGGTCAGGTGGAACATACAGACCAAGACCCGATCTCACTTACTCGTATGCCTCCTGGGAACGGAATGTGTCATAGCAGTCTGTCCAATGCGATAGGGATCAACACTGTAATCCCCAAAGCGGTGAACGTACCGAAGAACCCCGCATTACACTGCAGCCAGGAAGACCTAGATCCATTTTCTCAAGTATACCTGCGGATGTAAGAAGATCCATGGTAACCTGCCATGAAAGAATCGTCGTAAATTGTTACACTACCGACACTGTAATCCCCAAATAATAGGGAAGGAAGACTAAAGTCGGGTCATCAGAATATACTTATCAGACATGTTAGTCGGGGTCAGATAAAACATACTGGCCAAGACCCTCACCTCGGCTTCCTAGTAGCCCTCCCTGGAAACGGGCTGTTTCCATAGCAGCCTGGCAAATGAGGTGAGGCATCGATGTAATCCCCGTAGTAGTGAGTGGCACGGAAATGAAGCCAAGCATAGCACAACCGCCTGGAGGACCCAGGTCCATCTTCATCAGCACCCTCGGTATGTGAGGAAAGCTACTGCAACACATCACTTAACGTCCTTTTCAGGGCGCACAAAAGAGTAACCTAGTCATTGTGGGCATTCAAAAACAGCAGCAACAATATCCAAAGTTGTGAACTTACCGAAGAGCCTCTCATTGCACTACAGCCAGGAAAATTCCTGTCCACCTTCTGAAGTACATCTCGTGATGTAAGAAGAGCCTTTTAACCTTCCATGAAAGAAACGTGTCAAGAGTTGAATTAATTGAGCACTAGTGGCTTCCAACAACAAGAAACGCTGCCTTACATAGATCACGTGCTCAAAGATTACACGTCCCACCAGCATTTGAAGGAACACGACAAGAAAGTCAAATGACAAGATTGTTCTGGTCGACCAATCCGATCAAGATATGGCCTTAAGCCAGAGGGCAATTTCACTGGAGTCTCATTTCCGGAACCTGGAAATCACATAAGGAAGCACCGCGTTAAGTAGACCGGATACAGGCTTTCCGGCCAGACGCGAAATAGCCAATCAGGAAGACGAGTGTGGACCGGAAACGGAAATACTCTAGGATCTCTAAAGCTCCGATGAAGCAAATGAAGATCAAGCAAGCAGACTTAATATAATGTTCTCTAGAAGTGAGACAAGAGGCCAAGAAAAAGAACACTGTTGTGGTGAAAGGCGCAAAATCAGCAAATTAACCCCCACTTGATGGCATCTTCTAAAAAATTGTGATAATCCTCATATGAGCGGGTGAGAATTGACGAAATCTTGCAAAATATGGAATCATTGCCATGTATGAAATATAGAATCAGTGCAATGTATGAAATATAGAATCAGTGCAATGTATAAAATATAGAATCAGCGCAATGTATAAAATATAGAATCAGCGCAATGTATAAAATATAGAATCAGCGCAATGTATAAAATATGGAATCATTGCCATGTATGAAATATAGAATCAGTGCAATGTATGAAATATAGAATCAGTGCAATGTATAAAATATAGAATCAGCGCAATGTATAAAATATAGAATCAGTGCAATGTATAAAATACAGAATCAGTGCAACGTATAAAATATAGAATCAGCGCAATGTATAAAATATAGAATCAGTGCAATGTATAAAATATAGAATCAGCGCAATGTATAAAATATAGAATCAGCGCAATGTATAAAATATGGAATCATTGCCATGTATGAAATATAGAATCAGTGCAATGTATGAAATATAGAATCAGTGCAATGTATAAAATATAGAATCAGCGCAATGTATAAAATATAGAATCAGTGCAATGTATAAAATATAGAATCAGTGCAATGTATAAAATATAGAATCAGCGCAATGTATAAAATATAGAATCAGTGCAATGTATAAAATATAGGGAGAGACACAAAGTTAAATTGCTTGATCATAACACAAGAATGTCTCCGAAACGTCACTACTAGCGAGTCTACAGCAAGCATTTCTGTTGATCAATTAAGAGCAAAATAAGATAACGATACGGGATTGGCGGTGTTAAACAGATGCTAAAGAAGCAGGATTTAAAATAACAAAGGCTAACACACAGAAGTACACACACTATAAAAAAGATGGCATATTGCAATAGAATTTAAAAGGACAGATTATCCGTTAAGAAAAGTTTTCAGATTACCATGGTTAGCGAAACAGGAAAACACAGCAGTCCTAAGGGAAGTGGAAATAGCATCGAATTGGCTCGTAAATAGCATTCTTCATCTTCCTGTTATTCAGTCCGGGTACTTGGGTTGGAGACTTCTGGTTATGTCACGCCACTGTCTTCTCTTAGTCTGGAGACTGGTCTTGAAATCTTCTGATTATGTCACGCTACTGTCCTCTGTTAGCCAGTCCAGAGATTGGTCTTGAAGTCTTCTAATTAATTATGTCACGCCATTGTCCTCTCTTAATCTGGAGACTGGTCGTAAAGTCTTCTGATCATATCACGCTACTGTCCTCTGTTAGTCAGTCCAGAGATTGGTCTTGAAGTCGTCTGATCATATCACGCTACTGTCCTCTGTTAGTCAGTCCAGAGACTGGTCTTAAAGTCTTCTGATCATATCACGCTATTGTCCTCTGTTAGTCCAGAGACTGGTCTTAAAGTCTTCTGATCATATCACGCTACTGTCCTCTGTTAGTCAGTCCAGAGATTGGTCTTGAAGTCGTCTGATCATATCACGCTATTGTCCTCTGTTAGTCCAGAGACTGGTCTTAAAGTCTTCTGATCATATCACGCTACTGTCCTCTGTTAGTCAGTCCAGAGACTGGTCTTGAAGTCGTCTGATCATATCATGCTACTGTCCTCTGTTAGTCAGTCCAGAGATTGGTCTTGAAGTCGTCTGATCATATCACGCTACTGTCCTCTGTTAGTCAGTCCAGAGACTGCTCTTGAAGTCGTCTGATCATATCATGCTACGGTCCTCTGTTAGTCCAGAGACTGGTCTTAAAGTCTTTTGATCATATCACGCTACTGTCCTCTGTTAGTCAGTCCAGAGACTGGTCTTGAAGTCTTCTGATCATATCACGCTACTGTCCTCTGTTAGTCCAGAGACTGGTCTTAAAGTCTTCTGATCACATCACGCTACTGTCCTCTGTTAGTCCAGAGACTGGTCTTGAAGTCTTCTGATCACATCACGCTACTGTCCTCTGTTAGTCCAGAGACTGGTCTTGAAGTCTTCTGATCACATCACGCTACTGTCCTCTGTTAGTCCAGAGACTGGTCTTAAAGTCTTCTGATCATATCACGCTACTGTCCTCTGTTAGTCAGTCCAGAGATTGGTCTTGAAGTCTTCTGATCATATCACGCTATTGTCCTCTGTTAGTCCAGAGACTGGTCTTAAAGTCTTCTGATCATATCACGCTACTGTCCTCTGTTAGTCAGTCCAGAGACTGGTCTTGAAGTCGTCTGATCATATCATGCTACGGTCCTCTGTTAGTCCAGAGACTGGTCTTAAAGTCTTTTGATCATATCACGCTACTGTCCTCTGTTAGTCAGTCCAGAGATTGGTCTTGAAGTCGTCTGATCATATCACGCTATTGTCCTCTGTTAGTCCAGAGACTGGTCTTAAAGTCTTCTGATCATATCACGCTACTGTCCTCTGTTAGTCAGTCCAGAGACTGGTCTTGAAGTCGTCTGATCATATCACGCTACTGTCCTCTGTTAGTCAGTCCAGAGACTGGTCTTGAAGTCGTCTGATCATATCATGCTACGGTCCTCTGTTAGTCCAGAGACTGGTCTTAAAGTCTTTTGATCATATCACGCTACTGTCCTCTGTTAGTCAGTCCAGAGACTGGTCTTGAAGTCTTCTGATCATATCACGCTACTGTCCTCTGTTAGTCCAGAGACTGGTCTTAAAGTCTTCTGATCACATCACGCTACTGTCCTCTGTTAGTCCAGAGACTGGTCTTGAAGTCGTCTGATCATATCATGCTACGGTCCTCTGTTAGTCCAGAGACTGGTCTTAAAGTCTTTTGATCATATCACGCTACTGTCCTCTGTTAGTCAGTCCAGAGACTGGTCTTGAAGTCGTCTGATCATATCATGCTACTGTCCTCTGTTAGTCAGTCCAGAGATTGGTCTTGAAGTCGTCTGATCATATCACGCTACTGTCCTCTGTTAGTCAGTCCAGAGACTGGTCTTGAAGTCGTCTGATCATATCATGCTACGGTCCTCTGTTAGTCCAGAGACTGGTCTTAAAGTCCTTTGATCATATCACGCTACTGTCCTCTGTTAGTCAGTCCAGAGACTGGTCTTGAAGTCTTCTGATCATATCACGCTACTGTCCTCTGTTGGTCCAGAGACTGGTCTTAAAGTCTTTTGATCATATCACGCTACTGTCCTCTGTTAGTCAGTCCAGAGACTGGTCTTGAAGTCGTCTGATCATATCATGCTACGGTCCTCTGTTAGTCCAGAGACTGGTCTTAAAGTCTTTTGATCATATCACGCTACTGTCCTCTGTTAGTCAGTCCAGAGACTGGTCTTGAAGTCTTCTGATCATATCACGCTACTGTCCTCTGTTTGTCAGTCCAGAGACTGGTCTTGAAGTCGTCTGGCTCCTGTTACTCCACCTGTCCTCTGTTAGTGAGTCCAGAGACTGGTCTTAAAGTCTTCTGATCACATCACGCTACTGTCCTCTGTTAGTCCAGAGACTGGTCTTAAAGTCTTCTGATCGCATCACGCTACTGTCCTCTGTTAGTCCAGAGACTGGTCTTGAAGTCTTCTGATCACATCACGCTACTGTCCTCTGTTAGTCCAGAGACTGGTCTTGAAGTCTTCTGATCACATCACGCTACTGTCCTCTGTTAGTCCAGAGACTGGTCTTAAAGTCTTCTGATCATATCACGCTACTGTCCTCTGTTAGTCAGTCCAGAGATTGGTCTTGAAGTCGTCTGATCATATCACGCTATTGTCCTCTGTTAGTCCAGAGACTGGTCTTAAAGTCTTCTGATCATATCACGCTACTGTCCTCTGTTAGTCAGTCCAGAGACTGGTCTTGAAGTCGTCTGATCATATCATGCTACTGTCCTCTGTTAGTCAGTCCAGAGATTGGTCTTGAAGTCGTCTGATCATATCACGCTATTGTCCTCTGTTAGTCAGTCCAGAGACTGGTCTTGAAGTCGTCTGATCATATCATGCTACGGTCCTCTGTTAGTCCAGAGACTGGTCTTAAAGTCTTTTGATCATATCACGCTACTGTCCTCTGTTAGTCAGTCCAGAGACTGGTCTTGAAGTCTTCTGATCATATCACGCTACTGTTCTCTGTTAGTCCAGAGACTGGTCTTAAAGTCTTCTGATCACATCACGCTACTGTCCTCTGTTAGTCCAGAGACTGGTCTTAAAGTCTTCTGATCACATCACGCTACTGTCCTCTGTTAGTCCAGAGACTGGTCTTGAAGTCTTCTGATCACATCACGCTACTGTCCTCTGTTAGTCCAGAGACTGGTCTTGAAGTCTTCTGATCACATCACGCTACTGTCCTCTGTTAGTCCAGAGACTGGTCTTGAAGTCTTCTGATCACATCACGCTACTGTCCTCTGTTGGTCCAGAGACTGGTCTTAAAGTCTTCTGATCACATTACGCTACTGTCCTCTGTTAGTCCAGAGACTGGTCTTAAAGTCGTCTGATCATATCACGCTACTGTCCTCTGTTAGTCCAGAGACTGGTCTTAAAGTCGTCTGATCATATCACGCTACTGTCCTCTGTTAGTCCAGAGACTGGTCTTAAAGTCGTCTGATCACATCACGCTACTGTCCTCTGTTAGTCCAGAGACTGGTCTTAAAGTCTTCTGATCATATCACGCTACTGTCCTCTGTTAGTCAGTCCAGAGACTGGTCTTGAAGTCGTCTGGTCATATCACGCTACTGTCCTCTGTTAGTCCAGAGACTGGTCTTAAAGTCGTCTGATCACATCACACAACTGTCCTCTGTTAGTCCAGAGACTGGTCTTGACGTCTTCTGATCACATCACGCTACTGTCCTCTGTTAGTCCAGAGACTGGTCTTAAAGTCGTCTGATCATATCACGCTACTGTCCTGTGTTAGTCCAGAGACTGGTCTTAAAGTCGTCTGATCACATCACGCTACTGTCCTGTGTTAGTCCAGAGACTGGTCTTAAAGTCGTCTGATCACATCACGCTACTGTCCTCTGTTAGTCCAGAGACTGGTCTTAAAGTCGTCTGATCATATCAGGCTACTGTCCTGTGTTAGTCCAGAGACTGGTCTTAAAGTCGTCTGATCATATCACGCTACTGTCCTCTGTTAGTCCAGAGACTTGTCTTAAAGTCGTCTGATCACATCACGCTACTGTCCTCTGTTAGTCCAGAGACTGGTCTTAAAGTCTTCTGATCACATCACGCTACTGTCCTCTGTTAGTCCAGAGACTGGTCTTAAAGTCGTCTGATCATATCAGGCTACTGTCCTGTGTTAGTCCAGAGACTGGTCTTGACGTCTTCTGATCACATCACGCTACTGTCCTCTGTTAGTCCAGAGACTGGTTCTGAAGTCGTCTGATCATATCACGCTACTGTCCTGTGTTAGTCCAGAGACTGGTCTTAAAGTCTTCTGATCACATCACGCTACTGTCCTCTGTTAGTCCAGAGACTGGTCTTAAAGTCGTCTGATCATATCAGGCTACTGTCCTGTGTTAGTCCAGAGACTGGTCTTGACGTCTTCTGGCCATGTCAAGCCACCTGTCCTCTATTCCCATCAGATCTTTTCAGCTCAATACGAGTCAGCACCCCAATAATCTTGCAAGTCTGTGTGATGTAATTGTTGTTTCTTGTACGTCTCCTTCTTATGTGCCCCTAAATCGTTCCTTCTAGTATTTTCGATAATGGGACTCCATGTCACATGTAATGACCAAACCAAGAAAATATGTAAATTCGTCATTAGTTGTCTACTAGAACCTATATCTTTAAACACTTCTTCAACTGACCTTTTATCTGTCCATCTCACTCTTTACATCTTCCGATAGTACCATATTTCAAAAGCTTCAAATATTCTGTCCTCCTTTCTGTTTTAGAGCCCTTGTTTCAGAGCTGTACAATGCGACCGGAAAAATATGTGTAGTGTTTCTTCTTTTCCGAAACACAATATTGATTGTATTTATTGTTAACCGTTTTTGTTTCTCATGGAATGTAGTTTTTCTTTCGTTGTTTTTTTAAATTTTACTACTGCGTTCAAAATTCTAATTTTTACCCGAAAGTAAGCACCCGCCGTTTTAATTTGTCCCAAACATGAAAACCTCGTTCAATAATCTGTCCATCGATGCTGATATTTAATCTTTGAGTTTATTTAGCTATTACCATCGCCTTTGTTTTACTAGCATTAATCCTCATACTATTACCATTGTCTTTGTTTTACTAGCATTAATCCTCATACTATTACCATCGCCTTTGTTTTCCTAGCATTAATCCTCAAACTAAATATCTTGTATCGTTGATTCTGGTGAGTAGATCTTTATAAACATGTCTCTGTTCCTCCTATGATGGCTTGATCATCCGCAAACTTGATGGCATTTATTCGTTCTCCATTTAAATAAAACAGTGCTGCATCTATAAAAACTAACATACCCAACATACTCAGGTACTTCTTTAACCGTCGCTGTCCAGTTCTTTACTGTTGTCTTCGACACACTTTTGTCACTATACACTGCCTGCATTCTACGTTGAATGTCAACTGGTCGACATCCTTCAGCTGTTAGAAACCGAATCACCGCTCGCCGATCAACTCTGGACGGATTCCGTATCACACCCGTCATGTTTTCAACGGTCTGCTGAGGAAACTATGAGTCTGAGGATAATGAAATTTGGCAAACTTGACGGTTGTTATGTGCTGTTTACACCAGATGTTACGCATCATGCGCATCCTACGTATGTTCACTTGTAGTTTGGTCCGTTTCATTTGAACACGCCTCGTATATATATATATATAATTTCATTGGTCATTGACTCCTTCCGTCTTGTCAGAAGACAGTAATTGTGCTTTGAAAAAAGGGATGTAACTACAGTCCATGATAGCTGTTTAGCCGTGTCTCCTGGTGCGTGTAGGTAGACCATGTCTCACTGCCATAAAGAAGGGTGCTAAAGACACATGCCTGATAAACAAGCGTTTTTGTTTTAACAATGAGCGTCTTGTTCTTCCAGACCCTTTGGGTTAATTATTCCTTTGATGTTTCTGCCTTGCCTGTCCTGATAAATATAGACAATGTGTGTCTTTGTAATATTTAAAACTTTTAACATAACTTACGAATGTTTCTCATAGGAAGTGTCCCGTTGAGAACGAGATAATTTGTTTTGTTTTTTGCCAAGGAATAAATGTAAGCTGCCTTTGCAGTCGCCGTGCATTGTGTATCCTATGTGTTTATTTCAGTTCTAGAAGAAACAATGTTTCACCAGGGTTAAAATCGAATTCTCCGGACGTAAGACAAGGTAGGATAATCTCTCTGCCACCCACATGTATCATTTGTCGCTTAATTATCTCAACGCCTTTTCCTCTCATTCCTTCTTCATGAATTATTGCGTAAATCATTTTTGTAAACTTCCATTTTCATATTTTTCTTTAACACTTCTTCGTTAGTTTATTTTGCCACGCGACCACATTTCAGTAAAAATCCATTGATTATTTTTCCGGTGCCAGCCAAATAACGTCAGATTAATTTCCCATTCCCATCAACGCTTCTCCGATTAACATCTGGTTTAAGGGTTTTGAGTACTATACTCGGTTATGTTCTGTTCTGTTCTGTTCTGTTCTGTTCTGGTCTGTTCTGTTATGTTCTGTTCTGTCATGTTCTGTTCTGTCATGTTCTGTTCTGTTATGCTCTATTCTGTTATGTTCTGTTCTGTTCTGCTCTGCTCTGTCCTACTCTGCCCAGCTCTGCTCTGCCCTGCTCTGCTCTGCCCAGCTCTGCTCTGCCCAGCTCTGCTCTGCTCTGCCCAGCTCTGATCTGTTCTATTCTTCCAAGAATCGACGTCATTGCACACTAGCCCCTGTCAGTACATAGCGAAGAGTGTAGATACTGATATTTCCCTTAGCTCGCTGGTTGCACATACTCCTGCTAAGTCCTCTTAGGCACCCCTCACTGCTGGACCCATGTATGATTTCAAAATCCTACTGGCTGTGCATTATTAGTTCATCGACTGCAGTATCTTCATCCAATAGGTTGTCGTTGATCAACTTCAAAATGTCACCTCTATCCATTGACAATGCCCCGACTGTAGACTGGCCTGCGGGTCAGGATGTCAGCCCTTTCAGTTCCACAAACCTCAATGCCAGCAGCAGATCGGCACAAATTCCCAGAGGTTCGAGATCTCTAGTTTCTCTATTTATTCACGCTACAGCCAACCGTCCTTGACCTTCAGAGCAAGGATTGAGACTCGGAGACAATGGCGGTCCTCATTAACAGGTTCCACCTCAAAACCTAAGAAATTACCCCAATCTCCATCTTAATACCGGACGTTGATAAGTGTGCACCGATCCTTTCAGCAGCGACTGTGCCTCTCACTCTAACAGAGAAGCCCCAACTGACATGCTTACTTCGTAGCACAGTAGTATATGGTATATTTGACTGCGATTTTCGTGTGGTTTGTTCGTTCCAATTAATGTATGGAGCGCAGTGTTGTGTAGCAATAATTTTCTAGCACGTCCTACGCTATTCACAGGAAGCGTACGTGTGTAATCTTCGTCGGAATTTGGAGAAAACATGATCTGTTCTTCGTGTGTTATATAATACACGTTGTTGCATAGGACGTCACTACATATTGCGCACCGTCCTTGGTTGATGTGCACGACCTACTTGGAAATTGCGTCCATCGTCATTCCATGCCACGACCGGAATCTCCCCTCAGCCATGGGTTAATGGTCCCTCACCTAGACATACAGATGTGGGCGCTGGTTACAGCAGCGTCTTCTAGTCTATGCGTGGGGGGCTGCTGCTGTCGAGAGGTACGACATTCACCTCTCAAATCGTCCAGGAAACGGTGGACGATCGACTCCCACAAGTTTCAAGCAACCCCTGGTCTCATGGATTGTACGACCTGAATGTCTGCATCTTCAGCTACTTACAGTCGTCTTTATTGTATGTCTTGCCACTGGTTCCCGGTAACTCAGGACGAAATAGTGAGATTGATGCCCAGCGCAACTTCTTTCTCACTAAAATCAAAATTCAGAGCTTGTTACATCTTCAGGTGAAGACAGTATGAGTCTATGACTCAGTTTATAATGATAGCACAGTATGCATATTTTTCCTCAGGGTTTACTCCCGAAGCCTTTCCCGTAAACAGGTACTCCGCAATGCAGCCGAGGAGGGGGGGGGGTGATTCATCTAACATTGTGTGTCGTGCCTTTCCCATAACCGCAAGAGGTCATAGGGACATCACTCAGCGTGTGAGTGAGTTGGGCATTTCCCCCCGGCTGTATTCAGCCCAGTATAGTCGTGTCTAAATTGCACACACCAAAACTGACATTTGCAAAGGGCGCCAATCTCGTTAAGTGCAGCCGTATGAACTAGACCGTGAAATACGACACAGGTTTAAGCATAGTGTTATTGATATAGCCGATGTCCAGCCAGGATAATCGGACGGATGAAATCACAAAGAAGAACGAATTAACCAGTCCAATTGGAAAACAACAACACGTTTCCGTGAACACAAGTCCAAGTCGTCGACTAGTGTGAACTATAGGCAAATTCATGGACTGGTGGCATCTATATTGAACTAAAACAGCAAACCGTTACGGCGCCATCTTCGCTGCACACTTATATATAAGTACAGAACACATTTGAGTACTTCAGCAGCCCTTTAGGACGTCTTTAAAAACATGGACTCGGAGGATAAGGGCATACACATAGACGAGCAAAGTCCAAATGAGCTCAGCAGAGCAAACGTTGCAGTTGGCCAACAAATCAACAGAAAGAAAACCCAGTTCATGCTCAACACCTTCTGCCCAAAAGGAGATATGCGCCTTGGAGATTGTCCCGTCAACAACGTAAAATCGTATATTTACTTGGGTCAAGAAGTCAAGGACTCCCATTTAATCAATCGGGAGATCTCACGAAGGGTAACAGCAAGCTATCCCAGCTTCAACTGTATTAAACCCATACTGTAACAGATGCTAAACAATAATGCTAGGGCTCACATCTTCAATAGTGTATTCCAACCATGATATGTGGCTGCAAGGTGAGAAACCTACGAAAAACTGATGCAGATAGACTACACGTTGCCAAACGAGTGATGGAGCGAAGAACATTGAAGATCTCCATTCGAGACCAAATCCGCAACGTAGAAATCAGACGTTAAGCGTCATTCTCTGGCATCATAGCCGTCGCGCTGTTACGAAAACACAGATGGGCCGGCCATGTGGTGCGCTTGCCCGATAACAAATGGACACGTAGAGTGCCGTCGTGGTCATACAACTGTATGCGCGTTCGCGGGCAACCGAAGCTGAGGGGGAGAGATCGCATAATGGAGGCCTAGGGCCAAACATGGTAGATCAAGGACAAATAAAGCAAAATTAGTTTTCTCAAAGTTTGGCTACCTGGCGTCAGACACACGCGCCTGGATGAATACCAGGATTGTGAGGTCTTTAGACAACGCGCGCAACGCTCGTGTTTTCTAAGTTTGGTGTGTGTGTGCAGAGGATGAACATACAGCGTAGAAGAAGATGACATCAATCAATGACTCATAGCTGGCTGCTTGCTTCAGGGTCAGTGACCCATTGCTGAACAAAACCATATTCATATTCAAAGTAGTTACCCCTATAACAGACTGCAGCCATGCAGGCTGGCTATGAAATGAGGGATTGAAGAAAGAAGTGAAACCCGGTATCAAAAATATCTAGCTGTAATCGGATGTGTCGGGATCAAAAATATCTAGTTGTAATCGGATGTGTCGGGATCAAAAATATCTAGCTGTAATCGGATGTGTCGGGATCAAAAATATCTAGCTGTAATCGGATGTGTCGGGATCAAAAATATCTAGCTGTAATCGGATGTGTCGGGATCAAAAATATCTAGCTGTAATCGGATGTGTCGAGATCAAAAATATCTAGCTGTAATCGGATGTGTCGGGATCAAAAATATCTAGCTGTAATCGGATGTGTCGGGATCAAAAATATCTAGCTGTAATCGGATGTGTCTGGCGAAAGGCGCAGATATCGTCATAAACGTCTTTTGAGTATGAACGCCGAACTCAAACAGCAGAAGAACACGAAGAAGGAAGAAAAATAGGAGGAAGTTAAGAAATAGGAAACACAAGTAGGAGAAGAAGTGTTGGTATTGTTCTCTGAAGACAATATCAAGTTATCTGGGACTGCATAGTCAAGTTCAGAAAAAAAATACCTTTGGTCATCTTTCCTTATTTCTAAGGAACAAATGCCACTTGCTCCTGCAGTCGCAGAGCAATGTCTTCGCTTTTATAGATAAACCTTAAGCCTAGCCGCAATAAACATCCTTTAGTCCGAATACCATAGCCATATTGTAACCGTTTGAACACACGATTCTCTGCAATGTCCAGTAATCGTGAACCAGTGCACGTGTAAAAACAGCGTCAATTCCTGATTAGGGCGATAATGAGAAAAGGACACATATTTTTAACACACTTTTCCAATTAATCACTTTCACAAAAAAGTATTCTCAAATTGTGTGAAGCCTAAAACCTTGAGTTTGCTAGAGAGTGCGAAGAGACAGTCTATAAGGAAAGAGAACGGAAAGAGATTGACAGAACAGAAATAAACATATCTCGCTGAAAATGATATATGTAAGCAAAGCAACAACACACGGAAAGAAGATACAATTATCAATAAATACATTTATAATAATTGTTTAACTTTATCTATGTTTGTCTACGTTTCTGTTTGTGAGTCTGTTCATTGTTTATTACTTAGATGTTTGCCTCACTAGTTTCTATTGGCGAAGGCGCGCCATTTTCCACCACAGACCGTAGTCAAATAGGTGATATCAGGACGCAAAAACCAGTACTTGGATGCATATGTGTGTATTTTTTTGTTTGTTGTTGTTGAAATCATCATCATATATTTGCAAAACATAGTGAAGATGCAAAGAGATATTATGGATAAAGTTGATCTATGAAATGGAATGATTATGAAGATGCACAAATATATTTAAAGCTTTAAATTAATTAAAATTAAACATTGTATAAGTAAAATAAAATCAATCTTCCGGTTGGCTCGAGGATAATCTGCAATGATTTCTCTTGATCGTCTAGTTTTGGTAGTTCTGGTCAAACGCTCGTTCAGGTGTTTTCATCCCAGTCTAGTGTTGAAAATTGCTCCAGATGTAAGAGATTATTTGACTTTGAAGTAAGACTGTTCATCATCATGTAGGATGTCTTTTATAGAACGTCGCTCCCATCACAGTCTGTCTGAAAGAAACTCGTTCCCTTTATAGAACGTCGCTCCCATCACAGTCTGTCTGAAAGAAACTCGTTCCCTTTATAGAACGTCGCTCCCATCACAGTCTGTCTGAAAGAAACTCGTTCCCTTTATAGAACGTCGCTCCCATCACAGTCTGTCTGAAAGAAATTCTTTTCCTTGCCAAATCTCCAGCCTCCACCACAGTCATACCCAGGCATTCCTGGATATCTTGGTGCCATCGTCTTCTTGGTCTACTCCTGAATCTTTTGCCTGGAACTATACCTTACATCACTGTTCTCTCAAGACCGTTAAGTCTCTTGGTGTGATCAAAGTATTTCAATTCTCTGGCCAAAATGGAATTGATGAACCAGTTCTCCTCTATGTTCAACTCTTACCGAATGTCTTTTTTTCCGTCTAGAGTATTCTGAGGATCTTGCTGTATCATTTTGACTTGAAGGATTCTATTTTTTCTCTAGAAGTTGTGGAAATCGTCCATGATTAGCAGCCCATTGATGCCACAGGAAAAACATAGATTCTCAAAACTTTAACTTTTGTCTTTTTGTTGGTGCTCTGCCATAATTTCTTCAGGCTGTTCAGTCTCTGGGTTGCAATGGTTAGTCGTCTTCTGATTTCGTTCGAGTAGTCACCATTTTTGTCATTTCTGGAGCCCAGATATTCAAAATGCGTAACCTGATCAATTTCCTCACCACCTACTGTAAATGTATGTGAGCCTGTTATATAAATATAATTTATTGATATCAATCATTGCATCAAAAAGCTGACCGCTCCTTGTGGAGCATAGGACTTCAACAAATAAAGGTCAAGTCTACCTGTCATGAGCCGTTCGAACCAGTTCTACCTTCGTCTTGCCTGTGGGCATTCAATACCCTTTTCCATGAGTGTCTCAGTAATCCGCTATTCCTGCTATCCCGTGGATTCCACAACAAATACTGTCTTGTAATGCTATCAACTTATCCATATAATGTGTGGTCTAGCCAGCGGCATTGTCTCCACGGTATGACACACTTCACTGGTATCTGGCCCGTTATTACAAATCTTCCATATTTGTGATCTAATCGCATCATTTCCATCCGTGTATTCCATCCTTCCATCACATGCAACCATTTACCAAAGTCTGTACCATTTCTGCAAGCGCATTTGCTGTCCTTCATGTTTTAGAACCCTATTGAATTGGCTTGGCTTGACTTCGTTCTCAATCTCCCGCTACCAAGCCATGAAAAGGGTAAGTAGCTGTCTAGAGAACGAAATACGTTGTGTCGTAGTTTACAGCTTGACTGCTATATTTGCACCTTTCGGTCCAACACATCCGACTTCAGCAGGCATTTTTTGAGTACCGGGCTGCCCTCCCTCTTCGATCCCTTCTCCTTAGCCAGTTTGCTCTGCTGCAGCCTGTTGTCCAGGATCACTGCAAGGAGGTTTAGAAGGGTCTTAGAAGCTTTGGTTCGCTAGCCCTCATGCTAGCAGTACGCTATAGAATGCTGACCATGCTCTCATGCGCTGCTCAGCATCTTGATCCCGGAACTATATAACAGAACAGACTTTACGTTGAAGTTCAAGATTTTTAACATGGTGGTAGCATTAATTTCTTTTATTTTCCATAAAGTCCCTAATGCAATAACATCACTTTTCACCTTCTGTATCCTTAACTTAATTTGCTAATAAGTTTTTTGTACGAGACATGTATTGTAATAATTCCAAATAACCTAATGTTGCCCGATAACAGATGGACACGTAGAACAACGTTAAAACAGCCCGTTTCCATGGAGGGCTACTAGGAAGCCGAGGTGAAGATATTGGTCAGTATATTTTGCCTGACCCTGACTAACATACCCGATCAGTATATTTTGCCTGACCCTGACTAACATGCCCGATCAGTATATTTTGCCTGACCCTGACTAACATGTCTGATCAGTATGTTTTACCTGACCCTGACTAACATGCCCGATCAGTATATTTTGCCTGACCCTGACTAACATGACCGATCAGTATGTTTTGCTTGACCCTGCCTCACATATTTGATCAGTATATTTTGCTTGACCCTGCCTAACATGACCGATCAGTATGTTTTGCCTGACCAGTCGTCAGTCAGCCTCCCCACATGTTGTAAAACACGTAACTCAGTATTGACTTCAAGTTGATATAGCGACTTGAAAAAAGTTGACTTCGCGTGGTTGATAGTTCTTTTTTAAAGAAATTGAGGCGGGGATTGGGGGTAAAGGGGGGGGGGGGGGCTAGGAAGGATGTGTCTCCGTGGCGAAGTGGTCAAGCCAATTGCCTCGTATTCAAACGGTAACGTTCGAATTCAAGCTGATGTCGTCGATTCATGATAGCAGTTTTTCTGTAGATCCCTTAGTCCATCGCTGCAGCTATGAAGTTCGTCCTTTGTGCGATGCTCTCGGCAGGCGGTATACCGTTCTGCGGAGTGGAAGCGAGCCTTTTGGGTAGACTGTATGAAGTCGATCACTCGCTTTTAATCTTTTAACCTCTAAAAAGAAATTAGCATTTGAATCGCTTGCATTACGGTAATCATTTAGTTAACACAGAAATCTCTGTCAGAACAACCTTACACTCAAGTGAGAAAAACGATAGTTAGGAAACTGAAAGCTCGAGTGAGTAGAAGATTGTCAACACGTCCAACGACGCGCGTTTGTTCACGGTCAAAGGACTGACTTCCCCATATACTGATCAGTTCCAAACATGGACTGATCCTGGAGCTTCGAGTATCTGACATTGAGATGGCTCGCTTCAAAAAATGGCAACGGTCGGTATACCAAAAGAATGCATTCGCTGTAAATAGTTTAAATTTGTTAATGTTAATTAAATCTGGACGGGACGACCAAGCGAGCTGAAAATATAGGCGAGCAGATCTAGAAATATCAAACAGAATGAGATGTTCAAATTTCACTTCTTTAGAGCTCACATTTCCAGAGTTTTTGCAAGACAGTCAAACATATACGAGTACATGTATTTGCTATTTTGCATTTTAGATTTGCATACATGCTGGGGGTTTGTGGGAATGAAAGACTTGGCATCCTGATCTCGTGGGCACCGTAGTGGGGACTTCGTTCTTAGTCGACCTGTACTTCTACTTGGGCAGATGCCCCTGTGCAGGTCCCAACTCTGGTGTGAGCTGGATGTAGCCGGGAGAAAGATTTTCTGATTAGTGGGTTAGGCTCGAGCAGCTTCATACTGCGCTGCGTTGGGACAATCGCTTACGGAGGATGGTTAACCGATCTGCGAGTTCATCTTAATAGACTCAAACACTAGAGCAAAGTAGATCCGCAGCCTGTTATACGCCATCTATGCTGCTCTAAACAAACCACCTAACCATGGCCGGCGTTGTGCCATGTCACACAGTTAGTCGCCTCTTACGACATGCTCTCTATGAGACAGTGGTGCTATTCTTTTCCTTGCCATACACAAAGACCCCGGCGGACCACTCGGGGACTTTGGTAGTGGAAATGGATGACATTTTGAAGTTGATCAACGTGGATTATTAGACGATGATCTACAATCGATGAATCAGCAGCACACAGATTACACGGTTTTTGATAAAATACGCGTCGAGTCCGTCATGGTAGGGCACACGAGAAAGGCGAACAGGAGTGTGTTCAACTAGTGAGCTACATTAACTATAACTGTATGCACTTTTTGCAACTAACAGAGTGAGGACCTATAGGTCTGCCCGACGAGAACTGACGTTTTATCTATTTATCTATCTATCTATCTATCTATCTATCTATCTATCTATCTATCTATCTATCTATCTATCTATCTATCTATCTATCTATCTATCTATCTATTTATCTATCTATCTGTCTGTCTGTCTGTCTGTCTGTCTGTCTGTCTGCCTGTCTGTATGTCTGTCTATATATATGTATATATCTGTCCGTCTATCTATCTATCTATCTATCTATCTATCTATCTATCTATCTATCTATCTATCTATCTATCTATCTATCTATCTATCTATCTATCTATCTATCTATCTATCTATCTATCTATCTATCTATCTATCTATCTATCTATCTATCTATCTATCTATCTATCTATCTATCTATCTATCTATCTATCTATCTATCTATCTATCTATCTATCTATCTATCTATCTATCTATCTATCTATCTATCTATCTATCTATCTATCTATCTATCTATCTATCTATCTATCTATCTATCTATCTATCTATCTATCTATCTATCTATCTATCTATCTATCTATCTATCTATCTATCTATCTATCTATCTATCTATCTATCTATCTATCTATCTATCTATCTATCTATCTATCTATCTATCTATCTATCTATCTATCTATCTATCTATCTATCTATCTATCTATCTATCTATCTATCTATCTATCTATCTATCTATCTATCTATCTATCTATCTATCTATCTATCTATCTATCTATCTATCTATCTATCTATCTATCTATCTATCTATCTATCTATCTATCTATCTATCTATCTATCTATCTATCTATCTATCTATCTATCTATCTATCTATCTATCTATCTATCTATCTATCTATCTATCTATCTATCTATCTATCTATCTATCTATCTATCTATCTATCTATCTATCTATCTATCTATCTATCTATCTATCTATCTATCTATCTATCTATCTATCTATCTATCTATCTATCTATCTATCTATCTATCTATCTATCTATCTATCTATCTATCTATCTATCTATCTATCTATCTATCTATCTATCTATCTATCTATCTATCTATCTATCTATCTATCTATCTATCTATCTATCTATCTATCTATCTATCTATCTATCTATCTATCTATCTATCTATCTATCTATCTATCTATCTATCTATCTATCTATCTATCTATCTATCTATCTATCTATCTATCTATCTATCTATCTATCTATCTATCTATCTATCTATCTATCTATCTATCTATCTATCTATCTATCTATCTATCTATCTATCTATCTATCTATCTATCTATCTATCTATCTATCTATCTATCTATATATCTATCTATTTATCTATCTATCTATATATCTGTCTGTCTGTCTGTCTGTCTATATATATATCTATTTATCTGTCCGTCTATCTATCTATCTATATATCTATCTATCTATATATCTATCTATCTATCTATATATCTATATATCTGTCTGTCTGCCTGTCTGTCTGTCTGTTTGCCTGCCTGCCTGCCTGTCTTCCTACCTGCCTGTCGGTCGGTCGGTCGGTCCGTCCGCCCGTCTCTCTGTCTGTCTGACTGCGTGTCTGTCTGTCTACGTATCTATCTGCATTAGTCTGTTTTCCTGCAATCATATGCAAACATATATATACAGAGAGCAGGAAATAGAGGATGCTTACCAAGAGAAAAAGCATACAGTAGTGGTTTGGGTGGATCTAGAGAAGACATTTGACAAGGTGTGGAAAGAGCGACTTAAAGTCAAGCTACGAAGAAGTGAAGTATCTGGAAAAATGTACAGATGGATCAGCCACTACCTCGAAAACAGAACAGCCAGAGTTGAAGTACAAGGACAGATGAGCAAAAAGGTGACACTGGAGCAAGGAGTACCCCAAGGGGGAGTACTGTCACCCACACTTTTTCTGGTGTATATAAATAACATCATAGAGAATATACCAAGAAGAGTCCACAGCTCCATGTTTGCAGCCGATCTGGCTATGTGGACCTCTGAAAAAAATCTCACCATAGCAAATAATCGGATGCAGCAGGCCCTAACATCGCTGGAGGAGTGGGCGAAATCATGGCTGGTCAAAATATATGAAGAAAAAACAACATGTACGATATTCTCCCTTTCAAATAAACCACAGAACACCAAATTAAGTCTTAACGGCAAATATCTGCGGCTAAACGACAACCCAATCTACTTGGGCGTCACATTTGATCGGCGCATGACATGGAAAAGCCAGATCGAGAGAATCGTTATAAGAGCAAGACAAAGAATGGCAATCATGAGGAAACTTGCTGGCACAAGCTGGGGAGCAGACGAAAGAATACTCAGGAAACTGTACACTGGAAGAGTGAGACCAGTTCTCGAGTATGGCATTTCGGCATGGACAACAGCAGCAAATGCGAACTTTGATAAAATTAGCAAACTTCAAAACCAAGCCATGAGAGTTATAACAGGAGGCTTGAAGTCAACGCCAATTGTAGAACTTGAAAAGATTACAAATCTGCAATCCATGACCGATAGAAGAGACAGCAGAGCCCAGCAGCAAGCAGAGAATCTAAGAAGACTGACAATGCATCAGAGACTAAATAGATTAGGAAAAGGGAGACTTTACAGAAATAGGCAAAGCAAAGATGAGCGAAGACCCTATGAACACCATAACAACACCAAAGCCCATCCCTACTGTACGCAAACCTACCTGGAAGCAGCATATCGTTCCAGAGGTGGTAGAAAATATACCAGGTATTGGAAACAAGAACAGCCAGACTGAACAAGAAAGAAGGGACATAACCCTGAGGTACATAGCGAAAAACTACTCAAGCATGGCCTGGACCCATGCATACACTGACGGTTCAGCAACAAACACAATAAAAAATGGAGGGGGAGGGATATTCCTGAGCCTAACAAACGGTAGAAAAATAACACTGTTAGTGGCAACTGAAAAATTCTCAAGCAATTTCAGAGCGGAGGCAGAGGCATTGAAGGCTGCAGTAGAAGCAATGCTGACAGGCGAAAGCAATGAAAGCCATATAGTCCTGTTTACAGATGCCCTGTCCGTGGTTACGGCACTAAAAAGCCCGAAAAATGCAGAACTTGATGATTTAAGAGCAGTACTCTGGCAACTATGTCAGCAGTCTGCACCAAAAAGAGTAGTGGTACAGCGGGTTCCATCCCACTGTAACATTCAAGGAAACGAGGAGCCAGACAGACTGGCATAAGAAGGTGCAAAATTACCACAACCAGATTCTAGTGTGACCTACGAAGAGTCCAATAGGTTTATTAGGGCCAGATACATGGCCAAATGGGAAACAGAGATACTGGCTACACAAAAAATGATGCCTATTACCAGTTGAACAGAAGAGAGCAGGTCATGGTCTTCAGACTCCGCACAGGCCACAACAGACTGAGGTACGATCTATTCAATAAACTGAAGATAGGTGGTGCTGACGAATGCACCTGTGGTACAGGGAAAATGACCGCTGAACATCTGCTGCAAAATTGCCCGACATACAAGGACCAGAGAAAGCAAATGTGGCCATCACCAGTGCCAACACTAGACAAGCTCTATGGCAGTGTCGACAGCCTCAGGATGACAGCTGCTTTCTTCGAACACATTCAAGTTGACGTCTGACAGCGTACGAAGAAGAAGAAGAAGAAGAAGAAGAGGAAGAAAAAGAAGAAGAAGAAGAAAAGAAGTAGAAGAAGAAGAAGAAGAAGAAGATAATATGCAAGCATGTATGTATGAATGTATGTATATATGTGTGTATGTATGTATGTATTCATGCATGCATGCATGCATGCCTGCCTGCGTGCCTGCGTCCGTTCATGCGTGTGTGTGTGTGACGATGCATATGTATGGATGTATCTGTGGTTGTATACATTATATATATAATATATTTATATTAGTGTAGTCTCTCTGTGACTGTCTATCCATATCGAACTATATCTCTGTTGATCTGTCTGGAAGTATGTACTGGTTTATCTGTTTATGTATCTGACTGAAACCAGAAAATAAATCTCTAAGTCACCTTCAGAAGCGTTATCTCCAAATCTTTTCATTACATCTCATGTGCTCCTACATTGTGTAATCACAGAAACTTCCTGATTCCAGTAGTTAGATACGGAAATATATGGGACGTAAAATAGCCCCGAACGTCTGTAATGTCTGTCATTCCTGGCGCTACCGGACAGTCAGAACAGACACAATTGCAGATAATGGAGTACGTAAGACTTCCTGTCTCTGGGGACGCCTATTTCGCTTCGGAACTTCTTGGAAATCCTTTCCCATTTGTCAATAGAGAGTCAGCCACTCCATTGTTCTCATGTCTCCTTATCTGTTGTGTCTGTCTTATTGTCAATATGGGCGAACCCAGTTGTATCTGGACTACTTTGTGCTTCTCAGATAAGGCGCTTTTCAATGAAAGACGAACCTCGATGTACATTAGATAGGCACAATTGGCTAGCTTTGATGGTAGTAAACTAGAATACTGAGTTGGGTGGCCTAGTAGTTTGGATACTGGTGTTGTGAACAAGTGTACTCGGTTTCGAAACCTCAATAAGACATGTTTTGGTATAAACTTTAATTTAACCTGGCATCACCTTTGGCCCTCGTCGAGGACTTCTATTTCTCCTATTTTAACCGTCTTTCCCATTACCTAGACAGCTGCAATTGTGTACACAGCTTGAACGTTAGTGCGACTTGTTACTCTATCAAATTTTGACAGGTCCTCGATATGTCCAATAAAAGCTTTCCCAGGGAAACATAGTGTCTTTATATGTCCTTTATTCAGTAACAATCACTATGTTCAATCAAGCGGCCACGTCTCAATTGAAGCCCGAGCGAATTTCGGTCTATTTGCCTCTCGAACTTATCACTGAATTGTCCGTTTGCAGCGTGAAAGACGATACAATAAGCGCCGGCAACAACGCCGTGCTCCTAAATGACAAGAAACGCATCTTTGAGAAATGTCTTTGTTGGCAAAATAATCAGTCCATCAGTTCATGTTGTGACAAGCGGATCTCGTCTTTAGTGAAGCTCCACAAATTGTGAAAGTTTAAATTAATGACAATGTTGAAGTGAATAATGTCTCTTTGTGTTAAAAATTACTTTTTTGCGCCCAAACATTCGTTGTATGTAAGGTTTTTCACCAAAATATAACAACAAAACACGCAAGAAATCCCCACAAAAAAAAGTCAATTCAACAATTCACAAAATAAACACAAGGAAAAAAAAATTACACTTCTGAAGTCCTAAAACAAAGGTAACGTCTCTTAGTAGAAATGAAAGTTAGTACCGAAAAACATAGTTAATGTAAATTGAATTTTTTCTATTGCGAATAAAATAGAATATTAACCTGCACACCGTGTTGCGACTGTAAAGACATGCGGCCTTTATATTTATAGCCTAAAAATGCTTTATGTATACGCCAAAAATTTACTAATGATAGTCTGTTATAATACTATTTTGTAGAACAATTATAAGCACATTGAACCTTTCTACATGCGCAGTCAGATGCACATTCTTGCTGCGATCCACTAGTAGGACCGAGTCTCAAACAACGATGGGACTCGAAGGTCAGGCCTCCATAGCACATTTGCCATACTAAACCGTTGCCGTTTCGCCCAGTTTAAACATGTGGCCGGCATTTCTGGAGACATTCCTGCTCACCAGCTATTGAATTAGGCCATAGACATCAAGGATTGGAAATAACCATCTCATTCAGGTTCCCGCCGCCGCGATCAGAAAGACATCATCCTCATTTCATGCAGCCTTAGATTCAGCAAATCTAATTAGCCACAGACACCGATCGGTTTACTTAGCTGTGTGGAAAAGCTGATGGAGCGCATGGTAAATATCACACATGTGACATTTGGAAGAAAACCATCTTTGAATTCCACAGAAAACTGGATTCAGACAACGCGATAGACTGAAGATCAGATCACTGACATTACTTGAGAAATTGAAGATACCCTTCAAGAAAGATAACAAATCATTAGTAGTCTGGGAGTGTTCAGAAAGAACCTTTCGATATGGTATGTAAAGATCGATGAAAGTCAAGCTGCGTAGACGCTGAGTCCTAAGCCTGTCTGCAAGCAGTGTTTCCGTTGTCTATATTCCATACATGATCATGCCGCTCCGTGCAACACGATGCATGGCGTACACTTCCCATGATTCCAAATCGATGCTAGCATCATTCATACCTCGCTTGCACATACACACACACCGTTGTACTGAAATAGTGACCGGTCCCAAGACCTTTTCCCCAACTGTAATTTCCCATAAAGACAATTCTGTTGGGTTTTTTTTGCCATCCTCCGAGTGTGTCCTAACTATTTGAGTCTTCGAAGAACATGCATGGACAAGAACGTGATGGTGCCTGTTGTCTTCAGTATCTGTACATCCAGTGATCTTGTCTTCAGTATCTCTACATCCAGTGATCTTGTCTTCAGTATCTCTACATCCAGTGATCTTGTCTTCAGTATCTCTACATCCAGTGATCTTGTCTTCAGTATCTCTACATCCAGTGATCTTGTCTTCAGTATCTCTACATCCAGTGATCTTGTCTTCAGTATCTCTACATCCAGTGATCTTGTCTTCAGTATCTCTACATCCAGTGATCTTGTCTTCAGTATCTCTACATCCAGTGATCTTGTCTTCAGTATCTCTACATCCAGTGATCTTGTCTTCAGTATCTCTACATCCAGTGATCTTGTCTTCTGTACCTCTACATCCAGTGATCTTATCTTCAGTATCTGTACATCCAGTGATCTTGTCTTCTGTACCTCTACATCCAGTGATCTTATCTTCAGTATCTCTACATCCAGTGATCTTGTCTTCAGTATCTCTACATCCAGTGATCTTATCTTCAGTATCTCTACATCCAGTGATCTTGTCTTCAGTATCTCTACATCCAGTGATCTTGTCTTCAGTATCTCTACATCCAGTGATCTTATCTTCAGTATCTCTACATCCAGTGATCTTATCTTCAGTATCTCTACATCCAGTGATCTTATCTTCAGTATCTCTACATCCTGTAATCTTGTCTTACCACCCAGCTTTCAGAATCTTTCCAGGCACCTCAAATGACTGCAACAACTACAGAAGAATTTCTCTTCTACGATAAGTTGGAAAATACTTGCCAGAATTGTTCTCCGCTCCAGGTCCTAGGAGATCAGACTTGCCCCGAGTCACAGTACAACTTTCATGGGAATAGATCTGCCACATACAATATATTCGCATTACGACAGTTGCCATAAAAATGCCGTGAACAAAAGCTGCCGTTATATATAGCCTGCATTGATCTCACGAAGCCATTCACGAGATTCGGTTGTCCACGGATTCTCCTATGAAGTATCGAGACATTCTACACTGACATGAAAGGCACCATCAATGTTTACGGTGCTTCCTCATAGGAGTTTGAAATCAAATGGGAATTTAATCAAAGCGGTGTCCTTGCCCCAACCCTCATTTGAATATATTTCTCTGTCCTCTTGAAGCATGACTTCAGTGACCAAGCCGGTGTTATATTCATTCATTATCGCATAGATGGTGACCTATTCAATGACCAAAGACTGAAAGCCAAGACCAAGAGTTAACAAGGTGCTAATCAGGAAGCTGCTCTTAGCGGAAGATGTCCCATTTACGACTCACACAGGGATGGGAGTGCACAACTTACTATCAGCACTTGCTTATGCCTGCTGTCAGTTCTGACTTGTAATCATCAAGATAGGAAGCAGTAAATGGTACAGGGTGCTAACAACTGAACTTAACTGAACGTCTTTATACTGGTTTAGAAGACTCTACAGAGTATCTATACAACGAGTTTCTTGGTGGGTGGTTTAACCGATGTGCGAATCCATCGTAATAGACTCAAACACTAGAGCTAAGTAGACACGCAGCCAGTTAGGCGCCATCTATAGCTGCTCTTACAAACCTCCTGTGGAAAAGTACACATAGCTTGGGTAGATATTCGATATGAATTTTGTCCGGGCAGCGACCGTTAAGCCTTCTCTTTTCGATTTCCAACTGCCAAGGAATTTGTTAACGTGGAAGTCCGGGAGTCCGATCTCATTACCCAGAGATCAGGGGAATTTTTACCAGAATTTCCAGGTGAAAAATCTCTGTCTCCTCCATGATTCGAACCGGCACCCGAGGCGTACACCTTACCTCCAGACCACTGAGCCCCCCCCCCCCCCCCCCGAGGCGGACACCTTACCTTCAGACCACTGAGTCCCCCGCTCCGCCCCCGAGGCGGACACCTTACCTCCAGACCAGTGAGTCTCCCACCCGAGGCGGACACCTTACCTCCAGACCAGTGACTTCCCCCCCCCCCCCGAGGCGGACACCTTACCTCCAGAACAGTGAGTCTCCCACCCGAGGCGGACACCTTACCTCCAGACCAGTGAGTCTCCCACCCGAGGCGGACACCTTACCTCCAGACCAGTGACTTCCCCCCCCCCCCCCCGAGGCGGACACCTTACCTCCAGACCAGTGAGTCTCCCACCCGAGGCGGACACCTTACCTCCAGACCAGTGAGTCTCCCACCCGAGGCGGACACCTTACCTCCAGACCAGTGAGTCTCCCACCCGAGGCGGACACCTTACCTCCAGACCAGTGAGTCTCCCACCCGAGGCGGACACCTTACCTCCAGACCAGTGAGTCTCCCACCCGAGGCGGATACCTTACCTCCAGACCAGTGAGTCTCCCACCCGAGGCGGACACCTTACCTCCAGACCACTGAGTCTCCCACCCGAGGCGGACAACTTACCTCCAGACCAGTGAGTATCCCACCAAGGCGGACACCTTTCCTCCAGACCAATGAGTCTCTAATTGTGTATTCATGTGACTGCCGAGTCGGTTGTGTCATATGTTCTGAGACGTAATACAACAGTTTTCTCTTGTCTATTTATCTTATCGTATCAGTAATCTCCTTTGATGATGGGGAGTTCGGAAGTAGATAAGTTTGCTTACCTAGGATCCTCAGTCAATAATAAACTGTCTCTGGACCAAGAAATCAATATCAGAATTGACACGATAGCAACATCACATGAACAGACTAACTAAATGGGCTGTTTTTGTTGTTGTTTTGCATGCCCCCATTGAGTAAGGTTACTCTTTTCTGCCCCCTGAAATTGACGTTAAGTGGCGGTTTGCAGAAGCTTTCCTCGCATCCCGAATAGGCTGACGAAGGTGGACCACCATAGGACAATGCGGTTCTTCCTATGCTTGGCTTCATCTGCGTGTCGCTCACTACTGCGGGGATCACGTCAATCCTCCATCTCGTTAGCCAGTCTGCGAAGAAGAACAGTATGTTTCCGTGGATGACTACGTGGAAGATGAGATGTGAGTCTTGGCCAGAATATTTTGCCAGAAATGTCTTATCCTAGCTTTACCAGACCCTGACTAAAATGTCTTGTCTTAGCTTCGCCAGACCCTGACTAACATGTCTTGTCTTAGCTTTACCAGACCAAAATCATAACAGACGTCATGAGGGCAGCGCCATTGACGATATGGAAAAAGAATTACGAACCTGCAACGAATGGATGACAGAATGGACGGGCTGAGATATCAGATATCATTGGGATCAAGATGCTGAGCAGCGCATGAGCTGCAGTGGTCAGCAACCCATAGCTGACGGCTATCGTCAGGGCCAGCGAACAGGAGCTGCCAAGACCTTTCTACACCTCAACGCGGTGATCCTGGATAACAAGTTGCAGCAGGGCAGACTGGCTAAGGAGAAGGGATCGAAGAGGGAATGCTTACCCGGTACACAAAAAATGATTGCTGAAGTCGGATGTGTTGGACCGAAAGTTGCAAATATCGCAGTCAAGCTGTAAACTACGACAGCGCATTCCGTTCTCTGAACCACATTCTGCTACTTAAGCCCTTTCATGGTTTGGTAGAGGGAGATTGAGAACGAACGAAGACAAGCCAGCCAGATATCAGTGTTTCTTTTCCTGATAATATAATGATAATCGTGGTAGTTAGTTGATAGTGATGTTGCTGATATGGAGATAACAATAAAGCCTTTGGCAATACATCAATAACTGTGTCTATAATTTGTTAGGCACAAACTGAAATTGCCTTTCAATTCCTCATTGACCAGATGTGGCGGTTACGAGGTACCAAAAACCAAGGCTGTGTCGCAGGTGTTGGACAATCTGTTGGCTGGATACAACAAGGAGTTGCGACCTGGGATAGGAGGTAGGGATCATTCAAAAGGTGTATCAATGCGTGAGTGAATTGAACTGGAATTAATCAATCAACTAATCAATCAAAATGTATCAGATTCCTCTAAAGTGAATGTCTTCATCAAACACATACCGTCCTCCTGTTCTGTGAGCTTGTTGCACTAACCTTTTATTCGTCTTGCCCTTATTTTTTTGTCTCGAGCTCTCCTCTCCAGGTATTCTGGTCTAACTCTTTATTTGTGTACACTGTGAATTCCTTAACAGAGACTCTTGCAATGTCTATCTCTCTATCTATCTATCTATCTATCTATCTATCCATCCATCCATCCATCCATCCATCCATCCATCCATCCATCCATCCATCCATCCATCCATCCATCCATCCATCCATCCATCCATCCATCCATCCATCCATCCATCCATCCATCCATCCATCCATCCATCCATCCATCCATCCATCCATCCATCCATCCATCCATCCATCCATCCATCCATCCATCCATCCATCCATCCATCCATCCATCCATCCATCCATCCATCCATCCATCCATCCATCCATCCATCCATCCATCCATCCATCCATCCATCCATCCATCTATCTATCTATCTATCTATCTATCTATCTATCTATCTATCTATCTGTCTAGTCTGGGTGTGTGTGTGTGTGTGTGTGTGTGTGTCTTGGTGTGTGTGTGTCTGTGTGTGTGTGTGTCTGGGTGTGTGTGTGCGTCTGGGTGTGTGTGTGTATCTGCGTGTGTGTGTGTGTATGATCGTTCATTCATTCAATCCCCTTTCTGTTTGTTCCATAGCGAAACATTGTCCGCCACTTCAATTGGCCCCATCTCAAATAAGCCTGTCTCCATGCATCTACAATCATTCACATTTCCGATCCAATTCCAACCACATTTTCTCAATTCAACTGGTCCATTTATCGGAAGGCTGCATCCGAGCTTTTAGGGGGGTTGATTTTAAGAACAATACTTTTTTTGTCACATGAAAGGGTTGCTAGCCCCAAGCTCAAACCTCTGAATCGCCGTTTATTAACCACATGCTAGGAAGGTGACAGTGGTCCTGTTATCGTTATCCCGGGTACCATTCAGATAAATAAAATGTATTCGCCTAGGGGACTGGAGGTCGTGGAATCCAATCGCGGTGGAGAGCGGCAATTTTTCACGTGGATTATCCTGTGAAAATGTTCCCTGATCTCTGAGTAGTAAGATCAGACACCCGTGTGCAGTTGCGGGCACGTTAAAAATCCCCCGGCAGTTAGAAATCGAAAAGGATAGGATTAACGGCCATTCTCTATTTCTGAGCTTTTTAGTAATTCCATAGTGCCTCAGCGGTTTCCAGAGTTTATCTTTGTCCAAACTGTCGAAATCCTTTTCATAATCAACGGTATTGATGTACAAACTCGAATTCCATTCCAATGATTGCTCCACAATTATCCGCAATGTGACTACCTGTTCAATGAATGATCTATTCTGTCTGAAGCCCGCCTGTTCATCCCTTATCTTGTTATCCGCTGCCTTTTTCAACCTTTCTAGTATTACTGTATTTAACACCTTTCCCGGCACTGAAAATAACATTATTCCTCTATGGTTTATGCGTTCCTGTAAATCTTCATTCTTAGGCAATTTCACCAGGTAGCCCTTACTCCAATCTTTTGGTAAGCTTTCTTGCTCCCAGATGGCGCCTATCAAGCTGTGGAGCATGCTAGTAGATGTTTCAACATCTGTTTTTATGGCTTCCGGTGGTATATCATCAGGTCCTGCTGCCTTTCCGATCCATAGAAACTATATTGCCCTTCTAATCTCTTCTTTACTTCGATTATCACAGTTGATCGGCATGTCCTTCTCTGCTGGGGGGGTGTCTGGTGGGTTGTCTGGTGGGTTGTCTGGTGCTGGTCTATTCAAAAGCTCTTCAAAGTATTCTACCCATCTTTTCTTTTGTTCTTCAAGGTTAGTTATCTTTTCCCCAAGTTTTTTTTGGATTGATCTACCTTGTTGTTGATACTTTCCTGATAGTTTCTTGGTAGCCCCATATAGACTTTTCATATTTCCCTTTCCTGCAGCTTCTTCCGCTTCCTCAGCCAGACCATCAATGTAACGTCTTTTGTGCGCCGTGATGCTCTTTTTAACCTTGTTGCTCTCTACATACTCTTTCTGTGCTGTGCTTTTTGCCGCTCTCGCTTTACTATTTAGTTAGGCCATTTTCTTATTTCGCCTCTTCTCCGTTTTAGGGATTGTTCCTACTGTTATCCATTCTTTATGCTGCCGTTTCTTTATACCTAGTACTTCCTAGCATGCAGTTTTCCATGTACTTTGGACTTGTTCCCATTTATCCTCAATGTTGGCCGCTTCATCTAGCTGCTCCAGTGATTGATATTTATTCCTGAGTGTTATACGGAATTCGTTTTTCTTAGCTTTTTTCAGGTATTGTATGCAGTACTGTGGCCTGCTGTACCGTGGCTTGATGTACCGTGGCATGCTGTACCGTGGCCTGCTGTACCGTGGTATGCTGTACCGTGGCTTGTTGTACCGTGGCATGCTCACTTGGATCGTTCTATTTATCCTTAACTTCAGCCTATTCCTTCGCAATCACTAAAAAGTGGTATGAGGCAAAATCTGCCCCCACCCCCCCCCCCCCCCCACCCCTCCATGTAAACCCTGACATGTAATAATGATCGTCTAAATTTGGGGTTTATGCAGATGTGGTCAATCTGATTTCGTCGTGTTCTGGTCTGGGGATACCCATGTTGCCTTATGACAAACATGCTTCCTCCTATGATCAATTTGTTTCCTGCACAAATATTTGCAAACCGCTCTCCATTTTCGTGTATTACTCTTAGTCCCTCCCTCCCCATAATCTGCTCATATCCCACTTTGACATGTCCTATTTTTGCGTTGAGGTCTCTCATTAGTGTGGTAATGCCACTCCTCTCTGTCTCCTCCACTAGTTGAAGTCTCTCATTAGTATGGTAATGCTACTCCTCCCTGTCTCCTCCACTAGTTGAGGTCTCTCATTAGTATGGTAATGCTACTCCTCCCTGTCTCCTCCACTAGTTGAAGTCCGTCATTAGTATGGTAATGTCCACTAGTTGCTGTAAACTGTTGTAAAAAACCTCTTTCCGTGTCTTCCTTTTTATTTGTTTGGTTATATCCCTGAATTATATTTAGTTTGAACTTCTTGTTCTTTGTTCTAAATTTTACGGCCGCTGCTCGTGCAAGATTTCTGTTTAAAATGAACTCAAAATTATTCTAGGGATTAACACCCCACAAAGAATATGTTGAAAAAAAGGTGGATTGTGTGGCTATAACATCAGATCTTCGATATGTAGTTATCGAAGCCGCATCGATGGCGCCTGACAGGCAGCTGGTCTACCTTGCTCTAATTTACACTTCCACCACCACCACCAGTCCCAAAAATGCGATCGTATATTCCAGGGACTATCACACGTTAACAGATACTGGGATTGACCTGGCAAGTCATCAGCGGAGTTTTGTCTGCCAAAAAAAATATGAAACAAAGGTTGTCACACCTCCCCATGACGTCTAACGATGCAAGTGGACTGAAGATAGATAGATAGATAGATTTATTTATTTATTTGTTAATTTATTTATTACTCACTTACTTCCCGTGTGCAAACAATACATCATATAGCACACATCCAGTGTTAAGTGACTTGAATTACCCTCCCATTCGCCTTCAGCATATTGCTCTCGTCACATGTATCCTGAAGGTTGGGACAAATCATCAGATGACCCTGGATCTTGTAGCGCACCGCAGCCACATGTATCGCCGTTCGAGAGACCCCATCTCTTCATTTTCCTCCTACATCGTGATACGCCAGTTCGAAGTCTATTTATTGTCTTCCAAAGTGAGTAGGGTAAGTGATGTCTAGGGGCAGATTCGTCCAAGCTCGATCTCAGGGGTCCTGTATCATTTCGTGTTATAATTCAGTGCGACGACTTTCAGAGTTTGTCTCCGTGGGCTTTGTTGATTTAAGGAAACTATACCTGGATCTGAGACTTGTGATCAGCGTCAGGTGTCCAAATATTTATTTATGTATTTCCTCGCATCCACCATTGAGTGAATAAAAGATCACTGAGCGGATACATACAATGTGTAATGGGCGTAGTGAATGTGGATCACTCCGCCCCTCCCCATCTAGAAGTAGAGAGGTGCTTGATTAGCCTGGGATTTGTGGATGCTGTTTCAACCAACTTGTCTATATTTGGTTTCAGAGTTAGCCGACAGTCCAACTTGGCTCAGAGGTACAACGCGGTGTTGTCGTTTCACTCTGTTCATTCTGACCTCAATAATTTCCGCATTAATCCTTTTATTTAAGTTGAGCAAGCTGAACATAGTTTGCTTTTCATTCATTTCAAGTTTCATAAACTGGCAATATGCAAAGATGGTTTAAGTTTCACGTTTAAATTGTGGTTGATGGGTTTCAGATGTTTTCCATTTATCCAATTGACTAGGCCATACGCAAATAGTGCCTTTTCGCAGGTGATGACATCTGGTAGGTCATTTATGTACACAAGGAACAAGTGTATATATATAAATATACACACAACACTATTCTTTTTATCAAATACTTATACTTTTTTAGTATAGCAGGATAGCAATTTCTGTTTTTCCTTAAAAGCCTTTTTTCTGCCAATGCAAAAATTGTCTTCATTTCTCTCATTATGGTAACTTTCTGTTATAGTTTGTCCTGAATATGTTAATCTTTGTACTTGTTCGATTATTTCTCCATTGATTATTATATTCATTAGACTGTGTTGCTTGGCTATTACCAAAGTCTTTGTCGTCAATGTTTTTATTTTCATGCCAAACTCTGGCTTTGCTGTTAATTTTTTCAAGCAGCATTGCTACTGATCCTCTTCCTTTGACTTGATCATGAGCAATTTGATGGCATTAACTTTCATACCATTGACTTTCATACCATTAACTTTGATACCATTAACTTTCATACCATTAACTTTCATACCATTGACTTTCATACCATTAACTTTCATACCATTAACTTTCATACCATTAACTTTCATACCATTAACTTTCATAACATTAACTTTCATACCATTGACTTTCATACCATTGACTTTCATACCATTAACTTTCATACCATTGACTTTCATACCATTAACTTTCATACCATTAACTTTCATACCATTGACTTTCATACCATTGACTTTGATACCCCGATTGCAATTTCTAAAATTGTTCAACATTTTCTCATACTATACGTTGTAGAGGCGCAGTTAAGGCAAGAAACCCCATCGCATGCATTGTCTTATTGAAACAGGATTTGTTAGTCTGTTATATCTGCTTTCTGTCTGACGGTATATCTTAACAGGTGGATAGACATTTTTAACAATATGCCTTTGTATTGCAACTTGTTTATATGGTTGCTAAGGATATCAAGAGTGTCCTGCACGCTCAATAATTGTGCAGCCGAATAACATGAAGTAATAATTGCAGTTAAGAGATGTATTCCCCACTATCGACGTGCAACAAAGAGGAGCAGCATTCTGTTATACGATTTTTAAGCAGCGAAAGAGTGAATGCCTTTCACTCCAGCAAGTGTATGAGAGGAGTAGGAAGTTTCAAAACGACGTGAGCTCTGTGACAGACTGTTCACGATCAGGTCAGACAGACCGTGACCTCATTGTCGATTGCAGGTGTTTATCGCCTCGTAAAGGACTGTGACTGAAAGGCATAGATCACCATACTGCACCTTCATTCGCCGTTGAATTTGCTTAGGTTTTCACCCCTTCGCTGCTCAACAACGGATAACAGAACGCTGCTCCTATTTTGTGCATGTCAATAGTGATACGGCTTTATTTTAACTGGAATTAAAACTTAACTTAACGTCTTTATACTTTTTTATAAGACTATGCAAAGTCTGTAAACAACCAGTTTCATTTACATTTCTTTGCTCTAAAAGCTATCTGCTTCCAATGTATTTTTGAATGCATTAATTTCCCTGCCTCCACTACTTCTCGTGGCAATGCATTCCAAGCATTCACCACTTTCACGCACACAAAATATGTATTCACATCTAATCTGGACCTTTATTTATTTAATTTGTAGCTATGCCCTTTTGTTCTTGTAGGTGGTTGAATTTTGAAAAACGTGTTATAGTCTAATTTATCCGTCCTTTTGTCATCTTGTAAACCTGTATTAAGTCACCTCGAATTCTTCTCTTTCCTAGACACTGAAGTCCGGTTTTTCAGTCTTTCCTCACAACTGTAATTCTGGAAACTCATTATCAGCTTTGCCGCTCTTTCTTGTTATCCTTTCCAGCACGTTTATATCCCCTCTACTATAAGGACTCTACACCTATACACAGTACTCCAATCTAGGTCTAACTAATGCATTATACAGTTTGAGTATCACTTTCTTGCTCCTATGTTTAATATTTCGTTTTATAATAATTAAATTTGCATTTACCATTTCCACTGCTACCTGGACTTACTCACCTTACGTGTATGATCTGTTATAAGTCCTATATTATTATAACCCCTGACCTCATTGTGTTCGTCTGCACCGTAATGACCCATGCATGACAACCTTGACATCCTTAGCAACCATATCAACAAGTTATAATACAAAAGCTCTGGTTTTCTCATTGCTATCCCACTTTTAAGTTTCCCATTTGAATGCCCCTCGTATATATATAATGTCAGATTGTTGTCTCCAGCATCCATTACGAACTTATCGTATGCCTATCATCCAGCAGGACACGCTTCTGCACTACCAGTCCTAGTAATGCCCGCTCAAAAACAACACGTTCTTGAAGCTAAGCTGTTCTAAATAGCACTATTTTTTAAGTCCCTCACTTTTGCGTGAGAAAATGGCTGACGCCAGGATCTATTTTCTTCAAAAATGTCCGGGCAATCTTATGACGTTCAGGGGAGACATTTCTGATTGATTTCAAGCAATCTGGGAGAGATCAGAGAGAGCGACAGAGAGAGAGAGAGAGGAGTTATGCGAGAGATAAAAAGAAGAGCAGAGACAATTGAATGTAAAAACACGCGTAATTATGTATCTATATTTATGGGTGTGTACGATTATGTTTGTATGTATTTATGAATAATGTATGTATGTATGTATATATATGTGTGTGTGTGTGTGTGCGTGCGTGCACGCGTGTGCGTGCGCATGCGTGCGCTCGTGCGTGCGCTCGTGGACGCGTGCGTGCGTGCGTGTGTGTGTGTAAATATGTGTATGCGTGTACGTGTGCGTGTGCGCGTGTACGTGTGTCCACGCCTGCGCATTTTTGCACGTATGCATGTATAGTGGTACTTGCATAGCAAATGAATAGGGTACAACCTTCCAAACACGTCGTAAAAAGCGACTATAGTAAGTTGTGAATGGTACTAGCAACACTATTTCGAATCCAAGCGCCGACGAAAATATACTGCTTACGTTTAGTCTGGCTAAGAGAATCGCAGTGTGAAGTCAAACCAATGCCCCAAAAAAGTCAACTAAAGCGGGGTGTGTTCGGCCGATGGTTCATGTATTTCAGCCCAACGACAAAACAGCGTTCTTTTCAGGACAAAGGTAGAATAAGAAGAAGACAAAGAAGAAGAAGACAAAGAGAAGAAGAAGACAAAGAGAAGAAGAATACGAAGTGTGTCGAAGACAACATTGAAGAACTGGACAACGATATTTAAAGAAAGACGTGAGTTAACGAATGATCTTCCTAGACCAGATCAGGGGCATATTGCTACGTCAGAAGATGCCATCACCAACATTGATGCAGCAATTCGGATGGACCGTCGGTGTAGCTTACAATCGCTAGAACAGGAATTCGCTGTATTGCAAGCGACAGTTCAAATGATGGTTATCAAGAAACTGAAGAATCGGAAGGTGTGTTGACGATGGGTACCTCGGCTGCTAACCAATCACCATAAGGAAGAATGCATGTGATGGAGTTTTAACCACTTGCTGCGATACGAAGCGGAGGGTGATTCGTTTCTTTTGCCCAAAGTGGCAGGTGATGAATCGTGGCGCCACCATTTTGAGCCGAGCAGTAAAACTCCCACCATGCGATGGAAACATCCCGGATCACTGATACCAACAAAATTCAAGTCATACATTTCCGCTGGTAAGGATATGCTGACATCGTTTTTTTTATCATGAGGGACTTTTGTTGGTAGACTTTAATTTGCCTGGAGTGAACATCAATACCATCCGCTACAATGACACACTAGATAAGCTGCAAACAGCAATCAAGAATAAACGACCAGCATGCTTTCGCGTGGTGTGATTCTGTTGCATGACAATGCACGTTCACATGTCGCGAACATTGTTTAAAAAGCGTTAGCACAGAAAAGGTGGGAAGTACTGCCACACCCATTCTATAGCCACTATATGTCCTCTGGTGACTTCCATTTGTCCTGACTCAACAAAATTTATGAAGGAACAACGAATCGACTCCGATGCATACGTCATGGCTTCGGTGATGAAGTGATTCAAAGAGCAACCAGTCATTTTTGTCTGACGCCATCCGCCGCCTACCCAAGCAGTGGGATGCGTGTTTGAATGCCTATGGCGATGTTTTCTAACTAACCCTGTGGCATGTTTGCTTCATAGCAATTGCTATATTTAATTATGTCACACCAGATGAAGTAACTTTCATATGTTTTAATAAAGCTACTGGGTCCGGTTCCATTTGAACACGCCTCGTAAATGTCAACCAAGTCTGTTGTATTGAAGTGAGGTATGGATACTTAGATTAACAATCCCTCCATACAGTGCCATACGAGAGGACAGAACTATAGTTCACGCCATTACAACAACCTATGGAAGAAAGAGAGTGATATGAACCAAAAAGCTGACCCAATCCACCAACTTCTAAGACACAAAGAAACTACTCTGGTCCACCTGAGAACAGAAAACTGTAGACTATTAGGTCCCCTCTACTGACTCAAGATGTCCTACACAAACGAGTGTCCATGTGCAACCAGAATCCAGACCCCTGAACATAGCCTACAAGACCGCACAGCCCACACGCCAAACCTGGCAAGAAGTAGCAGAGAAGACGCAGACGCTATGGCGCTGCTGTCTAGACCTGAAAAATACTTTGAACTTCGTCCTGGCGATTGGACTGCAGATCTTGCGTTACCAAATACTTGAATGCTAAAGAAAAAGAAGAAGAAAAAGAAGAAGAAGACAAGGAAGAAGAAGATTATATAATGTATTGCTTGAATACCACATACATTTTGCAGAGGAATGTTACGCTATCGATTCACAAATAATGTGATAGTGAGAAAATGCAGAAGCTTCCTTCTAGTTTACTGATATGGGATGGCAGGCGATATCTGGGATAATTATGAAAGTAGTTGTTTTTATTAAACTCTCACGGTACTCCTCTCCCTCACATCTCCATTACACGTTCTACTCTTCCTCAAACCTGCTCATCAACTTCGCCATCCATTTCCCTCAACCCGTCGATCTATTTCCCCTCTCAACCTGCCTATATCTCTCAGCACTCAATCCGCCCATTCACTCACCCTTCTCTCCCTTCCTCAGCTCGAGCATTCCGACGCCTTTTCCTCCCAATCAGCCACTTATCTATGACCCATCTCTTCCTCCTTTAACCCGCCCGTCTTTTCCCTTTCAATCTTCGGCCCAAAAATGCCGTATATCTCTCCTCTCCTCAACCCTCCCAACTCTACGGCTTATATCTAACCCCTCTCAACCCGGCCATATATTTGTACCTTCTCCCCCACAATCAACCCGATATCCTTCAAATATTGCAAGCTATGAAGATCATTAAGCGACTTGTATGCCTTTTGCCAACCCTCGTGCTGACCGCAATGGGTGGCAACTTCGGACAGGGTATAACATTTCAGATTTCTTGTTCATTTTTATGTAGTCTATTAGATCAAATAAATTATATCAAATAAATCACATAACATATTAGATTGAACAATTTAAATGAACAAATTATATAAAGTAAATTAGATACCATAAATTAGATGTAATAAGTTAGATAACAATAATTATGTAACATAAATAAGTTTAAATAAATTAGATGAATCAAAGTATATGAAATAAATTGAATGAAATAATTAGACGAAATAAATTAGATGAAATAAATTTGATTATATAGAAGGAAATAGAGAAAGCCACATAGAATGAATATGTGATAATGGTACACATCGGAAGTAAAAAAAAACTGATAAAATGAACTAGAAACAGAAGTTTGTGGGGAGGTCATTCTAACCATGGCTGCCGATTCACGTGTGGTTTCCAAAATAGCGCATGTCTAGTAGGCTCCCTGAAGTAATAATCCACTGTACATCTCCATATCTTTTTAACCTCTACATTAGGAAACAACATGGCGGCGTTACTGTCGATTTAGTTGGAGTCACGCAATCTGTGCTTGCCTTTCCATACTCTAGAACAGTTGCTCATACATTATTTCGGGGCACAGTGACATGGAAATCTTACATGGAAGATACTAAAGTACATTTTTAGTGCCTAGCATTTCACATGTTTGGGGGAGATCCGGTGTTTAAATCTAATAAAATAGATAGACAAATGGTGAGGTGGGACGAAATTGTTAGGAGAGTTCAGAATCAGCGGAGTGATTTAGTCATGTCGTCACGAAAGGCCACGTGAATTAAATCAGGTACAAATATTCATAAATACATTCATCAAACTGTTACCGTCCATATTGTAACAGGCCGTACTCTCACATTCACTGAACGTGTTACGTCCATATTGTAACAGGCCGTACTCTCACATTTACTGAACGTGTTACGTCCATATTGTAACAGGCCGTACTCTCACATTTATTGAACGTGTTACGTCCATATTGTAACAGGCCGTACTCTCACATTTACTGAACGTGTTACGTCCATATTGTAACAGGCCGTACTCTCACATTTACTGAACGTGTTACGTCTATATTGTAACAAACTGTACTCTCACCTCCACCGAACTTGTTACGTCCATATTGTAACAAACTGTACTCTCCCTTCCACCAAACTCGTTACGTCCATATTGTAACAAACTGTACGCTCACCTCCACCAAACTCGTTACGACCATATTGTAACAGATCGTACTCTCACATTCACCGAACTCATAACGACCATATTGTAACCTAACACACCCCATATACTTACACACACCAAACTAAAGTATGGGTTTTAACAGACCAACCCCTCACAATCACTAGCATTAAATCTGTCTGCAGCACCACCACCACACCCTACTCCCCTCACCCCCACCCTCACCTATCTTCACCTATTTCTTACCACCCACCTCCCTTAAACAAAAACAGGAAAGCAACCCACCTTCACCTCCCCCCCCCCCCTCTCCCACACCTCCCTTCTTTACAAATAGTACAAACCCTCCTGAAATATCTATTTAACCAATCTAAATGAGTAACGGGCATCTACTCTTCTCACTTTATCGCTCATTCATTCTTACGACTAATATCTCCACGACTTCTCCATCCTTCTCTCTCTCTCTGTCGCTCCCTGTCCCTCTCTTGCTCTCTCTCCCTATCCCTCTCCCTATATTTACTTCAAATAGATTCAACAAAAAAGATCCTCTTAAATTGTATGTATATCGAGGGACACACGCACGCACACTTGCACGTTCTGTGTTGCCCAATAGAATTCTTCGTGATTTGGGCGACTATTTCCTGCTAATTATGTTTATCTATGTGCATTGACTGTAGCCCAATATAAAACACGGCTTAAATGTAGGAAGTCCTCATTATTTTGTGATGTAGGATCACTAGTTTCCTTCTTTTTCTTTGTCCTCTTCTTCTTCTTTGCTAAGGGTTTACCCATTTTTGGCAAAGATATGCCCCGTTCAGTCTCAGACATAATCTTCTAAGAAATATTACTCCGTGCTACATTTGTTTTGTTTCTAAAGACTTGCCTTTCTGGATTCTACTGGCGAAGGAATGCCTTTTTTCAATCCCAGACCGAAGTCTTTTAGGTTAGATTAGGCCAGTCATTGCGGCATGGACAACAGCAGCGAAGGCGAACTTCGATAAAGTTAACAAACTTCAAAACCATGCCATGAGAATTATAACAGGTGGCATGAAGTCAACGCCAATTGTAGAACTTGAAAAGATTACAAAACTGCAATCCATGACCGATAGAAGAGACTGCAGAGCCCAGCTGCAGTCAGAGAAACTCCGAAGACTGACCGACCATCCAATGCACCAGAGACTAAACAATTTGGGAAATGGGAAACTAAAGCGGAGAAACTTTGCAGAAATAGCCAAAGCAAAGATGCACGAAGATCCCATAAACGCACTAACAACACCAAAACCCATCACTACTGAACGAAAACCTACCTGGAGGCAGGATATATTTCCAGAGGTGGTAGAAAATATACCAGGTATTGCAAACAAAAACTGCCAGACTGAAAAAGAAAGGAGAGATACTACCCTAAGCTTCATAACGAAAAGCTACCCAAGCATGGACTGGACCCATGCATACACCGACGGTTCTGTAACAAACACTACACAGAACGGAGGGGCAGGGGCATTCCTGAACCTACCAAATGGCAGAAAAATAACACTGTCATTCGCTACTGGTAAGTACACAAGCAATTTCAGAGCGGAGGCAGAGGCACTGAGGGCGGCAGTGGAAGAAATCGTGACACACAGTGAAAATATAGTCCTGCTGACAGATGCTCTCGCCGTAGTCACAGCGCTAAAAAGCCAGAAAAACACTGAGCTTAATGACTTAAGAGCAGCACTCTGCAAACTGTGCCAGCAGTCCGCACCAAAAAGGGTAGTGGTACAGTGGGTTCCGTCACACTGCAACATCCAAGGCAACGAGGAGGCAGACAGACTGGCAAAAGAAGGTGCAAGACTACCACAAACAGATACCAGTATGACGTACGAAGAGTCAAAACGGCTTATCAAAGCCAGATACATGACCAAATAGGAAACCGAACATACTGGTTACACCAAAAACGATGCATATTACCAGTTGAACCGAAGAGAGCAGGTCGTTGTCTTCAGACTTCGCACTGGCCACAACAGACTGAGGTACCACCTATTCAACAAATTGAAGATAGGGTGTACCGACGAATGCCCGTGCGGTACTGGTAAAATGACCGCTGAAAATCTGCTGCAGAACTGTCCGACATACGAGGATCAGAGAGAGCAGATGTGGCCATTACCAGTGGAACTGCAAGACAAGCTCTATGGCAGTGGCGAGAGCCTCAGGATGACCGCCGCTTTTTTCGAAAAAATAATGGTTACTGTCTGACTGCGTACGCAGAAAAAGAAGAAGATTAGGCCAGTGAATGGATACGTGTGTGTTCTGTTCTGTTCCCAAGAATCAACGTCACTGCATGACTGGCATACATATAGGTGCTGAGATTAAGATGCTGAGCAGTGTATGAGCTGCAGCAGTAAGTGACCCATAGCTGACTGCTAACGTCAGGGCCAGCGTACTAGAGCTGCCTGCTAGCGTCAGGGCCAGCGTACTAGAGCTGACTGCTAGCGTCAGGGCCAGCGTACTAGAGCTGCCTGCTAGCGTCAGGGCCAGCGTACTAGAGCTGCCTGCTAGCGTCAGGGCCAGCGTACTAGAGCTGACTGCTAGCGTCAGGGCCAGCGTACTAGAGCTGCCTGCTAGCGTCAGGGCCAGCGTACTAGAGCTGACTGCTAGCGTCAGGGCCAGCGTACTAGAGCTGCCTGCTAGCGTCAGGGCCAGCGTACTAGAGGTGACTGCTAACGTCAGGGCCAGCGTACTAGAGCTGCCTGCTAGCGTCAGGGCCAGCGTACTAGAGCTGCCTGCTAGCGTCAGGGCCAGCGTACTAGAGCTGACTGCTAACGTCAGGGCCAGCGTACTAGAGCTGACTGCTAACGTCAGGGCCAGCGTACTAGAGCTGCCTGCTAACGTCAGGGCCAGCGTACTAGAGCTGCCTGCTAGCGTCAGGACCAGCGTACTAGAGCTGCCTGCTAGCGTCAGGGCCAGCGTACTAGAGCTGACTTCTAACGTCAGGGCCAGCGTACTAGAGCTGCAAAGACCATTCTACACCTCCACGCGATGATCCTAGATAATAAGCTGCTGCAAAGCAGACTGGCTAAAGAGAATAGATCGAAGAAGGGAAGGCTAATCTTGAACTGAAAAATGCCTGCTGAAGTCGGATGTGTCGAACCGACAGGTGCAAATATCACAGTCAATCTGTAAACTATGACACAACGTATTCGGTTCCGTAGGCAGTATCCTACTACTTGCAAAGCCCGTTAAAGGCGCGATGTTAAACCCCCACAGTTGAAAAGTGGACAGTTCTGGGACGTCGCTACCCCAAAATTATGTGAAAAAATTAGATATATGGTGCTAACAATATATATTAATATTTGTTTCAGGTCAGATCATCCCGTTACCAGTGAAGTGGTTGGAGCACACATGAAGACATCCTCACAATCACACGCCATATTTCTCTGTCAGCGGCCGCTGCTTGTCCTTCTTCTGGTCGGAGATTGGTCCATTCTTTTATTGTGTCCTCTCACCTCTTTTTGAGACGGCCTCTTCGTCTTCTACTTTGCACCTTTCCGTGCAGGATCGTATTTGCAAGACCATTTGATCTCGATATGTGACTGTACCAAGCGAGTTTCTTTCTTTTGACAGTTGCCAAGAGGTCCTCAAACGGCCCCATTGCTGTTGTAATTCTATCTCGTATTTCCTCATTTGTATCTCGATCTTTGTACGTGATGTTTGAAAGTCTTCAGAAACTTTTCATTTCCAAGTTCTGTATCCTTCGTTGAAGGTCAGCTGTAACTGTCCATGTCTGGCAAGCGTAGAGGAATATTGACAGGACCAGGGTACGCATTAATCATATTTTCGTGCATAGTGTTAACCATTTATCTTGCCAGATTTTGTTCAGCCGTGCAAACGCCGCTATTGTCTGTGCTACTCTGGCCAACACTTCACATTTTGATCCTTCATCACTGACAATCGAACCCAGATATATAAAATGGTCCACCACATCGAGTTCCTGACCGTTAGCTTTTATCCTGCTGTTGAAGCCCTCGGCGTTGTTGGTCATTAATTTTGTCTTTCCAGCGTTTATCTCCATACCATACCCAAGAGTTGTTTCATCGAGCCTTCTGACCCATTCCTGGAGTTCTGCTTCTGTGGCTGCCAACCCATCGATGTCATCTGCAAAACGAAGGTTGGTAATCGTTCGCCCCTCCCCCCAACCCTCTATCTTGACAGTATCAACGTGACCTCCAAGTGCCTAACTCTTAATTCCCTGAAGGAATATATTGAAAAGAGTTGGAGAGAGTGTACAACCCTGTCTCACACTAACTGATGTGCGAAACCAGTCCCCTCGCCTCACATTCACAAGAACTGCGCTGGACGCCTTGTCATGCAGGTATTCCAAGACCTTTATAATATTTTCGTTGATTTTATACATCATCATGGTCGCCCATACAACTTTATGCCATTCTCTATCAAACGCCTTCTTGAAATCAACAAACACATGATACAGTTTTTGCTGCTGTTCTAGATATTTCTCGCTAAGCAGCCTTAAATTAAATAATTGGTCCCCATATTGTGTTGCAGATGTGTGTCAGGCCTTCCACCACTACTTTCCCATTGCCTGTAAGAACTTTGCTGGTATATTGCCTGCCTTCTTCCCTCTTCTCAAAGTCTTTACCGCTGCAGCTACCTCTTCCTTCGTTATCAGTTGGTTATCCTCTATAGTTGTTGGTGTTGGAGGGATTGGTTTCCCAGATTCATTCCGTCCCTCATAGTTGTATAACTCGGAACAGTACTCTGTCCATCGTGCCAGTACGTCATTGTCCTCGATAAGGCACTTGCTTTTATCCTGGATCATAAATTTCCTGTTTGTCTGGGTGTTACCAGTTCTTTGACCACCTTGTATGCTCCTTTAGCGTCATTTCTGTCTAATCGCTCTTCGATGTTTGTACATTGCTCACATATCCACGCTTCTTTCGCCTCTCTCATCTTTTGTTGTATCGCTTTCTTGATCGCCTAATATCTGCCGACATGATTAGGTGCATGTTTTTGGTGTTTGTCTTGAGCTGAATTAAATGACAAGTACCGGCTTTTGTAAAACAGTCAGATATCCATTTACAGCTTGACCAAGCTACAAGAAGAGAAGATTACAACATGTGTAACGTGATGTTTGCAAAAATCAGTTAAGACTCACTAAAAGAGACAGTGAACAATGAAGAAATCAGTCATAGCCAGAACAAGAGACACAGTCAACAAGGAAGAAATTAGGCATCGTCGGTAGAAGAAACACTCAATAATAAAGAAATCAGTCATTGTCGGTAGAAGAGACACTGCGTCTTCAGACGGTCGGGGGAAGACTTTTGGCTCTGGGGAACGACTTGTGTAGTATCTTGTAGGCGTAGGTTTCCTGGTCCAGTCGTATAATATGACCGAAAAAAGAAACTCAACGCCGGTCAAGTATTTCTGAGATTGGATGGAGGCCTGTTTTAGCAGAGACTTCCACGTTGCGGTTGTAGTCATGGCATCGGATGCCCAGGATAGGTCGCTGGTTGCGTACGTGGAAGGCATCCAGTCTCCACATATCTTGTTTCAGCAATGTCCAGTTTTCGTAGCCGTAAAGAGGGATTGGGACCAAGCAGGACTGAAAGGTGCGGATTTTGTTGTCCCAAGGAAGATCTTGCCATTACTCCACACACATATGAGGTCGTACATAGCAGACGCAGCTAGTCCGGTCCGCCTTGAGATGTCGGACCGCTGCGCCCATCAGATATTAATGCGGCCAGCTGCAACTAAAAACCTATCCTTCACACCGACCGTAAAGGCGAATGATTGTAAATTCTTGTAAACGGGCTAATGTTATAAAAGATCATCTACAACGATGACTTTTGCTTCACATTGAAGAGTGACGTGTTAGCTGACTCATTACGCACAGCCGATATTCCTCTTCATAACATTTCATTTATACGAAGTGTGGTCAAATGAAATCAGAGCTAACTGGACCAAGCGAACATACGTACGATGCGCATGATGATGTCACATCTGGTAAAAACAGCACATACCAACCGTCAAGTTTGCCAAATGTCATTGTCCTCCGACTAATAGTTTATCAGCAGACCGTTGGAAACATGTCGGGAGTGCTACGGAATCCGTCGAGAGTTGATCAGCGAGCTGTGATTCGGTTTCTAACAGCTGAAGGATGTCGACCAGTTGACATTCACCGCAGAATGCAGGCAGTGTATGGTGACAAAGGTGTGTCGAAGATAACAGTGAAAAACTGGACAACGATGTTTAAAGAATGACGTAAGTTAACGAAAGATCTTCCAAGACATGGAAAGGCGCAAATTCACGTCATTCTTTTAACATCGTTGTCCAGTTCTTCACTGTTGTCTTTGACACTTTTGTCACCATACACTGCCTGCATTCTGCGATGAATGTCAACCGGTCGACATCCTTCAGTTGTTAGAAACCGAATCACCGTTCGCTGATCAACTCTGGACGGGTTCCGTATCCCACCCGCCATGTTTTCAATGGTCTGCTGAGGAAGCTATGAGTCGGATGACAATGAAATTTGGCAAACTTGACGGTTAGTATGGGCTGTTTACACCAGAAGTGACGTCATCATGTTCATTGTACATATGTTTACGTGTTGCAGTTTGGTTCGGTTGCATTTGAATACGCCTCGTATTATATATAATCATCACGATGTAGCATGTCCCTTGAGGAACGTCGCTCCCATGACATCCCGTTTGTAAGAAACTCGATCTCTTGCCAAATCTCCAGCCTGCTCCAGAGTCTGCCCAAACACCCCTTGACATCTTGGTGCCATCGCCTTCTTTTTCTGCGGTAGCCTCAGCCTTTCTTGGCATTCTCCATACTTTCCATTAACTTTCTTTCAAGACCGTTTTATTTTTTGATGTGGCTAAAGTATTTCAATTTTCTGTTCATTATGGAAGTTATAAACCAGTTCTCCGCTGTGCCTAACTCTTGTCGGATGTCTGCATTCATCTTTTGTTTTTGGGTTACGTGGTATTCTGTGTCGCCTTCTATTACATTTCGACTTAAAAGACTCGATTATCTTCCTTGAGACTTTGGAACTGCCCATTTTTCGCAGACGTATGCTGTCACGGGAAAAAAACACAGGTTCTCAAAATTTGCGCTTTTGTTGCCATAGTTTCTTCAGGTTGGGTAGCCTCTGTATTGCCACTGCCAATTTCCTTCTTATTTCTTTTGAACAGTTGCCCTTGTTGTCAATTCTGGAGTCCAGATATTCGAAGTTCTTGATCTGTTTTATTTTCACACCTTTGAATTTTAATTTACGTTGACTACTTGTTTTGTCGATTGTCATTATCTTTATTTTGGTCATGTTTAAAAAAAGGATTTGATCTTCACTGTATTTGCGCATGGCTGCACTTAGCTGATCCCTAACCCCTCTACACTGTTTGCAAGTATCCCTGTATCGTCTGCGTATCTTTGCACTAGGATCTTGAATCCGCGATTGAAAAGAAATAGTAACGTTCTATTTTAGTAATATTATATATATATATATATATATATATATATATATATATATATATACGACAGGCGCTTAAATCAAACCGGTACTTTTTGTTCTCGTTCTACCTCTATGGGTTGTAACGTACTGAAACTAGTATCTTTGGTTAAGGGTACTTGTGTCGTATTAGTGCTAGGTGGCCCACTTACCATGGACCAGTCACGTGACAGATAAATTAAAAATGGCGGACAACAGGGTTAATGCTTGCATGGTACAGCGTGTTATGATGAGATTTCTAGTGAAAGGAGGCGTGAAACCTGCCGAAATTTACAGAAGACTGCAATCACAATACGGTGATGAGACACTCAGCCGCAGTAAGACATTTGAAAGGTGTAGACATTTTAGAGGTTTTTCATCCATGGGTGATGTTACCGGTTGTGGTGGCTCTCAACTCACCATAGTCATTCTTATGAATATTCAGATTGTGGAACGCCTTTTCCTGGAAAATCGAGGCATAACCTGTCGTAAAATTGCAGAAGAATCAAATCTTTCTTTGAGAACGGTCAAAACTATTATTCATGAACATTTGCATTTTCGAAATGTTAGTGCACGTTGGGTGCAAGGCAGTTTTCAGCTTTTAACAGAAGAGAAGAGTTCAAGTCTCCACTGAATTGAAGGAACGTTTTAACATGGACGGGCATGACTTTTTGGATCGCTTCATTACATGTGACCAAACCTGAGCGCATCATTATACTTGTGAATCGAAACGAGCATCCAAACAGTGGAAGCATACACAATCACCCTCACCTAAACAATGCATAAACGCTGCAGGTGATCACGTAAAAAAAAATTAATGGAATTTTGACTACTTTAAAAAGAATGGTTTTTCCTTACAAAAACAGTCCAGGCTTGACTTCAACACCCCTCGTATACATATATATATATATATATATATATATATATATATATATATATATATATATATATATATATAAATATCTTCATTCCCGCTTAGAGAGGACAACATATTTCGCAATGAATAAGCTAATTAATAAATACAAACATGCGAACGAAGCACCTGTAGAACATAAGAGTAGTTGTCGTTGTCCCTAAGAAAACTAAAAAGAAATTCTCTATTTTGCAAGAATTTAAAACAAGTAAGTAACTTGTTTTCCCAGGAATCGAAACGACAAGAAGAAGAGTCTCCGATTATGTGAAACAAGACTAAATACTTAAATCAAAAGGTAACTTACCAGTTTTTGTGCATGTTTTTATTTTTGAAAATTGTAATGTAATTTCATATCGATAGGTCCTTGGCCGTATAATTGTCTTAGTACAGTATAAGTGTAAAGTGACCTTTCACTGACCTTCAATATCTGAATTTATGAAATTAACGACTGTTCTGACAGTTTCTCACAATTCACATGCTGATCACAAAATTGACTCCAGAAGTGTTCTCTGGCGATCTGTGATTATTTTATCATTCATTCGTTCAGAAGGAAACTACTGGAAGGATGCCATGCGTTACATTGGATGTTACGAGCTGTTGGCATGTTGGAGAAGGAATGCCTGTGTCTGTAACAGTAAGACAATTTAATGTGTCAAGACAGACTGTTAAACTTTGGTTACATTGCTACCAGACGACTCAGACTGTTTCTGACCTGCCCCTCAGGGGACGTTCTCGATTAAACACCATTCGGCAGGATCGTTTCATCACTTTCGCACATCTGCAAAACATATTTCAGTCAGTAACTGTCACTGCTAGTACCCTCCATGGACTGAGAAGAACACGTTCAGCTACTGTCACTACTAACACCTTCCCCGGACTGAGAAGAACAAGTTCAGCTACTGTCAATACTAGCTCCCTCATCGGACTGAGAAGAACAAGTTCAGCTACTGTCACTGCTAGCACCCTCTCCGGACTAAGAAAAACAAGTTCAACTACTGTCACTGCTAGCTTCCTCCCCGGATTAAGAAGAACAAGCTCAACTACTGTCACTACTAACACCTTCCCCGGACTGAGAAGAACAAGTTCAGCTACTGTCAATACTAGCTCCCTTCTCGGACTGAGAAGAATAAGTTCAGCTACTGTCAGGACCAGTTTGTGCGATCAAGGCCTACGTGCAAGATGCCCTGCTATTCAATCAATTCTGCAGTTACGGCATCATGCCGCGAGACTAGCCTGGGCCAGACAATATCTGCGCCATGGGAACGCTCTGTCAGACAAAACACTATTTACTGACGAGTGCATGGACCAACTTTTCAAGAACCGATGTTCGTCAGATGGTGTATTGTCGACATGGAGAGCGCTGCGCCAACAGCTGCATTCAAGAGCGCGTTCGTCATGGAAATGGAGGGATTTTGATCTGGGGAGTCATCTGCACCAATCATCGGACAGACCTCTTTATCTTAGATAATGCTGTTACCGGCTTGCGATACCATGAGGAGATCGTAAAGAACCATATCTCGACTTTTGTGCTGAACTATTCAACCGTGGTTGTGCTTCAGCAGGACAATACCCGTCTTCGTGTTGCCAGAGCCGTGCATGGTTAACTCTAGGTCAGAAACATTGCAATTTTGCACTAGACAGCAATTTCACCTGACCTGTCTTCAATTGAGCATATCTGGGACAAGATGAAACGTCGACCTCAGCAGCGACAGCATCAACCACAGATTGTACGGCAACGTCTTCAAGAAGTCGTGCAGCAGTGGCAAAACATTCCACAGGATCTGCTGAGTCGCTGTCGCTGCATTCGATCAATGAGACGCAGAGGTCAAGCTGTGATCAACGCAAGTGGTAGACACACGCGGTCCTGAACATTATAATCTTTAAAAATTACACTTATACTCTCAGGCACTGAGGAGACAATCATACGAGACGCGAAAATGTCTTTCCAGTTGTTTCAGTTTCGAACTATGGAATCAAGTTTCTTCTCCACAAAGTTCGTTGGTTTAGGAAGGTAAAATAAAATTATATGATGAAAAACATCACCTGTAAGTTACATTTTGTATTGAGTATATATTTTGCATATTAAATATTCAGGGCTAAAAGGTTCCTATATCTCATATACTGGTAATATAAGACAAAAGAGTTTATGTTTCTCACATATTCATAATACGAGACCAGAGAGATTATATTTCTCACATATTCATAATATGAGACTAGAGAGATTATATTTCCCACATATTCATAATTCGAGACTAGAGAGCTTATATTTCTCACATATTCATAATACGAGACTAGAGAGATTATATTTCTCACATATTCATAATACGAGACTAGACAGATTATATTTCTCACATATTCATAATACGAGACCAGAGAGATTATATTTCTCACATATTCATAATACGAGACTAGAGAGCTTATATTTCTCACATATTCGTAATACGAGACTAGAGAGATTATATTTCTCACATATTCATAATACGAGACTAGAGAGATTATATTTCTCACATATTCATAAGACGAGACTAGAGAGATTATATTTCTCACATATTCATAATACGAGACTAGAGAGATTATATTTCGTACATACTTATGATACGGGACTACTGGTTTTCTAAATTATAAATATTGAAACTGCAGAATTTCTAAATCTGACATATTGATTACACGGGACTACAGAGTTTCTATAGTTCGCATAATGATACTATAAGGATATATAGATTTTATATATCACATATTGATAATATAAGACAAATTTTCCATCAGTCTCAATACTGATAATATAAGACAACAGAGTTTCTATATCTCACAATAATGATAATAAAAGACAACAGAGTTTCTATATCTCACAATACTGATAATATAAGGCAACAAAGGTTCTAATTCTCACAATACTGATAATATATAGTTTCTATATTTGACACACTTGTGATACGAGACTACATAATTTGTGTGTCTCACATTTTGATGGCTAGACAACCTGGAGCTTCTATTTCTCATTCATGTTCCGAAACGTGACAGCAGTAGCCATACTGATTTTTGAAAAAGAATTCTAGAAAATTCCTCCGAAATTATATTTTACAGCAATAACAGTTTAAATAACCCGTCGTCATAATTGGTTAAATGAAATAAGCAGGAGAAATCTCAACTGCACAAATGTTTGTGTATATGTAAATATGATATTTTGAACAGTAAAACCTCTTTTGTTGGGATAAGCCCTTGCATAGTTGCTGTTCTAACCGACATTACACGGCATTGTCCCGAATGACAAGATAAAAAAAAGCAAAATAACAAATGCAAAGTAATCCACTCTTCTTCAAGCCTTCCAGTTCCGTCAAATGCATAAACTTTCTAAACACTTAAATCGGCACAAAAATTGCCTATATTTACTTCAGACGCTAAGCTAAATAGGCTGTTGATGTAGCCTTTCTCTTGAACGGCTTGGCTAGATTATGTTGGGTGGATACGGTAATCCTTTTTTATTTCGGGCAATATTTCACTTTATTCCAGACAAAGTGTTGAGAATCGCGTTCTGAGATCGATTGTCACCGATACAAGTCCTGGAGCGAGCGCCTGATCCGCGGGAAAGATAGCGCTGATTGGCATGATTTCATTACAATTTTTCGAAAGGATCAAAGCAAATAGCGTATCCTGGCTGAAAGGAAAGGAGATTTGTACAGCTGAGAGAGAAAGTGAGAGAGGGAGATAGAGAAAGAAAGAACGATAGCGGAAAAGAGTGAGACAGGTAGAAAGAGGGAGAGGTTAAGAGAAATAATGAGAGAGGTAGAGTTAAAGAAAGAGTGATAGGGTGGGAGAGAGAGAAAGAAAAAAATAAAGAAATAGACAAAGAAAGAAAAGGAGAAAGAATGAAAGAGATCAAAATTGAGAGAGAGAGTGGAAGATATATATATATATGTATATGTGTGTAGCAGAGAACCTAATACCAAGTCAGGTAAAGCATACTGATCAAACATGTCAGCCAAGGTCAGGTAAAACATACTGATCAGACATGTCAGCCAAGGTCAGGTAAAACATACTGATCAGACATGTCAGCCAAGGTCAGGTAAAACATACTGATCAGACATATCAGCCAAGGTCAGGTAAAACATACTGATCAGACATGTCAGCCAAGGTCAGGTAAAACATACTGATCAGACATGTCAGTCAAGGTCAGGTAAAACACACTGATCAGACATGTCAGCCAAGGTCAGGTAAAACATACTGATCAGACATGTCAGTCAAGGTCAGGTAAAACATACTGATCAGACATGTCAGCCAAGGTCAGGTAAAGCATACTGATCAGACATGTCAGCCAAGGTCAGGTAAAACATACTGATCAGACATGTCAGCCATGGTCACGTAAAACATACTGATCAGACATGTCAGCCAAGGTCAGGTAAAACATACTGATCAGACATGTCAGCCAAGGTCAGGTAAAACATACTGATCAGACATGTCAGCCAAGGTCAGGTAAAACATACTGATCAGACATGTCAGCCAAGGTCAGGTAAAACATACTGATCAGACATATCAGTCAAGGTCAGGTAAAACATACTGATCAGACATGTCAGCCAAGGTCAGGTAAAACATACTGATCAGACATGTCAGCCAAGGTCAGGTAAAACATACTGATCAGACATGTCAGCCAAGGTCGGGTAAAACATACTGATCAGACATATCAGCCAAGGTCAGGTAAAACATACTGATCAGACATGTCAGTCAAGGTCAGGTAAAACACACTAATCAGACATGTCAGTCAAGGTCAGGTAAAACATACTGATCAGACATGTCAATCAAGGTCAGGTAAATCTTACTGATCAGACATGTCAGCCAAGGTCAGGTAAAGCATACTGATCAGACATGTCAGTCAAGGTCAGGTAAAACATACTGATCAGACATGTCAGCCAAGGTCAGGTAAAACATACTGATCAGACATGTCAGCCAAGGTCAGGTAAAACATACTGATCAGACATGTCAGCCAAGGTCAGGTAAAACATACTGATCAGAAAGGACAGCCAAGGTCAGGTAAAACATACTGATCAGACATGTCAGCCATGGTCAGGTAAAACATACTGATCAGACATGTCAGTCAAGGTCAGGTAAAACATACTGATCAGACATGTCAGCCAAGGTCAGGTAAAACATACTGATCAGACATGTCAGCCAAGGTCAGGTAAAACATACTGATCAGACATGTCAGCCATGGTCAGGTAAAACATACTGATCAGACATGTCATCCAAGGTCAGGTAAAACATACTGATCAGACATGTCAGCCAAGGTCAGGTAAAACATACAGATCAGACATGTTAGCCAGGGTCATACAAAATATACTGGCCAAGACCCTCGCCTCGGCTTACTCGCAGCCCTCCTTGGAAACGGGCTGCTTTCGTGGCAGCCTGGCTAACGAGGTGAGGGATCGACATGATCCCTGTAGTAGTGAGCGATACGTGAATCACGCCAAGCATTGTACAACCACCTGGAAGACCCCCGTCCCCCTTCATCAGTACGCTCGGGATGTGAGGAAAGCTACTGCAACCCGCCACTTAACGTCCTTTACAAAGCGCACAAAAGACTAACCTACTCATTGTGGGCATTCTCAAACAACAACATGCAGTAATGGCTCTGTTCATCTGCATATTTTTGGACAACCTCAGCAGAATGCACGAATTGCCTTGCACCAGGGAGGATCCAGTAATAGATTCGGTAGATTTTTTAACTTAATTTGGAAATTTGCCCGGACAGCGGCCGTTAACCCTATTCTTTTCCATTTGCAACTGCCGAGGGATTATTAACGTGACCGACACGGGCTTTCGATCTCTTCTACCCAGAGATCCTGGGAAATACCAGAAAGTCCACGTGAAAAAATGCTTATCTCCACCGTGATTTGAACCCGCGACCTCCCGTACCCTTTGCCGACGTCTTACATCGAGATCACTCAGTCTTGTCAAACGACAATAAGTTGTACTTTGCTAATCAAAGAAAAAAAAAAAAGGGATGTAACTACAGTCCAGGCGACAACGAATGTGACTTCAAAGACCAATCTCTGCTCATGGGTTAAGGGACCCAATATTTAGAGCCACTAATATGTGATGGTATATTTCCGCAATACAACTACTTCTGACATCAGCGAAGCTGCTGGTGGAGAAATGACTTCTGATGCATGCATTTTATTTATGTCACCTCAGTGTTAATTATTGCCACTCCCAGATCCTTTCGATGTTAGATATCCCAGCGCTGCTTCATTCTGATTGCCCTTAGACTGTGTAGAGTGTCCGTTGTCTCTTTGAGGACTCTGGATCATGTAGTAGTTTGCTTGATTTCCCGAGGGATTTATGTAGCTGTAAAGGAACCGTTCGCCGTATCTGATGTTACTAGCCAATTGAATCGTCTTTCTTCAGTACTTCTGACTGTGTAGAATCTGAGTATATTATGATGGCTGCACTAAAGAGTATTCTTGAGTGGAATGATCAGAAGATGGGGGAGGGGGGGGGGGTGTGGCGTTGGGGGGGGGGGGGGGGAGTCGATTAAAATGAAGACAAAACCTCGATCATCTTTAAATAGATTGATCTTAAAGTGGAATGTAAATATTTCTAATGGATGTTGAACAACGGTGTATTTGTTTAAGATTTGAGACGAGTGATAAGAAAAACAGAAGGGAGGAGAAATGAGGAAAAGGAAAGGAAACAATGTAGCTGGAGTAGGAATATTAGCGGTAGTTGTAGTAGTAGTAGTAGAAGTAGTGATAGTAGTAGTAGTAGTAGTAGTAGTAGTAGTGATAGTAGTAGTAGTAGTAGTAGTAGTAGTAGTAGTGATAGTAGTAGTAGTAGTAGTAGTGATAGTAGTAGTAGTAGAAGTAGTAGTGATAGTAGTAGTAGTAGTAGTAGTAGTAGTGATAGTAGTAGTAGTAGTAGTAGTTATAGTAGTAGTAGTAGTAGTGATAGTAGTAGTAGTAGAAGTAGTAATAGCAGTAGTAGTAGTAGTAGTGATAGTAGTAGTAGTAGTAGTAGTAGTAGTAGTAGTAGTGATAGTAGTAGTAGTAGAAGTAGTAGTAGTATTAGTAGTAGTAGTGGTTGTATCAGCAATAGTAGTTGTGGTATTACTAGTAGAGCAGAGGAATTAGTAGTATTGGTAGTACAGCTATGGTAGTAGTATTAGTGGTAGTAGGGGAAGTAAAAGTAGCAGTAGTTGTAGTAGTTATTGTTGTATTAAAAGTAGCATCAGAAAACTAGCAGTTGTAGTAGTATCAGTAGTAGTATATGTAATAGTATCAGTTGTAGTATTAGTAGTAGTAGTAGCAATAGTAGCATTAGTAGTACTATCAGTAGCAGTAGTACTATCAGTAGTAGAATAAGTAGCAGTATCAGTAATAGTATATGTAGTAGTACCAGTAGTATTATCAGTAGTAGTACTAGTAATAGTATCACTATAAGTATCAGTAGAAGTATCATTTGTAGTTGTAGTATCAGTTGTAGTTGTTGTCAGTATCAATAGTAGTATTAGCTATAGTTGTAGTAGTATCAGTAGTAGAATCAGTATTAGAATCAGTAGTAGTATCAGTAGTAGTGTCAGTAGTAGAATCAGTAGCTGTTGTAGTAGTATCATTAGTAGTATCATTAGATGGATGAAGATAAAGCTTAGAGGGTCTGCACTGAACGAAGATGAGCTATCATCGACATTATTTATAATTCTCGAGCGCACTAGACGGTGGGGTACAGGCTTCCGTGAGGGGCCAACTTCCGTAAAGGGTCATCGATAATCCCATCTTCTTCATGTTACTTACTTGGTTTTAGGAAATAAATGGCAGCTTCGAGTTCTTGTAAGGTCATATTGGTTTTGTGGAACTTTAACTGTTGCAGCCGTTGCTTGTTTTCTTTCACGTGCAGCTTCTGACTCACGTTTGATAAACATTGTGTGACTGCATTTACTTCATGTTGGATAGTCAATGTTTTCCCATTCTGCTGAAACGCGATATCATTGTTACGGCAGTCCTCGTTGGTTGGGACTTTGGTTAAACTGACATCATGTTGTGGCATCTTTATCTAGGTTTATGGCCTCTGTAGTATCCATCCAGTTTTATCGTGCTGAGATGTTTATTGTCGTTTTGTTCTTTGATGTGATAGCTGTTAAGGAGATGGTTGCACCAGCCACTCTTGTCTTGTTCTGTGATATCTGGCTTCTACAATATTAGAAAGATAGAAACATGTAAGGGACCTAGGGATTATAATTGATCATACACGTAAGGTGAGTGAGCAAGTCCAGGTAGCAGTGAACAAGGCAAGGAAACTAGGGATTATAATAGAGCATACAGGTAAGCTGAGTGTGTAAGTCCAGGTAGCAGTGAAAAAGGCAAACACAATGTTAGGTATGATAAAAAAAATATTAATCATAGGAGCATGGGTTTCAACTACCTCATTCAACACTAACCCCAAGTAATTTTCAACATGATTTCGACATCGTAAAGTGTGCTGTTTAACATCATGACTCAGCTTACCCTAAATGGCAGGGTCATGTGATGAGGTAGACTCTTGAGTACAGACTGGGTACATCATCAGCTTTATTTATCAGAAGTAAGTTACTGTAAATGTCCGTGTCGTCTACTTCTGTACCACCTGTATCTGTTTGCTTCTCATTGGCTATTGGAATATACAACATCTACGACGGGCGTTCAGAAAGTAATTCACCACGTCTTTTTTTCGCAAGAGCTGTTTATTTAAAAGGCATGAGATTTCTACACAACATACATGGATATGTCATGTAAAGATCTCTTTTATTCAACGCAATCCCCATCAACATGTACAGCTTTATGCCTGCGCGAAACATGTGCATGTATTCCCAGCCCATAGCAGATTTGGTCTTGATCATGAAGCCATTTCTTGGCTGCATGAATCACTTCTTCATCATCCTTAAACCTTTTCCCACGGAATGCATCTTTGAGTGGACCAAACAGATTAAAATCAGAGGGTGCTAAATCGAAACTATAGGGTGGATGGGGTAGTACAGTCCAATTGGGTGATTGCTTCCTGTGTTGCCAGACGTGTGTGCCGACGCGCAATGTCGTGAAGGAAAAACTGGTCTGCTGGATTCTTGTACGACCGAACTCTGCGGAAACATCGATTGAGATTTGTCATATTCTTTATGTAATCTTGAAAAATTGCTTGTCTGTCCTCTTGGCATCACATCTAAAAGAATCACATTTTCAATGTCCTAAGAGACAGTGATCCTGATTCTTTCACCTGAAAGAGTTCTCTTGGATGTTGTTCTTTGTGGTGATTGTGAGTGACGATTCTCCATGGACTGTCTTTTTGTCTCAGGTTCAAAATGATGTGTCCAGGTCTCGTCACATGTAACGATATTAGCCCAAAAAGTTCTCTCCATCAGCATTGAAACGCTCCAACAATGCAGAAGATGTTGTTTTTCTTTGCAATCGGTGGTCATTTGTGAGACTTTGAGGAACTCATCTTGCGCAAACCATAGAAAATCCTAGTTTTTATAACTGCTTGTGCACTGCCAATGTTGATTGACAATTGTAAAGGCCAGTTGTTGAGTAGTGATTCGCCTATCAGTAGGAATTATGCTCTCATTGCATTTCAACATTTCTGCGTTGGTGGCTGTGACAGGACGTCCACTGCGCGGCCGATCAAGCAGCTCCGTATCTACACTTCATGATTCCTTGATTCTCTGAACCCATCGACTAACTGTGTTCCTGTCGACTACAAAACTTCCTTACACATCACATAGACGCTTGTGAAAGTTCACAATTGTTTCTTTCTCTACAAAAAGTAATTCTAACCCAATTACCTCCTTATAAATCAAGTTGCTAACGTGCTCATTTCAACGGTTTAGTGCAGTCGTATCATTTGGCCGACTGCGGTGCAATTTGGTACACACAAACGACACATGCGGCATTTGCAGTGTGCAAAATTCATGTTTCTATTTTTATTGTTTGCTAAGAACAACGATATGCTGCATTACTTTCTGAACTATCCTCATACACAATTTGGGTGTAATATCTCCATTGCTGCCAGTGAAAGATTCTTGAAGGACGATATCAATTGATCACCATTAATCGTTTACAGTGATGTCAGCACCGATGATTTCAGCTTAATTGCTTGTAGTGTGTGGGACCTCACTGCATGGTGCCATTCCATTCCCGACTTGTACACTTCATAATCAAGCTGTAGAACACTGTATGTCGCTGAAACATGGACTAACAAAAAAACTGGGCCGCGTTGGAAATATAGTGCTCCAGTAAAATGAAGCGAGTGAGTTGGTCAGAAAGAAGATCCAATTACAATATCTTCACTGAGGTAGGCTCTCCGAGACAAATGTGGACAATGATACATAAACGAAGATTGGGTTTGGCAGGATATACGGGGCGTGTTCAAATGAAACCGGACCAAACTGCAAGAAGTGAACATACGTACGATGCGAATGATAACGTCACTACTGGTGTAAGCAGCACATACCAACCGTCAAGATTGCAAAATTGTATTAATCTCCGACTCATAGTTTCCTTATCACACAGTTGAAAACATGGCGGGTGTGATACAGAATCCGTCCAGAGTTGATCAGCGAGCGGTAATTTGGTTTCTAACAACTGAAGGATGTCGACCAGTTGACATTCATCGCAGAATGCAGGCAGTGTATGGTGACAACAGTGTGTTGAAGACAACAGTGAAGAACTGGACAACGATGTTTATATGTGTGTGTGTGTGTCTGTGTTATTTACATTGTGTGTGTGTTTATGTATGGGTGTGTCTTTGCCTTTATGTGAATGTGTCTGTGCGTTTGTGTGTGTGTGTTTGTGTGTGTGGCTGTTTGTCTATGTGCGTGTGTGTGTCTGTGTGTGTGTCTGTCTGTCTGTGGTGTGTGTATGTGTCTGTATGTATGTCTGTGTGGTCCGAATGTGTGTGTTTGTGTATGTGTCTGTATGGTCAAAATGTGTGTGTTTGTGTATGTGTGTCTATGTGTATTTGTCAGTCTCAGGACTGATCAATAAAGGGGACAGTCAAATGGAGAGACATGCTCTGAAAACCTCATAACCATTCTTGGGACTGATCAACCAGCAGATATGGTCAAATGGAGAGACGTGCTCAGACAATATTACAATCAGGACTGATCAACAAGCTGATAATGATGATGTATGTTTTCTACATATCTCATTATCTTCTACATATCTCATTATCTTCTACGTAACTCATTATCTTCTACACATCTCATTATCTTCTACGTAACTCATTATCTTCTACGTATCTCATTATCTTCTACGTATCTTGATGCATATTGTTTTCTTCTTCTTCTTCTGATCGGATCATAGACGTTTACACCATCAGGCGAGTTCCAGCGATGTACTCGACCGTTGACTGTACTTGCTCTTTAGCTCGATTAGGGTGGGCTCTGTCGAGGCTCAGAGCCCGGTACTGCACCTGCCTGGTGGGGCTCCACAGGACGAGCACCATCGCGGGATTCATCTAATGGTGTATTCATCCATATAAAGCGATAGTTGCGTGATACTGTGGTTTCTGGTGCGCCTTCTGGCCCAGTATCTACGTCTGTAGCACCTCTTCAATGGGAGAGTGGGTTTATCCCCGTCCCAACTTGCTGGGGTGTCGTTTGCATCTTTTCCTCGTTTTTTGTCCTATCTTACCCTCCGCTGGGGTTAAAACCCAACCTTTGGCAAGATTACTGGGCATAACAGAGTCCACTACGTGTAGGTGAGGTAGACTTGGACAGGAGAGACTATGAGTCCTGTAGGTGAGGTAGACTTGGGCAGGAGAGGCTATGAGACAAATGAGTCATGTAGGTGAGGTAGACTTGGGCAGGAGAAGTTATGAGACATATGAGTCCTGTAGGTGAGGTAGACTTGGGCAGTGGAAGTCATGAGACATATGAGTCCTGTAGGTGAGGTAGACTTGGGCAGGAGAGGCTATGAGACATGAGTCCTGTGGGTGAGGTAGACTTGGGCAGGAGAGGTTATGAGACATATGATGCCTAAAGGTGAGGTAGACTTGGGCAGGAGAAGTTATGAGACATATGAGTCTTGTAGGTGAGGTAGACTACGACAGGAGATGATATGAGACATATGAGTCCTGTAGGTGAGGTAGACTTGGGCAGGAGAGGTTATGAGACATATGTCTTGTAGGTGAGGTAGACTTCGACAGGAGATGCTATGAGACATATGTCCTGTGGGTGAGGTAGACTTGGGCAGGAGAGGCTATAGGACATATGAGTCCTGTATTGTGTTTCACTGCCCCATTGACCCCTCGTTGTTCTCTATAAGTCATGTTGTATTACGAATAACCCATATCCCATTGTCTTTAACATTGTTATTGTCTTCTCAAAATGTAAAATAAATTCTTTCCACGAAAATAGCACAAAGAAAGCAAAAATCTCACAAAAGCACGTTTCACTATCAGCCTTTGAAAGCCCACCCATAGCAAAAATGTCGTGAGAAATCTGATAATGTTCGTGACGGGAAATGGAGAAAAGGGGAATAGACAGATAAGGAGCTGAAGATGAGAACAGAAAGAATACGCAGGGCAATAAGAAAGAGAATGCGTGTGTAGTGGTTGATATCTATGTGATGTCTGTGTGAAAGAGCGAGTGAGCGAACCAATGAGACGCACATGCATGGCATTTCTTCTCTTTAATCTCCAAGTTCAGGGAATCCAAGGAGTTCGGATGTAACGGAATTTTTTGACTATTTCCGTCTGAATCCCAAATCATTTTTCAAACATCAAGAACCGGCTAATGGCTCGCGAAGTTTTGTCGTTTTGCCCCACCTGTTGACGCGAGCAGGTTCCCCAAAAATGACATCCTTCCAACGTTTATAAACGTAACGTCTTTTTTTTAGATCCGTCCAAAGAATGGCCTATTGAATTCGATTTCGTTTTATTGACACACATTTATCGCGGAGTAGTTATCATGATACTAGACTCACTGATGGTTATCATGGTACTAGGCTCACAGACAGTTATTATAGTACTAGACTCAGTGATGGTTATCTTTTATCATGGTACTAGACTCACATACGGTTATCATTTATCATGGTACTAGACTCAGTGATGGTTATCATTTATCATGGTACTAGACTCAGTGATGGTTATCATTTATTATGGTACTAGACTCAGTGACGGTTATCATTTATCATGGTACTAGACTCAGTGATGGTTATCAATTATCGTGGTACTAGACTCAGTGATGGTTATCATTTATCATGGTACTAGACTCAGTGATGGTTATCATTTATTATGGTACTAGACTCAGTGACGGTTATCATTTATCATGGTACTAGACTCAGTGATGGTTATCAATTATCGTGGTACTAGTGACGGTTATCATTTAGCATGGTACTAGACTCACATATGGTTATCAGTTATCATGGTACTAGACTGTGACGGTTATCAGTTATCATAGTACTAGACTCAGTGACGGTTATCCTTTATCATGGTACTAGACTCACAGACGGTTATCATTTATCATGGTACTAGACTCACAGACAGTTATCGTGGTACTAGACTCACATATGGTTATGGTAGTACTAAACTCAGTGGCGGTTATCAATTATCATGATACTAAATTCAATGACGGTTGTTTTGTCATGGTACATAGACTCACTGATGGTCGGTTATTTCTAAGGAACTGAGATATTATAAATGAAACCACACATATCGAATTACCACCAGCACAAGCAATATTAGAGAGCGTTCATTTAAGTGATGGATTGCAGTAGCTTTCCCCACGTCCCGAGCGTGCTGATAAAGGTGGATCGAGGTACCCGTGTTGGGCTTGCTCTCATCTTCACTACACTCCGCGACGACGTCGATCCACATCTCGTCTAACTGGATCAGCTTTCCGTAGATTCCACGTCTAGGAGCCGAATACCATGGCTTGAGTAGCCACGCTTTTTGAAGGGAGCTCTAGCGCTGCCGTTTCGCATCTTAACTTAACTTAACGTCTTTATACTGGTTTAGAAGACTATGCAAAGTCTGTAAACAACCAGTCTCATTTACATTAACTTGCTCTAAAAGCTATATGCATCCAATATATTCTTAAATACATTAATTGTCTTTGCCCCCACTACTTCCTGTGGCAATGCATTCCAAGCGTCCACCACTCTATGACTAAAAAAAATATTTCCTAATATCTAATCTGGACCTTTCTTTAGTTTACCTGGACTTGCTCACTCACTTTACCCAAACTTGCTCACTCACTTTACTTAAACTTGATCACTCACTTTACCTAAACTTACGTAGTCACTTTACCTGAACTTGTTGACTGACATTACCTGAACTTGCTCACTCACTTTACCTGGACTTGCTCACTCACTTTACCTGGACTTGCTCACTCACTTTACCTGGACTTGTTGACTGACATTACCTGAACTTGCTCACTCACTTTACCTGGACTTGCTCACTCACTTTACTTGACTTGCTCACTCACTTTACCTGGACTTGCTGACTCACTTTACTTGACTTGCTCACTCACTTTACCTGGACTTGCTCATTCACTTTACCTAAACTTGCTCACTCACTTTACCTAAACTTGCTCACTCACTCTACCTGGACTTGCTCACTCACTTTACCTGGACTTGCTCACTCACTTTACCTGGACTTGCTCACTCACTTTACCTAAACTTGCTCACTCACTCTACCTGGACTTGCTCACTCACTTTACCTAAACTTGCTCACTCACTTTACCTGAACTTGCTCACTCACTTTACCTGGACTTGCTCATTCACTTTACCTGGACTTGCTCGCTCACTTTACCTGTTGCAGTATATGTTTAACGCAGCTGACACAGAGCCAGCCCGCTGATATCCTTCGCGAGATCTCTCTATTTAATGTGAATGTGAGTTCGTAGTCTGTTGGTCCAAGTAGATATACGAATTCACGTTTTCAGCATGACGATCTTCAAGGCGTAAATCTCTTTTTAGGCAGAAGCTGTTGATCATGCACTGGCTTTTCTTGCTATTGATTTGTAGGCCAACTGCAAAGCTTCCTCTGCTGAGCTCTTTAAGGCTTTTCTCCGCTTCTTTGGTGACGGGTGCGGAGGATTCCCTACTGGATGAGCACTCCTGCTCTACCACTTTATCCCGTATGACAGATTTGCAATGCCAGCAGTACGATCACTCATCCTCGTGATTATGGTATCGTATTTAGATCTTCTCATGTTGTAGAGCAGCTTCTACTTTGTCTCATATGTAATCTTGACTGTGGCAATCAATATATTCCTCTTCTGTTTATTTCCTCAGGTGAGAGAGTGGTCATTCTCACAGACATACTCATTAAAAGTATGGGTCCAATCTCCGAAACAGACATGGTAAGTCCTAATATTCTTGCCCGATCCCCGAAATAGACATAGTAAGGCCTTAGTAATCATACCCAGTCAATGGTGTTGTTGTTGTTGTTATTCTTCCAGGTTATTTTGTACTTAGTTCTTCATTATTTGCAAATGGTCTCTGACAGCAGGTTTGCAGTCGTTTCACTTACACCCCAGTGGGTACTGAAGAAGGTGTGCCTGCCTTCTCCCCGTTGTAGTGCAATGCGGATATCTCAACATACTAACCACTGCTAGAATCACGGTGTCGATCCCCACCTTGTTGCCAAGGCTGCTGCAACGCAACATGTTTCATAGAGCTAGGTTGGAACGCGTGGTGTGATCTTTGGCCGGTAGGTTTATCCTGATGTAGACGCTAGCCTTCACAATTGCCAAATCTGAAAATACTACACAGTCTTCGTTTAGTGTGTGCTGTGTGCGTGCGTGCGTGCGTGCGTGCGTGCGTGTGTTCCCCTTCTTCTTCTTGTAATGATCACATCTGTTATGTTTATCCGTCAAAGAGAGCATCACACAACGCTAGTGTTGACATTCAAAAAGGCATTTGACTCGGTCGACCCAGAATATGTTTGAACAGCTCTCGAAGAGCAGAGAGTTGAAGCTGGCTACGCTTACATTTTTAAGCGTTGCTATGATGGATACACCACCCTCATTCGTCCATTCACAGGACCAATAGCTATCATAACGGAGAAAGATGTGCGACAGGGCGACCCCATATCGCCCAACCTTTTCTCTGCATGTCTGCTGGAGTCGACGATGAGCAGTTGCGACAGGAGCGAGTCCGTCATCGACATAAATGGGCGATTACTCAGCCATCTAAGATCTGTCAACGATACCACACTCATCACAGAGACTCCCACTGAAGCGACACAGATGCTAACATCACTGGAAGCGGAGGACAAGACAGCAGGCTTACCATAAATATAGAAACAACGAAAACTATGTACAACCGTTTTGCGGATTCTTGCGAATTTGCCCTCTGCAGCTATAAGAAACACCACTATAGGATGTCGACGAATACATCTATCTCGTCCGTTTTCTCAACATGGAAAATAATCTGACGCCCGAGCTGACCAGGCGCCTACAAGCGGGCTTGACCGCCTTCAACTCGATAAAGACATCAACAGACGCTATGAAATACACTAGACTACGCACAGAGATATTCGACTGAGTTGTCTTACCAGCTCTATGCTAGGGAAGTGAAACTTGGTCCCTTACAAGTTGACCACGGAAACCCAGCCAAGGATATGATATGCCTCACTTGAGCGCAGTCTCGTGTGCCTATCACTTAGGCAACAGCTCTAGATGGTTCAAGACAGAAGTGACATCTGGGCATTGTCACAAGTCAAGGGTGCCATACAACATACCCACAATTCCAAGCAGCACAGCAACCATTCTGTGGTACCAACGTGGCAAAAAATACCTGAAAGACACACAACACCTCTACCACACCCCTGACACACCCCTATTACACACCTGACACCCCCCCCCCCCCCCCATTCACACCTCTGACAAACCCAAAACACACCCTTGACACACACCCTTATCACACCCATTTCACAACCATGTCACACCCCTGACACACCTCTGTCACACCCCTGACATACCCCTGACACAACCCGGTCATATCCCTGACACACCCTGCATCTATCGCGAACGACAAAAACAACATACCATCTGTATTCATCATTTCGTCTTGCAGTGAGTCAACTGAATCAATGCAGACACTTTATGAAGCCACCATTAATGGTTCCGCAGATTCCACATTTCCTCCTTGTCTATCGGACTGAGTGGTCTCGAGATAAGACGTCGCATCGGGTCTGGAGGTCGTGGGTTCAAATCACGGTGAAGACCGGTATTTTTTTACGTAGACTTTCTGGTATTTCCCCTGATCTCTGGGTAGTAGAGATCGGACGCCTGTAATCAGTGTCGCGCACGTTAAAAATCCCTCGATAGTTGGAAATCGAAAAGTGTAGGCTTAATGGCCGCTGTCCGGGCAAAATTCTACATTATGCTAAAAATCTAGCCAATCTATTACGGGAACCTTGCCGGGGCTGTGGAGTTGGTGCATTATGTTACGATTTTCAAAAGATATGGAGAAGAATACAGGATTTATGGTTTAACACCGTGTACAATTCTTCGACTAAACTAAACTAACTCCTGGTCTAAACTGTTGAAATTCTTTCTGTAGTTCATAACATTACATATACATTTCGTTAAATAGCAAAATTAATAACTCAACTCGGTGCGTATCTGAAGAAAAAAACAAAGGCCCGCCCTCCACCCCCTTTCCTCTCTTAATGGTGAAGCTTACAAACCGTTGGTTTATGTAATAATTAGGTAAACACGGGAGACAACTCTTTCGGTGATGTCCAGTTATTAAGAGTATGAATTCGATCAATCTCTGCCCGTTGACTGATCTCCGATGTTCGATCATGTCTGGTCATACTTCGCCTGTTAGCTCTTCCTGGACTGTCTTTGTCTGTATGTTGTTCCAGCACGTGCACAAGTATTATTGAACCCGGCACGTACACACATCTGAACAAGAGCTCTGGACATCCAACTAGCGGTAGTATGACTAACAGCGTGTCCTTCTAGAATAGATCGGTCTCTCAACGTGCGGTCCGTTAAGTGCTGACCATAGACATTGCAACTGGGAATGTGATAAATGTAGCCCGTCATCCAATTATTTACTTTGTATTCAGCTCATGTGTAGATGAACGTTGGTGGGCTCTGTCAAGGAGAAGGTTGCTGGGCTCTGTCAAGGAGAAGGTTGGTGGGCTCTGTCAAGGAGAAGGTTGCTCGCTCTGTCATGGAGAAAATTGCTGGGCTCTGTCAAGATGATGGTTACTCGCCTCTGTCAAGAAGGTAGCTCGCCTCTGTCAAGATGAAAGTTGCTCGCCTCTGTCAAGATGAAGGTTGCTCGCCTCTGTCAAGATGAAGGTTGCTGGGCTCTGTCAAGATGATGGTTACTCGCCTCTGTCAAGAAGGTAGCTCGCCTCTGTCAAGATGAAAGTTGCTCGCCTCTGTCAAGATGAAGGTTGCTCGCCTCTGTCAAGATGAAGGTTGCTCGCCTCTGTCAAGATGAAGGTTGCTCGCCTCTGTCAAGATGATGGTTGCTCGCCTCTGTCAAGATGAAGATTGCCGATCGGGGACCAGATAGTAAGTTTCACCCTGCATAGACGTTGATATATACAATATTACATGCACGTCTTCAATGACATTGTCATACGAAGAGATTATAATAACATCACCAGAACCATCACTCTTTGCACTTCAGAAGCAAGACAGAAAACATGCCAACATCATCATCATCAGGTGCCCTACCGGGTGGCGTTGGCGATTATGTACCTCTATCCATTTCTATCACGTGTGATGTTTACCAACTGTTGTTGAAAGTCGCCCATGCCATTCTCAAATGATGTCCAACATCTTCTCTCTCTGCCTTCTTCTGTCTCTTTCCTGATATCGTTTCCGTTGTCACGACGTGCTCATAACATGCCCAAAGAAGGATGACTGTGTTCTTCTGATCCTTGCAAAAAGTTGTCTTTGCGATTGTGCCTTTTTGAGTACTGTATCAGTAGTCTTCTGTGCAGCCCATGGAATCCGCAGCACTCTTCTGTAAAACCACATATAACAACTTTATCGAGAAATACAGAAGCTGAATGTACTACTTATGGTCACAGACCGAGGGAAGAGGAGGGAGTTTGTTGCTGTACAGAAAGATGCCGTTGGAAATGGAAATCAATGACTATTTCATCACTCGTTTTCCAGTTTAATAATAAGATTCGTCCTATTGACACAAGGAACCTTTTGGAAAATTGCTTGCAGAACGCGGTGTAAAGGTGCATCCTTGTAAACATACATAGTCTGGCCTCGACTGCACCCCACGGTATTCCTGCGCTATGTGTAAACACCGGACACGTAACATGTATTACTACAACAGCTAAAATCAACATTGCTATTTTGTTCTGAACCTCGAGGGAGGATTGCGTTAAATCTGTACAAATGTTTAATCTCCAACCGACATCAGAAATCGGTATAAAGTTTGTCGATTGTCGAATTCATCTGACGTTGGACATATGGGATGATTGGTACAGGTCTTGGGCAAACTGATAGTGGGATTCCAGAATTACAGTTATGAGGAAATAGTCAGAAAAACCGGCCTATAGTGTCTAGAAAAGAGAATAATTCGAGGGGATAATACAAGTTCATAAAATAATCAAAGGAAAGGATAAATTATACTATTTTAAGTTGTTTTTTTAAATACAATCCCCTACAAGAACAAAGAGGGCATAGCTACAAATTAACCAAAGAAAGCTCCAGACTAGTTATTTTTTCACTCAGAGAGTGGTGAATGCTTGGAATTGCCACAGAAAGTAGTAGAGGCAACGACAATTAATGGATTCAAGAATAGATTGGATGCGCATAGTTTTTAGTGCAATGAAAACTAAATTAAACTGGTTGTATACAGACTCTGCAGTCTTCTAAACCAGTATACAGACTTTAAGTTAAGTTAAGTTAAGTTATTCCGGCTGGTTAGGCCTGTGTTTGTCAAATATAGTGATAGAATAAACTAATTAAGATTGAGTGCACTAACTCTTTCTTGCCCCTTCCACACTGCAACTGGTTGCAGTCCACCACTAAAGTTGCTTCCTTTAGGAATGTGGCAGAGCCTAGGCTTCGCTGAGTAGTTACTAATCTACAGTGTTACAACATGTATCCACACCACGGCACGACTACACATAGAAAAACGCAATAAACACTCTCATTGTAATACTAAAGTTATTATAGTTTTATTAATAAGACTCAACAAAACAGTATTAGCAAAGAGAACAAAATACATATGAATGAAATAATCATAATACATATATCTATTTATTTAAATATTGACTACAGCGGAGGTTTTAAGCACTAGCTTGTGTTAACTCCTCTAAACCAACTAACGCAAGATTCTCGCCGCTACCATCCCCTCATTTGCAAACTCAACACCTCTCACAAACTCGCCTTCACGATCGTAGTATGTACTCTGTCGTTCTGTGCATTCACACACACACTCAGATGCCTTCAGTCAGGTGATCTGTACATCCACATTCAATCGATTCCCATTAACTCAGGTGATATGTACGTTTATATGAAATTAGATCACGTCACTTATAGTTGGAATCACATACTCACTTGTGGTCACGAACTCAGTCGATCTGTGTATACACATACCTCAGAAAACACATCGTTCCCAAAGTGTCCTGCACAATACCACAGACAATTCCGTATTCTTCCGTTCATATCTACTAGATCACGCATTGTTGACTCGGTGTCGTACACGTACGACACACATTCGTATATCTTACTGTTCACAAAGTGTCCAAAACACACACTTAAAGAATGACTGATAAAAACTGGAAGGTGTATGGTGGTTAAGTCACCCTGCAAACTCACCTCAACTCTCACTCTCCTAGTCAGCCTGCTAGCTAGTCTCTCTCTCTGTCTCTCTCTATCTATCTCTCTCTATCTCTCTCGTTCTCTCTCTCTCTCTCTCTCTCTCCGTCTCTCTAGGCTAGTCTACTGTTCACCTTTGCCGAGTATTTCAGTCTCAAACTTCGTGGCTGTCCAATGGGTTGCTGTTGGTTGTCTGACTTAGCCATTACTCTAATTTGGATCTACCTCCAACTAGTTGTTATTAAAGCAATAACTCCGAATTCCTGTCACTCTAAACGTCGTAGCAGGTCGTGGCGGCCTCTGACTGTCACTAACCCCTCCCACTATGCTAAAACGAAACGCCAGAGTGGTAAACTCCGAACCCCCACCTGCACAAGACACATTCTTCTCCGTAACCCCTCGTTTCCTTTGTCGACTTAGTGTCGAGACGGTAACTGACCTTGGCACACATTCAGGTAACCTTTGTTCCCGGAATCGTCAGCCCCATCTCTCCTGCCGTAAACGCCCATGCTCCAGCTGGAACTGTTACAGAGAGACTGCACCAAAACATGATGTGTGCTTTTTGCAGTTATGGTTTCAATAGCAATTTTTTCACACTGTAGGCCATTTACCTCATACACAACTCTCTTTAGTGGTCTTTTATGACATGCATGGAGATGGTCCTATTCTGTCCTCCACAATAAGGTTACCAGGATCCACTTGAACGACTGTGGTAACTTAATAGCTACCAAAAGCAATGTACCAATGATCACAAAATGGATTAAGTTATCCAGAACTTGAAATAACAATGCTCGTCATTCGAACTTGCACTATGTGAAAGAAGTAACAACAGTTTAACAATTATAGGATTTCCTCCTTCCCGTACTCATTGCCTGCATCACATTTCCCTCCCATCTCAACCCACACCCCCTTCTCTCGACCCAGATCTCCTATCTCAATCTGCATTTCTCTTCCTAATTCAACTAGCCCGTCACCTTTCCCGTCTTGTCCCCCCCCCCCCCCCCCCCCCCCCCGAAGGTGCTAGATTTTAATCAGAGCCAGCAGTTATCCTGCCACTAATTATTTTCTGTTTCTTCGAATTTTTTCTGTTCTGTACTAGGAGTCGACTTCACTCTCTCAGCAGATGGCGCAAAGTGTGGATGCTGTTGGTGCATGTAGCCTGTTGGTTGTACACCTTCCTGTTTCGTCCTCTCAGATTCTCTGATCCACTGAATCCTAATTTGATTCCAAAGTGCTGCAGCCTGTGCCTTGCAGACTCATCCAAAGCAGTATCGTTTTCCAGCAGGTGGTCCTTGATAACCTTCACTATGTCACCTTTATCCATGTCCAGTGTGCCTGTTATGGGTGCCTGTGACGCCAAAAAATCAGCTCGCTCGTTGCCCGGAACCCCAGCATGACCAGGACAGTAGATCCACACCAGCCCTTGGAGTTTTGAGGTATCCAGCGCTGCGATCCACTCATGTCGTAGCCACCCATTCAGCACCTTCGGAAGTAGTGTTTGGGAGTTTGACACGATGACTGCTCCTGTTGAAGATGTCTCAGACAGCCGCATCAGAGCTTCTGTCACCACCTCCATTTCCATTCTCATACTTGATGTGGCAGTCTCGTATGCGCCACTTCGTTCAGCAACGATTCGGTCTCTTATTCTAGCCGAGAAACCCCAGCCTGATGTTCCACTACTTTGCACCGACCCATCAGTGTATATGATGGTATCACTTTCATGCGTGTTGGCGCCTATCAGCTGGTTGACTTCGCGCTTTGTCTGGCTATTTCGCCCCTTCCTACATTCACTGCCCATGGTTATGATGTGGTACTCTGTTAGTGTATCCCCAGTGTGGACCCATTCCTCTCCCTTGACCATCGTCTCGACTGCAGTCACCTCTCTTATAGTACATTCTGCCTGTGTCATCCATGACATCCCTCTTGTAATTCTGGATCCCCTGCAGTGTTATTTTACAGCGGGTGCCTGTTGTCCGCTATGACTCGCATTTAAGCTGTAGCCTGTGCCACTTTATGCCTGGATGTTACTGACGGCAGTCCCAGCATGTACCTCATCTGTATTATCTGGTGCAACCCAACACGAGCCGCAATCCTTCATTTTGGATTCGTTCCAGCCGTTCACGCTGTGATCTTGATAGGGTGAGTATACCCAATCCATAATCAATGACCGAGAGAATCAACTGGCGATAGAATATGAATAGCAGCCGTTGTTCCAAGTTGGCAGCCACCATTGTCTTGAGTGCACCCAGTCCTCTCTTGCATCTTTGTATCGTTTGGTCGACGTGGTACTTGTATGACAGGCTGCGGTCAAATGTTATTCCGAGATATTTCAACCTGTCGCTTCTGTCTATGACACAGCCATCAAATGTAATGCCAAGGAGGTTGTCTTTCACGATGCTGTTGTTCAATGAACACCACATCACACCGGCCTTGTTTGGATTATTCTGTTTCCCCAAGTCGCCACACCACTTTAAGATCACTTGCAATGTGTCTTGAATATCACTAACCATTTCACGCCTATCAGAACCAGTCCTGTAGATTAGGATATCACCTGCGAGTGTCAACATCCGCCCCGGCTGTGTTGGTTGTATGTTGGCCACTTTTAATGTTCAGATGTTGAACAGCACCGGTGAAAGTGGCGATCCTTGGGGCAATCCTGGACATATCCGCATTGGCTCTGATGTCCAAGAACCCAGGCGAAGTGCAACTGTTCTCTCCATCAGGGCAGCTGATGTCCAGCTAACGAGCCACGGGTTTATTCCGCAGTCCTTCAAACAGCACATCAGTGTACCCAAATCGACCCTGTTATAGGCATCCTAGAGGTCGAACGCAACGGCGACTGTCTCTTGCCGACGTTGGAATCCCTCGTACACATCATATGCGAAAGTATCGGCATTACCCCAGGTCTCCTTCTTAGGTCTGTAGCTGCCCAGTGTATCGGGTAGAACACGTTCACGCTCCAAAAGGACACTAATTTTCTTTACACTATTTTCTCAAGCAGTTTGCCACAGACATTTTGTAGAGTGATAATTCTATGGCTGCTGAGGAGCGTAGAATCCTTGCCAGGTTTAGGTAGAGGCCGTAGATAACTATGCAGCCAGTCCTCAGGCACTCATGCCTTCTCTATGCTGGTATTGAAATCCTACACCATATTGCCATATTGCCCATATCTGTCTCATCTAGCTCTCTGGGGTGGCAGTACTGTACTCCATCAGGGCCTGGTGCTGTATTCTTGCTGGAACGTAAAACATATTCTACCTCCGCCTTGTTTATTAGGTCTATATAAGTCACCTCCTTGGTTGCAGCCTCCAGAACGTCTTGCCGAATCTCCCGCCAAGCATCTCTGTCCTCTTTGTCAGTTTGAGCTACATATCGGTTAAGGAATGCCGTACCTTTTTCTGCCTCTGTCCTCGTGGGATTTCCTGTAGAATCGTGCCCCGTGGGAATCAGCTGGCTTGTATTCTTTCCATTCATCTGTCGATGCATGTGCCAGAACTTCTGTAGGGTGTTATCATTCCCTACGCCTGTAATGAATTCCTCCCATCTCTCACTTTTGGATTTTTTGCCACGGCCTTGAAACAATTAATGGCAGTACATTTTTTGTAGCTCAAGTTCGCAACCTCACCTTCATCCAGCGGCCTTCGCTTTCCGCCATGCTTTTGTTGCCATTTCCTTATTTATCCACGCTATTTCCACAATTGGATTCCACCATGGCGGCTGAATGAAAGTCGTTTTGTTGGGCATGCGCTTGACGGTCTGGCGGAGTTTGTTTAATGCGTTATTTTGTTCATCTTCCTTGTAGATGAACGCATGTCTCGGTTTTCTGGATCAGGTGGCTTTGCCTTTTGCAATTAAAACGACACATGATCACTGTCCTGTGCCCCCAACACGTCCCAGATAATCACTGTCCTATGCCCCCACACGTCCCAGATGATCACTGTCCTGTGCCCCCAACACGTCCCAGATGATCACTGTCCTGTGCCCCCAACACGTCCCAGATGATCACTGTCCTGTGCCCCCAACACGTCCCAGATGATCCCTGTCCTGTGCCCCCAACACGTCCCAGATGATCACTGTCCTGTGCCCCCAACACGTCCCAGATGATCACTGTCCTGTGCCCCCAACACGTCCCAGATGATCACTGTCCTGTGCCCCCAACACGTCCCAGATGATCACTGTCCTGTGTCCCCAGCACGTCCCAGATGATCGCTGTCCTGTGCCCCCAACACGTTTCAGATGATCACTGTCCTGCGACCCAACACGTCCCAGATGATCACTGTCCTGTGCCCCCAACACGTCCCAGATGATCGCTGTCCTATGCCCCCAATACGTCCCAGATGATCGTTGTCCTGTGCCCCCAACACGTCCCAGATGATCACTGTCCTGTGCCCCTAACACGTCCCAGATTATCACTGTCCTGTACCCTCAACACGTCCCAGTGTGTAGAGGGAGAGGCTTCACTGAATACCAGAGCCAGGTCAATGACCCCGTCTGTGTCGCCAGGCCGAGTTGCCAGTCTTGTTGGACACCCATCATTCATGTTTGTGAGCTTTTCCTTGGATCTAGCGTTGAAGTCGCCAGTGATGAGGCGCTTCTTGGTTGGCACTTCTGATAACTCACTCAAAAGATCCCATTTCATTTCCTCTAACATGAGGTCGACGTGAGCATAAAGATTATACATTCTCCAATCCTGGTTTTTGATTGTCGTCTCAATCCCTTGTAGTTCGACGCCTTAGGCTGTGCTGGTACTCGTATCTATCAATGTGTGTGGTAGTTCATGCTTGACATACATTGCCAGCCCCAGCCTACCAGTCCCACATGGGTTGGTGTAGCACTGATATCCTGGGCCCTTGATAGTTATATTCTTCTTCAAGTTGGTCTCCTGGATCATAAGAATATCGAAGTCGTATACCAGTTTCTGAAGGATAGCTTCCCTTGGGTGGCGCTGCGACAGTTCCAGTAGCCAACGTGTACATTTTTCAGATCGAGTCTGTCTCCAGCGGATGGCATAAAGATAAGTGGACGCTTGCAGAGGAAGGGGTGATAAGAGAAAGAAATAAGAGGGCTGGAAAGAGAAGAGGGCGAAGAAAGGCAGACAGACTCGGTCTGAAAAATGTACGCGTATTTTTTCTATGTCTTAGCGACACCTTCTCACAAACTTGGGTACTCCAGCAACATAGACATTGTCGCGTATATTGTTCCTACAAGCCCATCCCCTTGTATGTCACTCCAGTCTTCCTTTTATTTATCTCCAGTCTTACTCCATGCAAGTTTACTTCCGTCAACGTTGGAAAGACGAACGCTTGTCGTTTTACCTGCCCAACATCACCAAGTTTACCCTCAGCAACAAGTTTATCAACAATATCTGGAAACCGAACAGCTACTTCCTCAACGGCAGACACAGCAAGCAACATAACATCACGGTCCCAAACGCTTTCATTCGCCTCAGTCACGACGGTAGTATCTACATGTCTATGAGGTGAGTGTTTCCAGTGGTGTCAGTGTCTTAGCAAACCATCAGTATCACTACAGTGTCTTAGCAAACCATCAGTATCACTACAGTGTCTTAGCAAACCATCAGTATCACTACAGTGTCTTAGCAAACCACCAGTATCACTACAGTATCTTAGCAAACCATCAGTATCACTACAGTGTCTTAGCAAACCATCAGTATCACTACAGTGTCTTAGCAAACCACCAGTATCACTACAGTGTCTTAGCAAACCATCAGTATCACTACAGTGTCTTAGCAAACCATCAGTATCACTAAAGTGTCTTAGCAAACCATCAGTATCACTACAGTGTCTTAGCAAACCATCAGTATCACTACAGTGTCTTAGCAACCATCAATATCACTAAGTGTCATGCCTAATCGTGATTAAGGACCATTCCCAGTCTAAAGTGTACAACTGTCAAGTATTTACTTCTTGGCAGACACTCATCTGTCTAACATTTAAATAGTCCTTTTTTTTTAGTCCAAGTCAAGTCATCTCGTAACCGATGAAGTCGTTTGGGCAGACATGAAGACACCCAAACAACCCCACGCTACCCATGTCTGTCAGCGGCCACTGCCTGTTCCTCCTCTGGTCTGAGATCGGTCCATTCTTTTATGCTGTCCTTCCAGCTCTTCTTGGGACAACCTTTTCGTCGTTCGCCTTGCACCTTTTCTTCGTTCGCCTTGCACCTTTTCGTCGTTCGCCTTGCACCTTTTCGTCGTTCGCCTTGCACCTTTCCGTCGTTCGCCTTGCACCTTTCCGTCGTTCGCCTTGCACCTTTTCGTCGTTCGTCTTGCACCTTTCCGTAGAGTAACATATTTGCAAGACCGTTTGATCTCGATATGTGCCCGACCAAATGAGTTTCCATCTTTTGACCGTTGCCAAGAGATTTTCAAAAGGCCCTATTGCTATTTTAATTCCTTCTCGTATTTTCTCATTAGTAAATCGGTCTTTTTATTGACATTTATAAGTCTACGGAAAGCTCATCTTCAATGCATGTATCCTCCGTTACCGATCAGCTGTAATTGTCTATGTCTCACAAGTATAGAAGAATATGGACAGAACCAATATATGCATTAATCTGATCCGTGCATAGTGCTAACCGTTTGACTTGTCAGATTTTGTTGAGCCGTGCAAGCGCCGCTATTGTCTGTGCTATTCTGGCCAACACCTCACATTTTGATCCTTCATCACTGACAAATGAGCCCAGAAATTTAAAACAATCGACCACTTCGAGTTTCTGGCCATTAGCTTTTGCCCAACTGTTTAAGCCCTCCTCGTTGTCGGTCATTAATTTAGTCTTTCCAGCGTTAATCTACAGATTTCAGACCATTAACAATGATCCGCGTCATCATTAACATTATTATTATTCTTCTTTCTACAATTTTCGTCTTTCGTATGCTTTTCAGCGTCAGGTTATGAAAAGATTTATTAACATGGCAGTAGTCTGTGCTTCGTACACGGGGAGCTTTACTGCTTCTGTTATTTCTGCTATCCGTCTTTTATGTGGTCTCGTCTTGTCTCCATAGTATTGCTTTCTGAGTGATACTATCTGGTGTTTGTCGCGTCACGTGGCTGGACCATTTGGTCTGTTGCCTCTTAATGAGGTCTAGAACTAATGTTGTACCTACTTGTTTCCTAATATCTTCGTTTCTGTTTCTATCATCATCATGGTCTATCCATTTGTGTCGGTAGACGACGTAGGGAGCTGTAGTTTTCTTTCGTGTGTCAGATGTGTCGTAATTTTTTTGTAAACTGTCGTGTGACTTTATTTATTTCTTAACTGCATCTTCCATCTGATGCAAATATGAAATAAAATGCAGAATAGCTCAAGCAAAATCGGTCTTCCAGACCATGAAAGAAATATTGTGCAACAAAACCTTGTTGCTGGAACTGAGAAGGAGAGTCATTGGATGTTACATAGAACCAGTACTGACATGTGGCGTGAATCAGGGCCAATAAGCAAGCAAGCGCATATATCTTTGGAAGAAACGAAGATGTGGTTTTACAAAAGAATGCTGCAGATCATATGGACTGAAAAGGAGACTAATGATACAGTTCTCGAGGAGGCACAAACACAAAGACAACTTATTGTAAGGATCAGAACAAGGCAGTTTTCCTTTTTTCGGACGTGTTATGAGAAGAGGCGGCTTGGAGCACGTTGTGACAGTGGGAAAGATAGCAGGAAAGAGAGACAGGGAAAGGCAGAGAGAAAAGATGTTGGACAGCCTGAGAGAATGGCATGGGTGACAATCAGCAACAAAGTTTGTAAACGACACACGTGATAGAAGTGTATGGAGGTTTATGTTCGCCAACGCCAATAGGCAGGGAACCTGATGATGATGACTTTATTTTCATTGCTGGAGCAGTCGGGGTGTTTGTTAGTGTGAGGATTGCAGATCGCTTTGTCACTGCTGTCGCCAAATAGTGTGAGGACTGCAGGTCGCTTTGTCACTGCTGTCGCCAAATAGTGTGAGGACTGCAGGTCGCTTTGTCACTGCTGTCGCCAAATAGTGTTAGGACTGCAGGTCGCTTTGTCACTGCTGTCGCCAAATAGTGTGAGGACAGCAGATCGCTTTGTCACTGCTGTCGCCAAATAGTGTTAGGACTGCAGGTCGCTTCGTTACTGCTGTCGCCAAATAGTGTGAGGACAGCAGATCGCTTTGCCACTGCTGTCGCCAAATAGTGTGATGACAGCAGGTCGCTTTGTCACTGCTGTCGCCAAATAGTGTGAGGACAGCAGGTCGCTTTGTCACTGCTGTCGCCAAATAGTGTGAGGACAGCAGGTCGCTTTGTCACTGCTGTCGCCAAATAGTGTGAGGACAGCAGGTCGCTTTGTCACTGCTGTCGCCAAATAGTGTGAGGACAGCAGGTCGCTTTGTCACTGCTGTCGCCAAATAGTGTGAGGACAGCAGGTCGCTTTGTCACTGCTGTCGCCAAATAGTGTGAGGACAGCAGGTCGCTTTGCCACTGCTGTCGCCAAATAGTGTGATGACAGCAGGTCGCTTTGTCACTGCTGTCGCCAAATAGTGTGAGGACAGCAGGTCGCTTTGTCACTGCTGTCGCCAAATAGTGTGAGGACAGCAGGTCGCTTTGTCACTGCTGTCGCCAAATAGTGTGAGGACAGCAGGTCGCTTTGTCACTGCTGTCGCCAAATAGTGTTAGGACTGCAGGTCGCTTCGTTACTGCTGTCGCCAAATAGTGTTAGGACTGCAGATCGCTTCGTTACTGCTGTCGCCAAATAGTGTGAGGACATCAGATCGCTCTGTCACTGCTGTCGCCAAATAGTGTTAGGACTGCAGGTCGCTTCGTTACTGCTGTCGCCAAATAGTGTGAGGACAGCAGATCGCTTTGCCACTGCTGTCGCCAAATAGTGTGATGACAGCAGGTCGCTTTGTCACTGCTGTCGCCAAATAGTGTGAGGACAGCAGGTCGCTTTGTCACTGCTGTCGCCAAATAGTGTGAGGACAGCAGGTCGCTTTGTCACTGCTGTCGCCAAATAGTGTGAGGACAGCAGGTCGCTTTGTCACTGCTGTCGCCAAATAGTGTGAGGACAGCAGGTCGCTTTGTCACTGCTGTCGCCAAATAGTGTGAGGACAGCAGGTCGCTTTGTCACTGCTGTCGCCAAATAGTGTTAGGACTGCAGGTCGCTTCGTTACTGCTGTCGCCAAATAGTGTGAGGACTGCAGGTCGCTTCGTTACTGCTGTCGCCACATAGTGCTAGGACTGCAGTTCGCTGCTGTCGCTACATAGTGTGAGGACTGCAGGTCGCTGATGTCGCCAAATAGTGTTAGGACTGCAGGTCGCTTTGTTACCACTGTCGCCACATAGTGTGAGGACTGCAGGTCGCTTTGTTACTGCTGTCGCTACATAGTGTGAGGACTGCAGGTCGCTGCTGTCGCCAAATAGTGTGAGGACTGCAGATCGCTTCGTTACTGCTGTCGCTACATAGTGTGAGGACTGCAGGTCGCTGCTGTCGCCAAATAGTGTTAGGACTGCAGGTCGCTTTGTTACCACTGTCGCCACATAGTGGGAGGACTGCAGGTCGCTTTGTTACTGCTGTCGCCACATAGTGCGAGACCTGGACCATTACAGCAGATATCCAGGGCAGAATACGTCCAATGGAAATGCGGTTCTATAGAAAACTCCTAAATGTTACATATAAGGATCGTGTCGCGAACGTAGACATCCGTCAGAGAGTTGAAGACGCTGTTGGTCCTTTTGAAGATCTGTTCACAACTATCAAAAGACGAAAAATGGCCCGGTGCGGGCACGTCGCGAGGTCCAACGGAATTCCCAACTCGTTACTCTTTGGATCCGTACCGGGACAGAGAGGGCGAGGACGTCCAAGGAAGCGATGGGCGGACAACATCGCTGAGTGGTCAGGCCTTCGTCACGGTGAGATACGTCAGGCGGCGACAGGCAGAGAGAGCTGGCGTGGGATTTTCATGTCTTCATGTGTGCCCCAACGACATGATAGTTTACGGGATGAACTGAACTGAACATAGTGTGCTGACTGTTGAATTATTCCACTCCCAACAGAAAAACAACATATGTCTTATCGAAGATTCGATCGTCGATCCGCTGTCCTCCTTGTCGGCAAGCAGACATTGAAACCATTCAGCCATGCGCTCCTCTGTGCCACATATGTTGTTGTCATTCCGTGTTTCTTCAGTGCCTCATTAAACATCATCTGTCCTTCTTGTTTTTGGCCTCTCTCTGGTGATGTAGATTCGCACTGCTGGTAACTGCGGTGCATACCTGTCAGGTGTCCGAACCATTACATTCTCTACCTGTCCATGTATTCCATGTACGATGTTCTACCCATCCCCTGTTGGGAGGGAGACTAACGTCTGGTCAAACACAACATACTGAACAGACATGCTAATCAAGGTCAGGCAAGATATACTGGATAAGACCCTCGCATTGACTTCCGTGTAGTTCTCGCTTGAAACGGACTGTTTTAGTAGCAGCCTGTCTAACGAGGTGAACGATCCCCGTAGTAGTGGGCGACACAAAGATGAAACCAAGCATATCACAACCGCCTGGACCCGGTTAACCTTCATCAGCACCATCGGGATGTGAAGAAAGCTACAACAAATCGCCACTAACGTTATTTTCTTTGCGCACAAAAGAGTAAATCTTCTCATTGTGAGAAATCAACAACAACAACCCACCTTCTGTCTGATCTCTTCGTTTCACACTCCGTCCATCCCTGTAACCCCGGCCGCTTTTCTCAAACACCGTATTTCACTTTCCGTAAATTGTCTTCCTTGTGCATTGCTGAAACGTCCATGTTTATGTCTATGTTGATATATCTATGTTGATATGTCTATGTTGATATATCTATGTATCATAATGGTCAGAGCTAACAGGAAACCGTATTTGCTGCTTGTGTTCTTGATTCCATTTCTCTATTCATCGTTTCATCTTGTGTGAATACGCCACCAAATCTGTTGAATTCGTTTACTTGTTTAGTGCTGTGCTTTTCACATATATATATATATTGTGTCTTCTCCAATCTGCGTCCACCCCTGAAACCATTATCAGCAGTGGTCAATCTCTGTCACAATGATTATTCCCTTGAGCCCTTCAGGAATTCAGAGTTTCTTATCTTCCCATTCATCTTTCTGTCAATCTTCCCATTCATCTTTCCCTTCATCTTCCCGTCCATTTGTTCATGTCATCATATATCTTTTCTCTGTGCCTTCATCTGACTCTCTTGTCATCAATCTTCAACCATGTTGCAACGTTTATCAGAATTGCCTTTTTGAGTATGCCAAACGAATTTTGTTTGTCGTATTTTTTATTATAATTACCAGTGATGTTTTTGTAGAATGTTCTTGCTAAATATCATCATTGTCTTTTTGTAACTGTATGCATAAAAATCTTCTTATTAAGAACATCATTTTGTTGTTGTTAGAAAAATAAATATATAAAACTAAGATTTTCGATAAAATCTGTTATTTATAAGAACGGTAGGGACGGTGTGGGCTAGTGGTTAAGCGGCACGGCTCACAATCTGAAGGTGTTGGAATCGATCCTCATCACAGCCGTTACCCCGGGGAAGAAAACCTTTAGAAAATGCAGGAAGAAGCAGACCCTTACATAAAATGCATGCTGAAGTCGGATGCACATGGCTGACAGACGCAAAATAAAAATCACAGTGTAACGCGTACCGCCTTTGGGTAATAGAGAAATAAGGCGAATGCGAAAATTTTTTTTTGAAATATAAGAACAACACTAAAGATTAAATCCCTCTGTAATGGAATGAAATGATGAATTATTTTTTTTTTTTTCCCTAAACGACACGTTTCTTGATTTTTACGAGCATCATGTTTATGCGGCGCTTTTGACAATGGTCTCTCGCGTTGCAACGAAGAATTCAGCGGCAAACACAGGCGGCAAAACTAGTAAATTTTCCGGGATTCAACCGATGTCACATCGCTGAAAGAGGCAATATTTAAAAAAACTACGTTTTCTGTAAAATCTTTTGACTGACAAGCTTATCGATTAAACTTTGATAGATTGACAGGTCGTACTAGAGGAGTCTTTGCAACTTTGCACTTAATGCCAACTCTACAGGTTATCGGGAAGTTGGTTAAAATTGAAAATAGCATCTGACATGCGTCCTGACTATAGTCATGTCAAGGTAAATCAAATGTGTTAAAAAATAACTCAGCAACGGTCTGCTAAATGTTTTATACGCTTTGCTCCATTAAAACTTTCTTAATTACCATTGGGGGTGTGGGGGTAGCGAGGTCTGGGCTGGACGTCCCGCTCGTTATGGGAAAGTGAAGAGTATGATATAACCTCTCCTCTCTAGGTGTAGAGATCACCGCTGGATTCACTGTTCGGCTTGCGGTTCAGGAGTTTCCATGCCAATGGCCTCTCCTACATTGTTGTATCCCCAGCAGCACCTTCATGAGGGGCCCTCTGTTTCTTACAGAGCCTACTCTGGGACGCGACCGAGTACCCGGCGGTATAACAGGGCGGACAGATTGCTGTCATTAGCCTTGGTTGGCAGCCACTTTAACAGAAGGGAAACTCTTACTCTAAACCGGGCAGACGAAGCTCTTTAGCCTGTTCAGACAGTTCGCCTAGGAGAGGAGAAACTCTGATTTTAAACCCACAAGTCTCAGAGAGTGCTGGCTTGTCTTGGGACGATGACAGTTTCATCGCATGTCTCGAGTAACTAGCATATGCGGGCAACGACTCTACTCCCTTGTGGAAACCTCTGGAGAGGGTAGGGCTACGAGAGTAAAACCAGACAGAAATTCCCGAGTGGTAGCCCCTAAGGATGGTTTCAAAATTGCGAACTCATTTCGGCAGCTCCAGAAGCTGAGCTGGTGCCAAATTGTCATGCTTTACATTCCTTTGGATTACACCAGCAAGGCCGAGAGGGGGATCCTGCAGTTTGGACAGCCCAGTGTCTCCATATTCAGAGCTCAGGCTTGCGCCCTGGCAGACTACTTACAGGATGACACACGCGTGGTCTGCAAAGACTGAGACGTCTATGATGAATTACCATTTATTGTTCTTCGTTTTCTTCGTTCTCAAACTCCCGCTACCAAGCCCTGAAAAGGACTTTGCAAGTAGCAGCATGCAGTCCGGAGAACGGAATGCGTTGTGTTGTAATTTAGAGCTTGACTGCGATATTTACATCTTTCGGTTCGATACATCCGAATTCAGCCGGCCTTTTTGGGTACTGGGTTAGCCCTTTTATCCCTTTTCCTTAGCCAGTCTGAACTGTTGCAGCCTGCTATCCAGGATCCCAACGTGGAAGTGTAGAATGGGCTTGACAGCTTCAGGTCGCTGGTCATGACGCTAGCAATCAGCTTTGGGTCGCTGACCTCTGCAGTTCAATCACTGCTCAGCATCTTGATACCTCCCTTTATTTAACAGAGAATTATCAATTTGCTCACCAGAATGTGTCGCTATCATTATATCATATATAGAAGATGCAACAACGAATGACCATCTTAATTAGGGAACCAAGTTACCAAGACATATTTCGCCTAAAAACGGCCACGGAAGCAGGCTGGCTCGTGTCGTCTGGTTAAGAGAATAGGGATCCAAACGGGTAGGCAACCCTGATCCTTAAATTACGTTTTTAATTTGAATGTGTCGGATCGTTGTTCTTGTTGTTGTTGTTGTTGGTGGTGTTGTTATTGTTGTTGTTGTTGTTTCCAATGCCCACAATAAGTAGGATTAGTCTGTTGTGGGCCCTGAGCAGGACGTAAAATGGCCAGTTGCAGTAACTTTTATCCCATCCCTACCATGTAGATGAATGTTGACCGGTGTCGTCCAGGCGATTATGCTATGCTTCACTTCATCTGCGTGTCACTCACTACTACGGTGATCATGTCGATCCCCACTTAGTTAACCAGGCTACCTTGAAAACAGACCATTTCCAGGGCGGGCTTGGAGGAAGTCGAACTGGGGGGTTTTGGTCAGTATATTTTGCTTGACTCTGACTAACATGTCTGATCAGTATGTCGTGCTTTCCCTGACTACCATGTTTGATCAGTATGTTATGTCTGACCCTGACTAACATGTCTGATCAATATGTTGTGTCTGACCCTGACTAACATGTTTGATCAGTATGTTTTGTCTGACCCTGACTAACATGTTTGATCAGTATGTTATGTCTGACCCTGACTAACATGTCTGATCAGTATGTCGTGCCTGGCTCTGACTAACATGTCTGACCAGATGTTAGTTGTTCTCCTCAATGTGTTGTGTCGAAAGGCCGTATTGTGTTGGAGGTAAACCATTTTTTTCCAAATAGACGAACTTCCAACAGGACATGGACACATCTGATCCACCGTTTGTTTAGTAACCAGCATTTTATTCCAACAGGTTGACCGTGAACGCACGATGTCCCATGATACTGTCACGTTACCCTATGGGTGGAGTTGTATGTCCTCTCTATATTGGAAGCTGTGAGTAACTATTCATTCCTCCCTATTTATTTGATTTACCCGAACACCAACATTGCCGTCACAACCATTACACAAACTATCTAGGGCAGGAGTCTTCAATCTCTTTGACTCAAATGCTTCCTATTCATCATATGTCATCATGTTAGTATCAATATTTTTACAAATCTTGTAATTGCATGACTCAAAATACAAAGAAGAGAATACAAAGAAAATAATACAAAGAAGACGACAAAACTGATAGTGGGATTCCGGAATTGTAGTTATGTACAAAAAACTAACAAAAATAAAACCGGCTTATAGTGTCTAGAAAAAAGAATTCCATGTGACTTAATACGGGTTTATTACATAATCAAAGGGGTAGGATAAATTAGACTATAACAAGTTATTCAAAGTATAGCCGCCTACTAGAACGAGAGGGCACAGCTACACATTAATTAAAGAGATGTCCAGATTAGATTAGAGGAAATATTTTTTGTAGTCAGAGAGTGGTTAATGCTTGTAATGCTTTTCCAATGAGAAATAGTGTAAGCAGTGTCAATTAATGCATTCAAGAATAGAGTTTATGCTCATAGATCAACTGAAGTAATACAAAAAATATCTGATTGTATGCAGACTTTATAGAGTCTTCTATACCAGTATAAAGACGTTAAGTTAAATTAATTTAAAAGAAGCATTTCGAAAATGTATATCATATTTAAAACATGTTCATTTTTTATATCACTTCCAGGACGCTCCGAACAGGAGAACTGACTTGACATTGGAATTTACCAATATTAACTAAGTATTAGTCTTTATGTGCCTGGATTCCCATATATTAATCAGTAACAGGAAGACTGTCCTTGTCTTTCCGATTCAAGCCATTGCATCTCTGTGTCCCTGAAGTATTCATGGTTCTGCAGAAATATATAAATATGTCTACCGCGTAGCGCAGTGGTTAGCTGTCTAAGTTCGCATCTAAGTAGTCCTGGGTTCATTCCCCAGTTGAGGCGGTAATGTTTTTTTTCAAACCGCAACGGCTCCTGGGTCGACCCAGCCTTATAGGGTACCGGTTCAGTCCAGGAAGTAAAAGCATCGAGGGAAAGGAGATGGCTACGGCCCTCATATAGCCGAGCCTTTGAAATGTGAGATCGCTAACACCTCACACCTCTACGGCAGTAATGCTTTGGGTTACTTTACTTTACTACCTCTTTCTATGCCTCACCTCCAAGCATGACTGGCTCTTTGCTTAAGGTGTTGATTTTAAACGGCTTGGTTTTCTTCACGTTAATACTAGGGGCGTTCAAGTAAAGCCGGGACTTTTTATTGTACGGACAACAAATAATTGTTTTCAAGCAGTCAAAATGCCATGAATTTTTTCATACAATCTTCTACAACGTTTATGCACTTATCCCAGTATTTAAGTAATGCTTGAAAAGCTTCAGCGTAGAAAGATTTGTCAGTATGTCTGACTCAATCCATGTTTCACTTCGTCATGAGTGCTGAAATGCTGACCTCCCAGGAATTATTTTAGGGATCCAAACAGGTAAAAATCGATTGGAGCAAGGTCTGCACTGTAAGGTGGATGTGGCAATATTTCCAAGCCGAGTTGCTGCAAAATGCACATAGTGCGGTGAACCGTATGAAATCGAGCGTTATCTTGCAGGAGCAGGACGCTCTTTGTGATCAAACCAGGCCATTTCTTCCGCAGACGGTTATATACATCACTCACAATGCGTATGCACTGTTCACTGTTAATAGTGGCACCACGGGGTAGAAAATCAAATTGAATGATGCCACGTCAGTCACAGAAAACACTCACGGTCACTTTACCTGCACGACGAAATTGCCCGAAATGTTTTAGGTGTTGGTGACTGCGTGTGCTTCCACTGCTTGAATACTCGTTTCAATTCAGGAATATAATGATGCACCAAGGCTGCATTACATGAAATGAAACGATCCAAAAAGCCATGCCTTCCATGTCAAAACGTACATTGGGATCAAGATGCTGAGCAGCGCATGAGCTGCAGCGGTCAGCGACCGATAGCTGACTGCTAGCGTCAGGGCCAGCGAACCAGAGCTGCCAAGACCCATCTACACCTCCACGCGGTGATCCTGTATAACAGGCTACAGAAGGGCAGACTGGCTAATGAGAAGGGATCGAAGAGGAAATGCTTACCCGGAACTAAAAACATGCTTGCTAAAGTCGGATGTGTTGGACCGAAAGGTGTAAATGTCGCAGTCAAGCTGTAAACTACGACACAAAGCATTCCGTTCTGTGGACTACATTCTGCTTCTTAAGCCATTTCGGGGTTTGGTAGCAGGAGATTGAGAACGAACGAAACCAAGCCAAGCCAAAACGTACTGTCAATTCAGTGCAGGCTTGATTTCTTCTCTGCCGCTCAAAAACGAAAAGCTTTCTTGGCACCCATCGTACACTAACCGTCCGAAGATACAAATGTTCATCAATAATAGTGTTCGCCGTACCCAGAGAAAGACTTGCCTCTTGTGCAATATTGCGGCAGGTTATCCGTCGATATTCCAGGATAATGTGTTGTACAATATGGTTATTCACATGAAGGACTTTGTTGGGTTGAGAGATGTACGACCTTCTCTAAAACATTTACACAATTCAAATGTTTTACTGCGGCTGAGTGTCTCATCGCCGTATTCGTGATTGTAGTCTTCTGTAAATTTCCGCAGGTTTCACTCTTTCTTTCACCAGAAACGTCATTACAACACGCTGTGTCATGCAAGCACTAACAGTGTTGTCCGCCATTTTTATTTATATGTCACGTGACTGGGCCATGGCAAGTGGGCCACCTAACAGTAATATGACACAAGTACTCCTAACTAATGATAGTAGTTTCTGCACGCTATAACCCATTCAGGTAGAACTAGTATATAGTCCCGTTTTGACTTGACTTCCCCTCGTAGTTAGTCCTAGTTTGGCTGAATGCTCCCTCGCCGTATTTAGTTTTACTTGCATCTGACAATCAATTTTGACAGTAGTACCAAATTGTCTTAATAGTCCAGATTCTCAAACTGTGAGGCAATACCCACCACTACGGTATGACAATACTGCCTTCACCTCTCCCAACACTGCCTTCACCTCTCCCAACACTGCCTTCACCTCTCCCAACACTGCCTTCACCTCTCCCAACACTGCCTTCACCTCTCCCAATACTGCCTTCACCTCTTCCAACACTGCCTTCACCTCTCCCAACACTGCCTTCACCTCTCCCAACACTGCCTTCACCTCTCCCAACACTGCCTTCACCTCTTCCAACACTGCCTTCACCTCTACCAACACTGCCTTCACCTCCCCAACACTGCCTTCACCTCTCCCAACACTGCCTTCACCTCTCCAACACTGCCTTCACCTCTTCCAACACTGCCTTCACCTCTCTTAATTCTGACCTTCATCTCTTAGAATCTTGACTTGACATGGTAACTGAAGACGTGAGGCGACTTGAATCTTGCTAACAATGACTTGAGCCTTATAAGGACTCGACTTGAGACTTGACATAAAACTTTACGACATGGTAACTGAAGACGTGTTACTTGACTCGATGCTTGTTTATAATGACTTAAGACTTAGAGGAACTTTACTTGAGACTTGATTTGATATTTGACTTAACATGGTGACTGAAGATTTGAGACGACTTGAATCGTGTTAACATATGACTTGGCGAGACTTAGAGTGAGAGCTTGATACGTGGAAACTTGACTTGGCACACTAACTAAAGGCGTAAGACTGACTTGAATCTTGTTAACGATGACTTGAGACTTGGGGGTGGGGGGAGGTCTTAACCTGATAATTGATTTGGCATGGTAACTGAAGACTTGAGACTTGACATGAGTATTTCTAACGATTACCTGAAACTTAGAAGGACTTGACTTGAGACTTTATTTGATACTTGACTTAATATAGCAACTGAAAACTTGAGACTTGACTTGAGTCTTGCTAACGTTGACTTGAGACTTGACTGTGACTTGTAACTAAGGACGGAAAACATCATTACTAGTGACAATCACATACACAAATATAACAGAGTAGACTAACAAAAACACAAAGACTAACAAAAACCCAAAGAGTCGTCAATATTCTCGTTCTGTTTGTAACCCAATTCCGCAGTTGGCTACACAGCAGATGACCTGGTTTACAGATGGGAGAACCAGGTGGATATTGACCCTGGGGTAACCCTGTCTCAGTTTGAGCTGGGGAAAATTGAACAGCAGAACATATCCAAGAAAGGAAGATACGGTAAATGTGTGTTTGTCTGTATCTGTCTCGATCCATTAGAGCATAGGACACATTCAGTAACCAGCCTCCTCAAAGGAAGATTGTATTTTTCATTTCTTTGGCATTTGTCCGGAAAAGGACGTTGTGTCGTAGCTTATCGGCGAGGCTGCGACATCTGCGCCTTTCGACCACACGGATCCGGTGTCAGTTGGCTTCTAAGGGTGCATAGCTTCCATCCCCACTTCGATTCCAATTCTCCTAGCCAGGCCACACTAGTGCAACCTGTTTCCAGGGCCGTCACGTTTAGCCGGAAAAGAGTCTTAGTCAGCTGTGGTTCGCTTATCAGTAAGCACCCAGCTATCAATCTTCAGCTCCTTATAGTGCAATCACTGCGCTGACTATTCAGTTCATTTCAATAGTCATCTCCGCATTGAAGGTCGGCTGCAATGAATTTCTAGTGTTCTCTATCTCTTGCCGTATTGGGGAAATCTAACATGCTTTTACCAGTCCACCTCTGATGTAATCCACCCACTTACAACGGTGTCTGCCTTTTGAACGACTGCCTTCCACCCTACCCTATAGTATGTCTTGTTATATGGCCAAGATAACTTCACTGTCTAACCTTAATTCTCTTCCCCCCCCCCCCCCCCAACTTTTTCATTACCTCCACATTTGTTTTCTTCTCTTTCCAAGGAATCTGACTCAGTCTTCTATATACCCCATTCTGAAGGCTTCAATACTTTTGTCCAACTTGTTATTCATTGTCCATGATTCTCCTCCATAAACTAGTGACGAGTATACAATTATCATTATTATTTTATTTTTTTTCTTTCGCCTTATTTCTTTAATCTCAAAGGCTGTGCGCGTTGCACTATGGTTTTTATTTTGCGCCTGCCGGCCCAGTGCATCCGACTTCATCATGCATTTATGTAAGGGCCTGCTTCCTCCTGCATTTTCTAAGGGTTTTCTTCCCCTGGTAACGGCCGGTGCTGTTATAAGGATCGATCCCAGCACCTTCTGGGTTGTGAGCCGTGTCACTCAACCACTAGCCTACGCTGTCCCAATCGCAACATTAAAATGTCCACTAAACAACTATCGATTAGCAGTATATTCATGTCAACAATCTGTTACCAATCTGTCAAATGTTGACTTCAAGACAGACCTAAGAAAGACAGTTTGTGACCTATGAGATAAGCTGCTTGAGACAACCCATTAACTAGGAAAGACAGAATGAGACATGATGAAACCAGCTGATAGCTGTCCTTAATCTGGCGCTGACTGTCCATCGCTCTGTATAAAGTTTCCTATTACTTACAATTACGTTATTATCAAATTACCGTCAACACCAAGAAAATGGAGGTAATGTTTCTACCTGCTCACAGGAAGCCCTTCCATTAACTATACGTCACGGTACAGGGACATCGCCTACAAACAGTTCATGCTTTACCTACCTTAGTAGTACCTCCACCATCTTAGTTTTTAGTTATTAGTCGACCTGTACTTCTACAGGGGTGGATGCCACTGTGCAGGTCCCAGGTCTGATATGATCTGGATGTAGCCGAGGTGAGGATTTCCTGCTTACCAGGCTAGGTTCGAGCAGCGTATTACTCCGCTGTGTTGGGACAAGTGCCGCGGAGAGTGGTTAACTGATGTGCGAATCCATCTTAATAGACTCAAACACTAGAGCAAAGTAGACAGGTCAGTTATGCGCCATCTATACTGCTCTTAACAAACCATGGCCATAGTAATGCAATGTGGCACAGTTAGCCGCCTCTTACGACATGCTCTCTGTGAGGCAGTGGTGCTATTCTTGTCCTTGTCATACACAAAGACCCCGGGGGACCGCTCGGGACGTACCTGTGCCATAGTGAATATAGACACTGTGGTGCACAACAGGATTTCCCAAGGCGAGGGCTGCTTTTGGAAGATAATGAGCAAACGTTTAGGACTGACAAGGCATTCGAGTGTTGCAGCTAAGATCAAGATGTAACGGGGGACGGCGTGGGCTAGTGGTTTAGTGACACGACTCACAACTCGAAGGAGCAAGGTTCACTCCCCAGTAACAGCACCGGTTGTTACCCCAGGTAAGCAAGCTCTTTGAAAATGCAGGAGGAAGCAGACCCTTACATAAAATGTATGCCGAAGTCAGATGCACTGGGCTGACAGGCGCAAAATAAAAACGTCATGCAACGCACACCGCCTTGATGAATAAAGTCACACAAAAAAGAAAAACAGAAGTATCGCGATGTTGTGCTAACCACTCTTGTGAATGCATGCGAAACATGGACATTAGCAGAAATGTCATGAAACTCAACAATTTTCATGATAGAAGTCTCCACATACTGCTTAGGGTCGGTTGGCAAGATAGAGAAAGCAACTCTAGTCTTATCAAGGCGAGACTCTCTAGCATACATAGGCTGCTGCAGAGCAAACAGATCAATAGATGGAACGTTGTTCGCATACTAGATGGACGCCTCCCTAAGCAACTGTTCAAGGCAAACCAGCGGTCGTCGGGGGGAACGGGAGAGAGAGAGAGGCAGAGAGAGAAATAGAGAGAAAAATAGAGAGGAAACGATACCAACTTTGTTAGTTTCTTTGAACAGTTTCTCCTGTGATGTTCTCATCTGCGAGCTGTTTGCTCAGTCGCTCAGCCTGGCGCACGGTAATCTCACATGGTTCTCATATCGCTGAGAACATAAACATTACTGAGGTACCGACAAAAAGATCTGCACAAATTGGACAAAATACAAGACTGCCCAAATCCTGATACTGTCCAATTATGCTACACGCGTGGTAGAGTTTTTCACGTTGAGATCGGACTGTACAGTCACATTCAGTCACATGCAGTCACATCAGAATAACCATGTCTAAATTTCGCTATCTTCGCTTGCAATGGACAACTATTATTATTTTTACAAGGCGTGTTCAAATGAAACCGGACCTAACTGCACCAAGTGAACACACGTAAGATGTGCATGATGACACCACTTCTGATGTAAACAGCACATACCAACCGTCAAGTTTGCAAAATGGCATCATAGTTTCATCAGCAGACCGTTGGAAATATGGCGGGTGTGATATGGAATCCGTCCAGAGTTGATCAGCGAGCGGAGATTCGGTTTCTAACAGCTGAAGGATGTCTGCCAGCTTTCATTTCCCGCAGAATACAGGCAGTGCATGGTGACAAAAGTGTAGCGAACGCAAGCTACGCGCCGGTCCACTCGAATTGCTGCATCAATTTTGGTTATGGCATCTTCTGACGCAGCAATATGCGCCTGACCTAATCTGGTCTAGGAAGATCTTTCGTTAACTCACGTCCGTCTTTAAACATCGTTGTCCAGTTCTTCACTGTTGTCTTTTACACATTTCTGTTACCATACACTGCCTGCATTCTGCGATGAATGTCAAATGGTCGACATCCTTCAGCTGTTAGAAACTGAATCACCGCTCGCTGATCAACTCTGGACAGATTCCGTATTATACCCGCCATGTTTTCAACGGTCTTATGCGGAAACTATGAGTCGGAGGATAATTACATTTTGCAAACTTGACGGTTGGTATATGTTGTTTATATCAGAAATGATGTCATCATGTGCATCGTACGTATGTTCACTTGGTTCATTTAAGTCCGGTATCATTTGAAAACTCCACGTACTATCACTAAATGATGAATATTTGAATGACCTCCTCAGGTGAACTATCCATTCTGGAGGTCTACATCCACATGAGCCGAGCTGTGGGGTTCTATGTCCTCCAGACTTACGTCCCATGTTACTTGATCGTCAGCTTATCCTGGGTATCCTTCTGGATCAACAGAGACGCGGCACCAGCCAGGGTGCTGTTAGGTCAGTAACATGTATGTTAATACGTACAAGCTCCGTCACCGAACCATTACAGAAAAACTCAAACAGGTGCGATGGCAAGTCCTCGCTGTGTGACGTATGAGAACTCACGTATTGGAGTGCCTTCTACTCTGTAGATGTTTAGTCTGTCATCCTCTGTTATTACACGTTTTTAAATTGTCATTCAACTTATATGGCAAGATCAATCAGAACGTCAACAACGGTAACACAATGCTTGCTATAAGATGAACAAACAAGAACAAACTGTGGTGTTGCACCTTAGATCAGGAGACGACCAACTCCGCAGCCACATGTACACAATTGAAGATTGACAACTCAGCTGCGTATACTTGTGGACAGGCATCCCAGACTGCAGAGCTACATGCTACAGAACTGCCCCGAATATAATATACAGAGAGAATCCCACTGGCCCATAGAAGCAACACTAAAAGAGAAACTTTATGGACCTGTATGTCAAATAGAAAAGACAGTGAAGTCTATTCAAGAGACAACATTGCACATAGAGGTCCATCTTAATAGACAGTATAGACTATACTGCTCTACTCTATACTATTTGCAGCCCATTGCAAAGAGAGGTCCAGATTAGATATTAGGAAATATTTTTTTAGTCAGAGAGTGGTGTCTGCTTGGAATGCATTGCCAGGGAAGGTAGTGGAGGCAGGGACAGTTAATGCATTTAAGAATAAACTGGATGCGCATAGCTTTTAGAGCAAGGTGATGTAAATGTAACTGGTTGTATACAGACTCTGCAGGGTCTTCTAAACCAGTATAAAGACGTTAAGTTAAGTTAAGATATATACATTATTTTAAAGCGAACGGAAGAAGAAGAAGAAAATGTTCAGATTAGACTACGTTGACCTTAAAAGCATTGCGCAGCAGGACAAATAAACAACAACAAAAAGCCAATGATAGCAGGTTGTATGCCTTACAGATGTTATGTCAGTTGTGCAAACCCTCAACTGCCAGAGCTTAAAAAAGCCTTACGCGAACTAAAAGTCAAGAGTAGGGTAGTGCAACAGTTGATACCAGGCACTGTGGAATACCACAATCTTTTCTATGCTTAGTCTTCGGAGGCTCCGATGGCTGGGACACATTCATTCGGAAGATGCATGATGGCATAATACCAAAATATCTTCTCTGTGGGGAATTACAGGTGGGGAAAGGGTCTCGAGGCCGGCCACTACTTCGATACAAGGTTGTATGCAAGCGGGATATGAATAATGCAGGCATCGATTTTGAATTATGGGAACAGGACGCCATGGATCATATTACATGGAGGGGCAGGATTAAGCATGGTTTACAGACAAAGGAGATACTGAAGACTCAGCGTTTGAGAAGACACGCCACACCATATGATGCCGGAAACGATCCTGACTTTCCTTGCACACACTCTGGAAGATGCTTCTCTGCCCGGATTGGTCATACGAGTCACATTCGTTACCGTCATGGACTGTAGTTATATACCTTTAAGCACAATTACTATCGTCTGACGAGACGGAAAGAGCTAATGATGATGATAAACGCTGGAAGCCAAACGGGAACATCTACTAAGAACTACCGAGGAAGAAAGGAAAGAGGCTGATAGGAAAGAGGCTGATAGGAAAGAGGCTGATCGTGTAAATGATCTTCTTTGTGCCGATGTTCAATGTCTATTATACGAGAGTGAAGATGATCTGCAGCAACGTATGACTGCGCTCAACTAAGTGTGTAAAAGTTACGATATGAAAATGAAGACATCTAAAACAGAAACTGAAAATAAGCAGATCGCTTGAAAACAGGAACATTATGACAAACAGGACCAAGATCAAACATCATCATCATCATCATCATCATCATGTAGCATGTCCTTTGCAAAACATCGCTCTCATGACAGCCTGTCTGTAGGAAACTCTATCTTTTGCCAGTCTTCACCCTGCCCCACGGTCAAATCCAGCGTCTCCTTGATGTCCTGAGTCCATTGTCTTCCCAGTCGGCCCCTGCCTCTCTTTCAAGTGACCATGCCTTCCATAACCACTCTCTCCAGTTCGTTGTGTCGTTTTTCGTGTAAAAAAAAAAACAATTTTCGGGTCATTACGTCATTTATGAGCCAATTCTCCTCTACATGCAGGTCTTGCCGAATTGATTTGTTTCTTTCTTTGTTCACGGGATTTTCAGAACTCTTCTGTTGCACTTTGTTTCACAAGCATCGATCTTCGCTCTTATTGCTTTTGTAATCGTCCATGTTTCACATCCATAGGTTGCCACAGGAAAAATGCATGTTTTTAGGATCTTTAGTTTTAGTTCTTTGTTTGTATTATGCCATAAGTTCTGCATCCTCCTTATCTTCTGCATTGCCATAGTCAGTCGTCTTCTTACTTCTTTTGTACAGTCTCAATTGTTGTTCAGTATTGATCCCAGATTTTCAATCCCTTCGCCAGCTATCTCGATCTTAGATTGGAGTTTTGTCTTATCAGTTGCCAAAATTTTTCTTTTATTTTTATTCAGGTAGAGATTCTGGGCTTTACTATGTTTCTGGACTGATGTAATTATTTGTTCGAGAATAATACTGTTTGTGTCGTCGGCATATCGTATTTCCGGTTTCTCTTTTCCTCCTATTGAGAAAGTATCGAAGTCTGTAGAAAATGGCTCTGCCTTTACATTCCTGATAATGTTTTCCACATATATTGAACAGATATGGTGAAAGAATGCAGCCCTGTCTTATCCCTTTGTATATCTCAAACTAATCTGAGGTGTGACCATGTATTCTGACGACTGCTTGCTGCCCCCTGTAGAGTGTTTCTATTAGTTGAACCAGATGTGTTGGGAAGCCCATATCTTTCATAATTTTCTACATTTGCTGATGTTTTACGCAGTCAAAGGCTTTGATGTAGTCTATAAAAAAAAGGCATGTAGGTCGGTATTGAATTCTCTCCTTTTCTCGATGATGTTTCTTCTGTTGAAGATGTGGTCTCTCGTGCCTATTACTCACATGAACCCTGTTTGCGTTTCGTTTATTTCATTGCCCAGCTATCTTTCTATTCTTTTCATAATGACACGCAATAAGATCTTGCTGGCATGGCTTATCAATGCGATATTGTGATAGTTTGTACATAACTTTAGATTCCCTTTCTTATGTATGGGGATGTACACAGACCGTTTTCAGGCTTTGTGCCATTCTGTGTTGCGCCAGATTATTACAAACTGCTTTGTATATGCGGATGCTTCCCTCTTCTCCCACTTGTATCAGTCCAGCGGGTATATCATCGCAGCCTGGGTGTTTCCCTTTTTTCAGCTCCTTAATCGCTGTTAGAACTTCGCTCAATGTGGGTTCTGGTTCTGCCTCTTCATTGTTTGTTGGCATGTCTTCGTTTTTTGTGTTGTCCCCGTATATCTCTCCGCAGTATTCCACCCATCTTTCTAGAAAGATCAGACAAGTGCAGGAAATCAAGTACTTGGACAGTGTTTTTGCACATGATGGAGGTTTAGATAGAGAAATTGAGATTAAGTGCCAAAAAACAGACGCAATTACATAACAAGTGTTACAATTATTGAAACATTCTAACATAAACATGTCCACCAAAAGACTCTTACTGCCAACTCTGTTACCAGTGTCAAACGTGGACTTTAACCAAAACTCTAGAGAGAAAGATCATGTGAGATGGAAAAACCATCAACGTAACTAGGAGAGACAGAACGCGCAATAAAGATATGAGAAGAATAGTTGAAGAAAGACCCTGTCTGAATATATTAATGAGGAGAGAATCAAGTGGTTCAGCCACCTAATGAGAATGCAAACTGACCAACTGCCCAGTGCGTCTATGACGCACAATAATCGGGTTTTCGAAATCGTGGCAGACCGAGAACTAGATGGATAGAAAATGTTGCGGATACTCTAAATCGTCATGAGATGACGTCTACTTCAGAGACGCGTCTGGTCCTGGATAGAAAACTACGGACCGAACCCACCCCCACTCTCTACCACGTCGCCTCATGGTACAAGTGGGTAAGACAAGACATTACGTCGAGACAACTATAACAACCACTTAAATAAACGAGGGAAGCCAATTGATAAGTATTGTTGTTTTTGAAGGCACACCATGAGTAAGATTACTCTTTTGTGCGCCCTGAAAAGGGCGTCGAGGGACGGGTTGTAGTAACTTTTCTCACATCCCGAGCGTGTTGATGAAAGTGAACCGACGTTCTTCAGGCAGTTGTGCTATGTTATACTTCTTTAATTCAGAGATTGCGTTGATGCACAGCCTGTGTCCAGGGAACGGTACATGCTCATTGTTTTGTGCCTGACCCTGACGCGACGTCTTCATTAGGATATTGTGCTGTCAGTATATCGTGCCTGGCCCTGACGCGACGTCCTGGTCAGTTGTATGTGCCTGACTGGACTAACGTCTCAGTTTCCCCATTGATAACTAACTATAAGAGAGAAGGAATATGTGAGTCTGCTCAAAAATTGCATACCCTAAATATGGTCAAAAGTGACAGCAGACAATTGTCCAATCATTTGGTTCGGAAGAATTATCCATTCTAATCCGTTCGTTCAGTGGATCAACTTCTGACTTTACCTTGTGGTAATGAGAACAATAGACAAGACTAATTCTTTTACGTTTTAAATTTTAATCTAACAGTTTCACATTTACCAACATACCAATCACCTATTTGTCTGCACACTTGATACAATAATTAATATATATTAATATTTAAAAACATTCTTTTTCATTCCTTTTGTTTCTAAATGCGTTGAGCTGTCGGGGATAATTGTGATCGTCTAATACATTGTTTGAATTTGATTGGCTAATTGAATCACGTGATGTAATAATTGGGTTACTATATGTGAGGAGCTGACAGGGATAATTATGACGTCTTCAATTTTAACAAATTGCTCCATAATTGTCCCCAAAATAGCATTAAATTGTATTGTTATCGGATTTGTACCTGTCCTGAAAGCTTCAGTTCGGTAGCTTATTGGGAAGTATCTAAAATTGTAATTAAAGACTTGACCCTGAGGAACACTCATACATACATATACGCACAAACGCACGCATGCGCACATATACACACATATATAGCACTCACCACATACACACCACATACAACACACACATTTCAGACACTCCACACACTTCTCACCACACATACCAAATATATATATCGGTCAACAATTGCAAGCGCCCTCTCTCTAGACGAGGAAAACATTTAAGAATTGGAAGAGCAGCGACTACTTTTGGCGGCCTTTTCAAGAGGGCGTGGAGAAATATTAAACTGACTTTGCAGACAAAATGCAGATATATCGGGCCTGTGTTCTCAGTAGCATGCTGTACGCATCAGAGACATGGACGACATACTCTAGGCACGAGAGACATGGACGACATACTCTAGGCACGAGAGACATGGACGACATACTCTAGGCACGAGAGACATGGACGACATACTCTAGGCACGAGAGACATGGACGACATACTCTAGGCACGAGAGACATGGACGACATACTCTAGGCACGAGAGACATGGACGACATACTCTAGGCACGAGAGACATGGACGACATACTCTAGGCACGAGAGACATGGACGACATACTCTAGGCACGAGAGACATGGACGACATACTCTAGGCACGAGAGACATGGACGACATACTCTAGGCACGAGAGACATGGACGACATACTCTAGGCACGAGAGACGACTAAACACTGTTCACCTCCACTGCCTGTGGAAAATTATGAACATCAGATGGCAGGAAAAGAAAACAAACACAGAAGTACTGCAACGCGCAAATCTTTCTTCTGCAATAGGACTGTTACGTGCTAGAAGACAGGCATGGCTGTGTCACGTGAGTAGAATAGACAATGAGCGCATTCCAAAACAGATGTTGCATGGTGAGCTGTCAGAGGGAAGGTGACTAGGAGACTGACTCCCAGGCAGACCCCTGTTGAGATTTAATGAAGGCTTCAATGACAGACTTTTCCATCGACCACAGTGCTTGGGAAAACTCAGCCGCAGTACGAACCACAGGGAAGACATCACTCCGAAATGGCCTAACGACATGTGAACCTACTCGGAGAGAGAAACTCCACAATAATCGTATACGTCCAAAGGAGAAAAGACCTGTCTAGTGAAAAAAAGACATTCCTGCTTCATGACCGTCTACATAAACGAAAAAGGCCATTTATTGTATTTATTATTATACATACATATGTACATACACACATATATACCATACATACATATACATACACACAGATAGACACGCATTCACACACACGCACACAGACAGACACACACTGTGAAGTTAAATAAAAGTATGTTAAAAAGTCAAATTAATTAGATACGTTAGCTCATTAAAAGATTATTTGGTTTGTAAAGTCACCGTTATTACGGCGGTCATTTTGTGCAGTTATTTTTTTTATAAGAGTTGTGACGTCACATTGTGGGGAGTGGAGTGTTTAAGTTGTTGTGTGGCCACATTGTGGCGAGTGAGGTGTCTGGGTTTTTGTGAGGCCACATTGTGGCGAGTGGGGTGTCTGGGTTTTTGTGACGCCACATTGTGGGGAGTGGGATGTCTGGGTTTTTGTGACGCCACATTGTGGCGAGTGGGGTGTCTGGATTTTTGTGACGCCACATTGTGGGGAGTGGGGTGTCTGGGTTTTTGTGAGGCCACATTGTGGCGAGTGGGGTGTCTGGGTTTTTGTGACGCCACATTGTGGGGAGTGGGGTGTCTGGGTTTTTGTGACGCCACATTGTGGGGAGTGGGGTGTCTGGGTTTTTGTGAGGCCACATTGTGGCGAGTTGGGTGTCTGGGTTTTTGTGACGCCACATTGTGGCGAGTGGGGTGTCTGGGTTTTTGTGACGCCACATTGTGGGGAGTGGGGTGTCTGGGTTTTTGTGACGCCACATTGTGCGGAATGGGGTGTCTGGGTTTTTGTGAGGCCACATTGTGGGGAGTGGAGTGTATGGGGGTTTGTAACGTCACATTGTGGCCATTGGGATGTCTGGGTTTTTGTGACGCCACATTGTAGGGAGTGGGATGTCTGGGTTTTTGTGACGCCACATTGTGGGGAGTGGGATGTCTGGGTTTTTGTGACGCCACATTGTGGCGAGTGGGGTGTCTGGGTTTTTGTGAGGGCACATTGTGGGGAGTGGGGTGTCTGGGTTTTTGTGATGCCACATTGAGGGGAGTGGGGTGTCTGGGTTTTTGTGAGGCCACATTGTGGGGAGGGGGGTGTCTGGATTTTTGTGAGGCCACATTGTGGGGTGTCTGGGTTTTTGTGACGCCACATTGTGGAGAGTGGGGTGTCTGGGTTTTTGTGAGGCCACATTGTGGGGAGTGGGGTGTCTGGATTTTTGTGACGCCACATTGTGGGGAGTGGGGTGTCTCGGTTTTTTGTGAGGCCACATTGTGGGGAGTGGGGTGTCTGGGTTTTTGTGACGTCACATTATGGACAGTGGGGTGTCTGGGGTTTTGTGACGTCACATTATGGGGAATGTGGTGTCTGGGGTTCTGTGACGCCACATTGTGGGGTGTCTTCGGTTCTGTGACGTACATTGTAGAGAGTGGGATTTCTGCATTTGTGTGACGTCAAATTGTTCGGGAGTGAGGCATTTGAGTTTTTGTGACGTCATGTTGTCGGGTGTGGGTGTCTAATTTTTTGGACGCAGTGTGAAGAAGGGGAGGTGCTCATACAATGATCACCATCGGGTGACGTCATATGTCGATGACAAATTTCATTCAAAATGGAATGTATTATTGAAATTTCAACAATTTTAATTATTTCGTTGAACAGTTTGTCTGAATGCTACGTTGAATACTATTTAGTTACCTTTTCTATGTCTTTCTTTCTTTCTGTATTTACCTAATTCGATTTTTTTTTAATGTTCATTTCTTTATGCCATCATCATCGTAGTCTCAGTCTCTTTAGACCATGCGCATGTCTCTTTGTGAGGTTTCTCCCATATTTTGACACTGTCTGCTATGACCGTCAAGCTTGATCCGCGAGTGGCAGCCCCTGCCACAGATCGTTCAACCACGCTGAGGAGGCTAATTTGCGGGGATGTTACTTGATCGCTTCAGTATTTCTTTTTTTTTTGTTCCTTTAGCCAGAAGGCCTCTACAATTGTGCTGTATCTCTTTCAGTCTACAACATCCACTTTCGGCTTTTTTTTCGTTCTCTTTTTTATTTTGGTTAACTTTCCTTTAGTCTTTAGCTGTTACTAGACTACCTGCAAAGCAGGCGAAATGGAGTTTGGCGAGTTTTCCTTCTAGATGACTGACAGACAACCTGTGACTTGCAGGCCTCATCTAACTCAGGACATCTGTTTTAGGACGCCAGAGACTCACACCTCGCTCTTTATATAACTTGTAAAAACAGCTCACCGCAACTTTCTCATTGAAAGCAGCCGCTGGATTTGTTTCAGTCTGAGGCCCCGTGCAGTCCGTGACTTTTGGAGCATTCGGTTTACAAGCTCATCCTACTCATTCTACTCCGGTCTATGACATCATTGTTTAGTTTTTGTTTGGGATTCAATGTTTACCTTTCTGGATTCTACTGGCGAAGGCACATCCTTTTCAAACTCAAACCATAGTATTTAAAGTTATATCAAGTCGTACTGGCCAGTGTATGGATGCGTGTGTAATCTATTTGTAACGTGTTGATGCGTGTGTAATCTATTTGTAACGTGTTGATGCGTGTGTAATCTATTTGTAACGTGTTGATGTGTGTGTGTTCTATTTGTAACGTGTTGATGCGTGTGTAATCTATTTGTAACGTTTTGATGTGTGTGTGTTCTATTTGTAACGTGTTGATGTGTGTGTAATCTATTTGTAACGTGTTGATGTGTGTGTGTTCTATTTGTAACGTGTTGATGTGTGTGTGCTCTATTTGTAACGTGTTGATGTGTGTGTTCTATTTGTAACGTGTTGATGTGTGTGTTCTATTATGGCAGTTTTGCAGAATAGTAATTTTGGCAATCATTTTTGTACGTAGAGAAAATGTCGTACCGAGACAAATCCCAGACATGAACAGACAAACTGAACACGAAGTGATTTGGAACCCGGTATTTTTGGGATTAAAGACCAAGCTTTGACTGAAATGTGCACCCTTAAACAATACGCAGGACATCATTTCGTGTACAACACCCTTATATTCTTGCATGTGCTGCCACCTTTCTAGAAGATATGTTTTATGTCCGCCAGGGGTGACCACCATACTTAGCACAGCAGCTATAGGGATGACTGTCCGAGAAGGCCTGCCCCGTGTTCCTTACGCTACAGCCCTGGATGTGTTTCTCAATGTGTGCATTGTGTACGAAATGGCGGCATTGATGGAGTACGCTGCGGTCAACTACTTCACCAAGCTCATGCCTAAGGAAGGTGGTGCTGATGAAGAGGAGGACGATTTGGAGGTATGCTGTATTGCAATGTACGATTCTGGTATGTTTTACTAACAACAATTGTGATATACTGCGATGCACATCTAATCTGGGATTGAAATATGGTGTTTTACTGATTTGTGATTGTAGTACTGTGTAAGTTGGTGTTATTAAAGTGGTCTGGTATGATTTGCTTTAATGAACCATAAGTTGGTGTTGTACCATAAGTTGGTGTTGTGCCATAAGTTGGTGTTGTGCCATAAGTTGGTATTAGGCCATAAGTTGGTGTTGTACCATAAGTTGGTGTTGTACCATAAGTTGGTGTTGTACCATAAGTTGGTGGTTTGCCATAAGTTGGTGTTGCACCATAAGTTCGTGTTGCACCATAAGTTGGTGTTGTGCCATAAGTTGGTGTTGTGCCATTAGTTGGTATTGTGCCATAAGTTGGTATTAGGCCATAAGTTGGTGTTGTGCCATAAGTTGGTATTAGGCCATAAGTTGGTGTTGTACCATAAGTTGGTGTTGTACCATAAGTTGGTGTTGTACCATAAGTTGGTGGTTTGCCATAAGTTGGTGTTGTACCATAAGTTGGTGTTGCACCATAAGTTGGTGTTGTGCCATAAGTTGGTGTTGTGCCATAAGTTGGTGTTGTGCCATTAGTTGGTATTGTGCCATAAGTTGGTGTTGTGCCATAAGTTGGTATTAGGCCATAAGTTGGTATTAGGCCATAAGTTGGTGTTGTACCATAAGTTGGTGTTGTACCATAAGTTGGTGGTGTGCCATAAGTTGGTGTTGTACCATAAGTTGGTGTTGCACCATAAGTTCGTGTTGCACCATAAGTTGGTGTTGTGCCATAAGTTGGTGTTATGCCATTAGTTGGTATTGTGCCATAAGTTGGTGTTGTGCCATAAGTTGGTATTAGGCCATAAGTTGGTATTAGGCCATAAGTTGGTGTTGTACCATAAGTTGGTGTTGTACCATAAGTTGGTGGTGTGCCATAAGTTGGTGTTGTACCATAAGTTTGTGATGTACCATAAGTTGGTGTTGTACCATAAGTTGGTGTTGTACCATAAGTTGGTGTTGTACCATATGTTGGTGTTGTACCATACGTTCGTGTTGTGCCATAAGTTGGTATTGTGCCATAAGTTGGTGTTGTGCCATAAGTTGGTATTAGGCCATAAGTTGGTGTTGTACCATAAGTTGGTGTTGTACCATAAGTTGGTGTTGTGCCATAAGTTGGTGTTGTGCCATAAGTTGGTGTTGTACCATAAATTGATGTTGTGCCATAAGTTTGTGTTGAATAGTATGTTCATATAATTATATTCCTCACAAACATGTATATCTTCTACTGTAGTATACATATGTGTATAAGTTGTAGTATACACATAACTTTAGTGTACATATGCGTATAACTTGTACAAGCGTGACCTGAAGAAGTTGGATATGAACACCTGCAACTGGGAGAATCTTGACAAAGACAGACCCAGCTGGAGGCAGGTTTTGTGCGTTGGTCTACAGGCAGGGGAAGACAAGATGCAGACTCCAAACGGGTGAGACGAAAGCAATGGGATAGCTGACTGCTGTCTCCTCTCTGGCGGGAAGTCCATTATATCTCGAGACTGACAAAATACCAATCAATCAATCATACATATGTGTCATTTAGGAACTCGCATTAATTACTGGTTGCTATAATTATAGCATTAAATGATCCCTCAGTTACTAACTCAAATGATTGTATTATTGGATTATCACATAAGCTAGAAGATCATGTAACTATAGCATTGTGCTCATCTAAACTACCAACTATTATTACAGCATTGTGCTCATCTAAACTACCAACTATGATTATAGCATTGAATAATCACCACAATTACAAACTGGAATAATAATATCTTTGAGTGCTCACTTCAGTTATTAATATGATCCGACATTGACACTGATGGTTTGGAGAATATTAATGCTGATCGCTCTGCCTGCGCGTAGTCGTCGTCTACTTCTTCTTCAGTCTTCTTCTGCGTTCGTTCTCAATCTCCCGCTACCAAGCTCTGAACAGGGCTTTGCAAGTAGCAGGGTGTAGTCCGGAGAACGGAATGTGTTGTGTCGCTAGTTTACAGCTTGATATTTGCATCTTTCGGTCCGACACATCCGTCTTCCGCAGGCTGGCGTAGTAAAATCTCCTCTAGCACGGCACATAGGGAGCAGAGAAGAATCAAGGAAGATGCACGGAAACAGCAACACGAAAGGCAAGAGAAGAGTTGCCTCCGTCTGACGGTCAGACGGTGTTTCTCTGTCCTCGGTGTGATAGACGCTTTCGGGATCTGATTGGTTTGATCAGCCACCTACGAACCTACTCTAGGATTTGACATATGACAATAGGGCTCTCTTCGAAAACGATGGACAAACAACAGCAACAACAAATATGATGATTATAGCACTGAGTGCTCACCTTATTTATCTATATGATGATTATAGCACTGAGTGCTCACCTTATTTATCTATATGATGATTATAGCACTGAGTGCTCACCTCAGTTATTTATATGATGATTATAGCACTGAGTGCTCACTTCAGTTATTTATATGATGATTATAGCACTGAGTGCTCACCTCAGTTATTTATATGATGATTATAGCCTTGAGTGCTCACCTAGGTTATTTATATGATGATTATAGCACTGAGTGCTCACCTCAGTTATTTATATGATGATTATAGCACTGAGTGCTCACTTCAGTTATTTATATGATGATTATAGCACTGAGTGCTCACCTCAGTTATTTATATGATGATTATAGCCTTGAGTGCTCACCTAGGTTATTTATATGATGATTATAGCACTGAGTGCTCACTTCAGTTATTTATATGATGATTATAGCACCGAGTGCTCACCTTATTTATTTATATGATGATTATAGCACTGAGTGCTCACCTCGGTTACTAGCTGGTATGATTGTAGCACTGAATGAAATCTAAATTACTTGCTGGTATATTTGAAGCATTCAACGAACTTCTGAGATTAGATAGAGTAAAGTTCTGCTCTGTGAAACAGTTGAATAAAAGGTGTGGATAATTTCAACACCAGAATACAACGATCCTTTAGGACTAGCTCCGCCGATACATCTGTCCCTTCCCTAATCCTAGCAAGCAATCCACGCTGATATGCAGCAATGAAATAATCACCCTAGATCATGTCTATGGCAAATTACTCCAGAAAATAGTGATCACAAAATAAATTGCCCAATCTAGATATAGATCACATAGTTTCGATGTCATGGACAGTCATGTCACTTAATAATGACAGATTCTTGGGACAATGCTGGAACACTTACTTGTGATTTAGCCTGTTTACAATCGTTCAGTTGTTAAAATCTTTCTCTGTCTTTCTCTCTCTCTCTGTCTCTCTCTCTCTGTCTCTCTCTTTCTCTCTCTCTGTCTCTCTCTGTCTCTCTGTCTCTCTGTCTCTCTGTGTCTCTCTCTGTCTTTATGTCTCTCTCTGTCTCTCTGTGTCTCTCTCTGTGTCTCTCTGTCTCTTTCTGACTCTCTCTATCTGTCTCTCTGTCTCTCTCTGTCTCTCTCTGTCTCTCTCTGTCTGTATCTCTGTCTCTCTCTGTCTCTCTCTGTCTGTATCTCTGTCTCTCTATCTGTCTCTCTATCTGTCTCTCTGTATCTCTCTCTGTCTCTCTCTGTCTCTCTGTCTCTCTGTGTCTCTCTATGTCTCTCTCTCTGTCTCTCTCTTTCTCTCTCTCTGTCTCTCTCTGTGTCTCTCTGTCTTTCTCTCTCTCTCTGTCTCTCTCTCTCTCTTTATCTGTCTGTCTCTCTCTGTCTCTCTGTCTCTCTCTGTCTGTCTTTCTCTGTCTCTCTCTCTCTGTCTCTCTCTCTTTCTCTCTCTCTCTCTCTCTCTCTCTCTCTCACACAGGAAGGGGAAATGACTCTTGGTCAATGTTTCATTTAAAGATTTGAGCTCGTCTGAAAGTATATTCAATCTCAAAACGTGTGTGCCTTAGGGAGAAACAAAAGATTAATTAACTTTCTTTAAATGTATTTGAATAAAACGTTTTAAGATGGATTAAGGAAGGACTGAAATAACTAAACGAAATAGTCGCGTGAGCTGAGAATATGATTACCTAGCATGGAGAAGTACGTAACACTTCATCCTTTGCAGCATTAAATGTTGTCTGTTGTAGATGTAAGTGTGGTGTTTTGTAGTACACATATGTATAGTCGAGGACAGTGGATGCTAGACGTGGATAGTAGATACCAGGCATGTATAGTGGGCACTACAGTTTGGTAGTGGATGAGAGACATGGACAGTGGATGAGAGGCATGGCCAGGGTATGATAGACAGTGGATCAAAGGCATGGACAGGGGATGTAAGACAGTGGATCAAAGACATTGCTACGGGATGATAGACAGTGGATCAAATACATGGCCAAGGTATGATAGACAGTGGATCAAAGGCATGGACAGGGGATGATAGACATGGTCAATGGACGCTATGTGGCTATTCTGGAATCAATTATTATTAAGATACGCATCAGCTTATCCCAAATTACTTTACAAGATCGTATCTTATCTTCCTGTTGATCAATTTCACCTTTTCACGCAAACAGATATGCAACATTGACACTTTACCTGTGCCGTTCTAGACACTATCGCCCGACCGGAGCTACCAACAAGGTCAGGTCAGGTCAGGTTAGATCATCCCGTAACCGGTGAGGTCGTTAGGGCACACATGAAAACATCCTCACAACCCCACGCCACCCCTCTCTGTCAGATGCCGCTGCCTGTGACTCTTCTGGTCGGAGATTGGTCCATTCTTTTATGTTGTCCTGCCATCTCTTTTTGGGCCGGCCTCATCGTCGTCTGCCATGCACCTTTCCGTGGAGGATTGTATTTGCAAGACCATTTGATCTCGATATGTGACCGTACCAAGTGAGTTTCCTTCTTTCGACAGACCAACAAGACACTACAATATTGGCGATACGCTAACTCTTTTCCCCATTTCTCTTCATGACTTTTCCATACCATTTATTGCTATGCATCTAACTACTAGACTTGGGAACTATTCCAAGATTTAATATGTGATGGTCACGTGTTAACTAACAACCTAAGCTTAGCCAATAACTTTCCGATAACAGCTAACGTAAATTCTTGCCCTTTAACTTTCCAACGATTCCCTGGCTTTGATGGAATTGGCAGATGTTCTGAACTCTGACTGAACTCTCTCTAATCTGCATTAAAAATATGCTCCCATTGTCTAAGCTACCGTTAGCTTTTAGGGGTCAGTGTTGGAGGCTGTATCGCCCATACTTCATACATGACATTTCACACATTCCTGACACTAACACTACGTTTCACACATATCTAACATACCTGATGCTGCATTTCACACATATCTAACATACCTGATACTGTATTTCACACATATCTAACATACCTGATACTGTATTTCACACATATCTAACATACCTGATACTGTATTTCACACATATCTAACATACTTGATACTGTATTTCACACATATCTAACACACCTGATACTGTATTTCACACATATCTAACATACTTGATACTGTATTTCACACATATCTAACACACCTGATACTGTATTTCACACATATCTAACATACCTGATACTGTATTTCACACATATCTAACATACTTGATACTGTATTTCACACATATCTAACACACCTGATACTGTATTTCACACATACCTAACATTCGTGACACTACAGTTATATTCAATGACAGTAGATGTTAGACAAGGGCAGTTGATGACAGAAATTGACAGTGGATTCGGGTCATTGGCAGTGACCAGATGCTAATTGACCTGTTTTCTAAGTCTCACTAACTTGTTCTATTATTTTCAGACAAACACTTTTGTCAACCAAAAAATGGCACAGACCATTGAGGACAAATTAGTTCCTGAGGCTGAGGCTCTGTTACGTTTGAACAGCCAACACGTGAGGCACGCTGGAAAACAAAGAGTCATCACTGCCAGAAGTTGGTATTTGTGTGGTTGTATTGAAATGCATGCATGTTAGTTCGGTGTATAGGAAATCCTAAGTGATACGAGAGTTCTTTTTTTGTAAGCTCTTATTTAACTTGACGTGATCGTTGTCGGTGACTGTTGTTCGTTTATTTAGACTACACATCATCATCATCATCATCAGTACAGTTCCCTGAAAGGTCATTGGGGCACGAATTTTGTAATTAGTTGAATCAGTTCTCGCCTCCACTTACTTCAGATCTCATCTCTCTCTTACACTTCCCATCTCTTACGCTTCCCATCTCTTCCCTCTCTTACGCTTCCAATCTCTTCCCTCTCTTACACTTCCCATCTCTTCCCTCTCTTACACTTCCCATCTCTTCCCTCTCTTACACTTCCCATCTCTTCCCTCTCTTACACTTCCCATCTCTTCCCTCTCTTACGCTCCCCATCTCTTCCCTCTCTTACGCTCCCCATATATTCCCTCTCTTACGCTCCCCATCTCTTCCCTCTCTTACGCTCCCCATCTCTTCCCTCTCTTACGCTCCCCATATCTTCCCTCTCTTACACTTCCCATCTCTTTCCTCTCTTACGCTTCCAATCTCTTCCCTCTCTTACGCTCCTCATCTCTTCCCTCTCTTACGCTCCCCATCTCTTCCCTCTCTTACGCTTCCCATCTCTTCCCTCTCTTACGCTTCTCATCTCTTCTCTCTCTTACGCTCCCCATCTCTTCCCTCTCTTACACTTCCCATCTCTTCCCTCTCTTACACTTCCTATCTCTTCCCTCTCTTACGCTCCCCATATCTTCCCTCTCTTACGCTCCCCACCTCTTCCCTTTCTTACGCTCCCCATATCTTCCCTCTCTTACACTTCCCATCTCTTCCCTCTCTTACGCTTCCAATCTCTTCCCTCTCTTACACTTCCCATCTCTTCCCTCTCTTACACTTCCTATCTCTTCCCTCTCTTACGCTCCCAATATCTTCCCTCTCTTACGCTCCTCATCTCTTCCCTCTCTTACGCTTCCCATGCACATTACCTTGGAGGATCGTCTTGGTCAATCCTAACCATCTTAATACAGAACATGCCCATACCACGTAGGCTTACTCGGCTTTTCCATAGTCAATAGGGCTTTATATTGGCCGACCTCTCACTTAACTGTTTTGAACTTTATTCGTTAAGTAGTCTAGGTAAGAAATGCCGAGGATTCAACGTAGTCATCTCACCTTCATTGCAGAAATTCTGGAACCGCTGTCAGAGTCCACGTTTCGCACGCTTAAAGCTACACGAAAGTGAAAGGTGATTACATTAAACTTCAACTTGGATTTCAGGTTGATGTTTTTTGCCTCCGTAGTGGCTTCAGTTTGGTCGGAGCAGCTTTAATCATTGATATTCTTACCTGAATCTCAGCTCTGGAATCTTCTGCAAACATCAGTGCAATGGTTCGCCTTATCTCAACCGGACACGTTATGCCCTCTGGAGCGCTCGCGATGATATTACGCCGTCTGCACTAATCTCCATTCCAAATGTCTGATTAGCATTGTCAAAAATTCACGCATGTGCATGACGGTCCCATATACCTTCCTGCCTAAAGACAACACTCATGTTTCATTTGTCTGCGTGGAAAAAAATCAAGGTCCGGTACTTTTTGAACACATCTCATATAAAACATACAACGTACCACTACAGATAACTACAGACACCATTTCAATGTGATAGTTTTAGGGAACAAGGAAATGCAAGATAAACGTACGGTCAGAATATCAAATAGTTAGCATGTTTGGCAATAACTAGAAACGAAAGAGGATACAGAATAAGACCTGGCAACAGACTAAAAATATATTAATCGAGACTTGTAGAGAAGTTCTGGAAAAAACATAGAATGCGAACACAAAGTATGGAAAAAAAGAGAAAACATAGCCAATATGAAAGAAATAAAAATGAAGACAGATTTGAACTGAAGCAAAACCAGGACTACTAGAAGCAAAGCTCGGGAAATATACACTAAAGCCAACAAAGAAGTCAGAAAAAGAATCAGACCAGAAAGATAACATAAATTGATGAGTTGGTAAGATAGGCTGCAGCAAGAGGAAAGGTGAAAGATCTGTACAACATACAGCACAAAGAACCTAGCAAGAAAATGTCTTTATTAAAGGTATGGAAGGAAATTGGATTGCCAACTCAAATGAGCCGATGATAGAACGAGCAAAAGATTTGGAGTACTTTTAAAAACACCAGCTCCGCCATATCACCCAGACATTTAGTTTGGCAGAAACGGAACGGCAAGTTCATTGTGAGAAATCAAAAGGCGAAGAAATTAAGAAAACTATAATGTTACAAAGACAAAGACAAAGGCCGCCGTCCATCGTAGACGATGATGGCATCATTTATTTGCTAGCGATATATTTAGTAAGGATTAACTACGCTACGTTTTTATCCTGACTCTCTCGTCTCGAGCCGCCGACCCCAGTGGCAATTCAATGACAAGACGATTAGGGGGCGACTTCGAGATTCAGGGGACTCCGCATCAAGCATACATGAAAAAGACGACGGAGTCCGGAGTCGAATATACACCACCCGATCACGAGGCTGACGGCTTAACCACTTCGCCACGGAATCCCACAATGTTACATAGAGCTGGTAAAACCACTGGTCCAGATCACAGCTCAGCAGAAACATTCTAAGTAGACAACACTTCAACAGAGATTTTATATAAATCACTTGGTAAAGTTTGAGAAAGAGCAGAGGTACAAACAGAAGGGAAGGAAAGTTATGAACTCAATTGGCCAAAGAAGGAATAACTGCAACAATGAGGCATTAAAGAGGCATAATGCCATTTTCAGTGCCTAGGAAAATAAGGAACAAGATCATGTTACAGAGATACAGAAACCATAGACAAACAGCTGAGAGAACAATAGACTGGTTTTCCACAAAATAGGTCTTTTGTGGATCAGATAGCGCAGTTCAGTTCATCCCGTGACCTCCTGAGATCGTTGGGGCACCTGCGCAATCCTCCACTATCCCTATCTGTCTGTGGTTGCTTGTTGTGCCTACTCGGACACTTGTTGGCTCCGTCCACGTGTGGGATGGCAGTAACGGTCACTGTTAACACAGGGTTTGATCAAACGGGTATGGTAGAATCTGGTTGTGTCATGGTGAGTGTGTCTTGGGCTGTTGTCGCTTGGCGGTGCCTAAATCTGACTTAAAAGAGCCCATCCATCCAGTCAAGCCAGAACCTCATTAGCAGTGCTTGAATATTTTTAGGGTAAAATTTCACTAGTCAGCATGGTCGGACTAATGTCATGCAATTGATGTTAACAAATTTAAACTAGGCCCTCATTCTCTTTTATTTCTCGGTAACAATGTGTCAATCAATCAATCAAAGCCCTTTGCTCTTCTCCGTGCATATCCCAGCGACAACATCTCGCCAGCGTGCACGGTCCTGGGCTCCTCTCTCATAGGCCATCGACAATATCTCGCCAGCGTGCACGGTCATGGGCTCCTCTTTCAAATCCCATCGACAACATCTCGCCAGCGTGCACGGTCCTGGGCTCCTCTCTCATAGGCCATCGACAACATCTCGCCAGCGTGCACGGTCCTGGGCTCCTCTCTCATAGGCCATCGACAACATCTCGCCAGCGTGCACGGTCTTGGGCTCCTCTCTCATAGGCCATCGACAACATCTCGCCAGCGTACACGGTCCTGGGCTCCTCTCTCATAGGCCATCGACAACATTTCGCCACCGTACACGGTCCTGGGCTCCTCTCTCATAGGCCATCGACAACATCTCGCCAGCGTGCACGGTCCTGGGCTCCTCTCTCATAGGCCATCGACAACATCTCGCCAGCGTGCACGGTCCTGGGCTCCTCTCTCATAGGCCATCGACAACATCTCGCCAGCGTGCACGGTCCTGGGCTCCTCTCTCATAGGCCATCGACAACATCTCGCCAGCGTGCACGGTCCTGTGCTCCTCTCTCATAGGCCATCGACAACATCTCGCCAGCGTACACGGTCGTGGGCTCCTCTCTCATAGGCCATCGACAACATCTCACCAGCGTGCACGGTCCTGGGCTCCTCTCTCATAGGCCATCGATAACATCTCGCCAGCGTACACGGTCGTGGGCTCCTCTCTCATAGGCCATCGACAACATCTCGCCAGCGTGCACGGTCCTGGGCTCCTCTCTCATAGGCCATCGACAACATCTCGCCAGCGTGCACGGTCCTGGGCTCCTCTCTCATAGGCCATCGACAACATCTCGCCAGCGTGCACGGTCCTGGGCTCCTCTCTCATAGGCCATCGACAACATCTCGCCAGCGTGCACGGTCCTGGGCTCCTCTCTCATAGGCCATCGACAACATCTCGCCAGCGTGCACGGTCCTGGGCTCCTCTCTCATAGGCCATCGACAACATCTCGCCAGCGTACGCGGTCCTGGACTGGTCTTTCTGCCTCTCTCATAGGCCATCGACAACATCTCGCCAGCGTACGCGGTCCTGGACTGGTCTTTCTGCCTCTCTCATAGGCCATCGACAACATCTCGCCAGCGTACGCGGTCCTGGACTGGTCTTTCTGCCTCTCTCATAGGCCATCGACAACATCTCGCCAGCGTACGCGGTCCTGGACTGGTCTTTCTGCCCCTCTCATAGGCCATCGACAACATCTCGCCAGCGTACGCGGTCCTGGACTGGTCTTTCTGCCTCTCTCATAGGCCATCGACAACATCTCGCCAGCGTACGCGGTCCTGGACTGGTCTTTCTGCCTCTCTCATAGGCCATCGACAACATCTCGCCAGCGTACGCGGTCCTGGACTGCTCTTTCTGCCTCTCTCATAGGCCATCGACAACATCTCGCCAGCGTGCACGGTCCTGGGCTCCTCTTTCTGCCTCTCTCCAGGTGTAATTATTTAATTTTAGCTCTTTCTCACATTCTCTACTCTACGTATCTTTAGGTCTACCTCCCTCACTTTTCCCCTGAGGATTCTATGTAAGAGCCTGTCTGGCTATGTTAGACTGTGCCTTCCGCAGCGTATGTCCTATTCAACTTCATTTTATTTGCTTAATTTGTTGTTCCAATGGCTGTTGTTGGCATGGTCAGCCTAAAGTCCTGCAATTTATTTTAACAAATTTAAACTAGGCTCTAATCCACTTGTGTTTCTTATATAACAATGTGTACCAAGTCAAAATATATAGTTTTACTGACACTTTATTAGTCTATTCGTCTCATGAGAAAATGCACTTCTGTCAGAGGCATGGCGTTTGTGTCCTTGAACATTCTTGGTAGTTTCAGCACTTTGGTACCATTTATCGATGACTTTAGTAGGTTTAAATTGTCGCAATGGAGGTCCATTTAGATTCACCATCATGAGCTAGCCTTGTACAATTTATTCTAACCGTAATATCATTAATAATCGTGCGAGCGTCGTTTTGTTGTAACGATTGAAAATGAAATTAACGATTAAAAACTTTTTTGTTGTTTTTGTTTACTTCCCAAGCGAAAATTGGTACTCGTTACAGGCTAGCAGGCGAGCATTTTTTCTTCAGATCTGCTCATTAGCCTAAAACCTCACGGTCATAGTTGCCCGGTTTGCACCCCATGGAGGTGAGGTTGACCTGTATCCTGCAGGTTACTAATTATACTTTTCACCCCTCCGAAGAGGAGCTAGCCGACCACAACACTGCTGGCCTGTAGCGCTGAACATGGATACACAGTAAACTTCATTTGTTTAGAAACCTCTCGCAAATCCTGCGTGCTTCTGAAAACAACGCAACAATACAACGGGAGGTCAGAGGTCACTCCAACGTGACGTCAGGTCACTCCAACGTGACGTCAGGTTACTCCAACGTGACATTAGAAGTCACTCCAACGTGGCGTCGGAGGTCACTAAAACGTGACGTCAGAGGTCACTCCAACGTTACGTCAGATGTCACTCTGTCACAAATATGTCGTATTCTCAATCCATTGGGAATATTTCAACAATTACTCAACCACAGAAAGATGAAAAAGACACAGAAAGAAGTTCACGACCAATCCCATTTCAACATCTGGAACTCCGTTTGGAGAATAATGGCTGAACAAAGTGTGAAACAGAACACCAGTTGTTATCTTCTTCTTCTTCTTCTTCTTCGTACGCAGTCAGACAGTAACCATTATTTTTTCGAAAAAAGCGGCGGTCATCCTGAGGCTCTCGCCACTGCCATAGAGCTTGTCTTGCAGTTCCACTGGTAATGGCCACATCTGCTCTCTCTGATTCTTGTATGTCGGGCAGTTCTGCAGCAGATGTTCAGCGGTCATTTTACCAGTACCGCACGGGCATTCGTCGGTACACCCTATCTTCAATTTGTTGAATAGGTGGTACCTCAGTCTGTTGTGGCCAGTGCGAAGTCTGAAGACAACGACCTGCTCTCTTCGGTTCAACTGGTAATAGGCATCGTTTTTGGTGTAACCAGTATGTTCGGTTTCCCATTTGGTCATGTATCTGGTTTTGATAAGCCCTTTTGACTCTTCGTACGTCATGCTGGTATCTGTTTGTGGTAGTCTTTTGCCAGTCTGTCTGCCTCCTCGTTGCCTTGGATGTTGCAGTGTGACGGAACCCACTGTACCACTACCCTTTTTGGTGCGGACTGCTGGCACAGTTTGCAGAGTGCTGCTCTTAAGTCATTAAGCTCAGTGTTTTTCTGGCTTTTTAGCGCTGTGACTACGGCGAGAGCATCTTTCAGCAGGACTATATGGCTCTCATTTTCACTGTGTGTCACCATTTCTTCCACTGCCGCCCTCAGTGCCTCTGCCTCCGCTCTGAAATTGCTTGTGTACTTACCAGTAGCGAATGACAGTATTATTTTTCTGCCATTTGGTAGGTTCAGGCATGCTCCTGCCCCTCCGTTCTGTGTAGTGTCTGTTACAGAACCGTCGGTGTATGCATGGGTCCAGTCCATGCTTGGGTAGCTTTTCGTTATGAAGCTTAGGGTAGTATCTCTCCTTTCTTTTTCAGTCTGGCAGTTTTTGTTTGCAATACCTGGTATATTTTCTACCACCTCTGGAAATATATCCTGCCTCCAGGTAAGTTTTCGTACAGTAGTGATGGGTTTTGGTGTTGTTAGTGCGTTTTTGGGATCTTCGTGCATCTTTGCTTTGGCTATTTCTGCAAAGTTTCTCCGCTTTAGTTTCCCATTTCCCAAATTGTTTAGTCTCTGGTGCATTGGATGGTCCGTCAGTCTTCGGAGTTTCTCTGACTGCAGCTGGGCTCTGCAGTCTCTTCTATCGGTCATGGATTGCAGTTTTGTAATCTTTTCAAGTTCTACAATTGGCGTTGACTTCATGCCACCTGTTATAATTCTCATGGCTTGGTTTTGAAGTTTGTTAACTTTATCGAAGTTCGCCTTCGCTGCTGTTGTCCATGCCGCAATGCCATACTCGAGAACTGGTCTCACTCTTCCAGTATACAGTTTCTTTAGAATGCCTTCGTCTGCTCCCCAGCGTGTGCCAGCAAGTTTCCTCATGATTGCCATTCTTTCTCTGGCTTTCATTCGGTTTCTCTCAATCTGACTTTTCCATGTCATGCGCCGATCAAATGTGACTCCCAGATAGGTTGGGTTGTCGTTTGGCTGCAGGATTTTGCCATTTAGACTTAATTTGGTACTTTGGGGTTTTAATGAAAGCGAGAATATTGTGCATGTGGTTTTCTCCTCGTTTATTTTGACCAGCCATGAGTTCGCCCACTCTTCCAGCGATGTTAGGGCCGTCTGCATCCGATTTCTTGCTATGGTGAGATTCTTTTCAGAGGTCCACATAGCCAGATCGTCTGCAAACATTGAGCTATGGACTCTTCTTGGTATATTCTCTGTAATATCGTTTATATATACCAGGAAGAGTGTGGGTGACAATACTCCCCCTTAGGGTACTCCCTGCTCGAGTGTCACCTTTTTGCTCATCTGCCCTTGTACTTGGACTCTGGCCGTTCTTTGTTTGAGGTAGTGGTTGATCCACTTGTACATCTTCCCACAGACATCACTTCTTCTAAGTTTGACTCTAAGTCCATCCTTCCAGACTTTGTCAAATGCCTTTTCCAGATCCACCCAAACAGCTACTGTGTGTTTCTGTGCCTGGTAGGCATCTTCTATCTCCTGGGCTATGAGGATGACCTGGTCCTCAGTGGATCTGTGCAGTCTAAAGCCGGCTTGCTGTGGAATTAGTATTCGTTTTTCTTCCAGATGCCACATCAGTCTGGTGTTTATCATCCGTTCCATCAGCTTGCCGACACAGCTCAGTAGGCTTATGGGCCTGTATCCATTTGGATCTGTTTTGTCCTTTCCTGTTTTTGGTACTGGTACCAGTATTGCATCTTTCCATGCCTGTGGTACAATTCCCCTTTTCCAGCTTTGGTTCAGGACCGATAGCAGTTTCTTCTTCGCTGTTTGGCCCAGCCCCATCAGCATTTCGTTTGTTATCCCGTCTTTTCCGGGAGATTTCCTTTTCTTTAGTGTTCTCATAGCCTCTTCCATTTCGCGCATTGTTAGTTTGGCCATCATGTGCTCTTCAGGAGCCGTACTTATGTTTTCGTGTCCCTTTAGCTCTTCGCTAATGTCTGTATGCTTATCTGCAGGGACCTCGATGTGGTTTGCTCTGGCATAGTGATCGACAAAGGCGTTTGCGGCTTTCTTACCTGTGATCAAGTTCTCGCCCTGCTTGATAGTAATTTGTTTATTTGACGGGGTTTCGTCGTTCATGGCTCTGACTAGCTTCCATAGCTTGTTCCCGTCTTTGTTCAGGTTAAGACTTTCCGTTTTATTTTTCCAGCTTTCTCTTGCTGTTTGCTTGAGAGTGTGTTTGTACTTCGCCGCGGCGGCTTTGAGGGCGATGTTTGCCTCCATGGATTTTTCTCGCTCTGCCATGTTCCTAGCATTTGTTACTGCATCTTCCACTTTCTGCAACTCATCATTCCAGTAGGGCTTATAGTTTTTCCTAGCTCCTCTTGGGATGGTTTCAGTGGCGGCTTGCATTATTGCCTTGCTTAGGCTCTCTACCATGGGCTTCATTTTTGTGTTTCGTGTGTTGATGGTTTCACACAGCCCATCTGTCAGGATTGCAAATCTGTCCCAGTCGGCTCATTTGTAATTCCAACGTGGGAGCGGTTTTGTTTCCTGTGGGCCTACTTCCATATCAATGTCTAGCCTGATCGGCCTGTGGTCGCTACCTGCCAGTTGGTTTAGCACCTGGCGGTCTATTTTATGGTGTATGTCCTGTGTGGAGAAGGCCAAATCTGGAGTCGAGGTGGTATGCCATGTTCTTGAATAGAAGCTATGGCTGTCCTCCGGCCTATTGATTAGGGAGAGATTTGCATCTATCTCCCAATCTTCCACTTCGTCACCTCTGCTGTCTGTGTCAGAGTATCTCCATCTCTCCGAGTGGCTGTTGAAATCTCCAACTACTATGCAGTTGGAGTCTCTGACCTCCATACTCGAGAGCGATAGGTCTCTATTTGGTGGTCCGTACAGATTGAAAATGCGGAGCTTCGTCTCTTGAGCCATTATGTCAACTCCTACAATTTCTGCTTGTCCGGTGTGATTGACAGATACCGCGCTACTCGGTATGCAGTTTCTGGTCAGTATCAGGACCCCTCCTTTGTGGCCTTCTCTATCTAGACGGAAGGTCTGGTATCCTCTGATTGAGAATTTATGGTTATTGTTGATGTGCGTTTCCTGGATACATGCCACGTCAATCTTACCTTCATGCAGGTGGTGTGTTAGGGAAAGTTTTTTGTTAATGACTCCCTCCGCATTCCACTGTAGTATTTTGAGGGTCTTGAGGTTTTGGCCAATAGAAGTTGCCCCATAGCCATGTGCCTTGACTCCACGACACATGGGTGGGTGACCACCAGTAGTCAAGGGTGGGCCCCTTCGAGGCGTGAGGCCCGGCACTATCGCTGCCTGGCGGGACTCCGCAGGATGAGCGCCATGCGTTTTTCTAATAGGTTGTACTGCCATCATACTGTGATTTACGTTGCACTGTTTTGTTAGGCTTGCGGCCCCGTGCATCCGATTTCAACAGGGATGTAGGGATGCCCTCCTTAGCTTTTGGCTGTCCCCAGCCTATCTGCAAGGCAGCAGTTGTTTATGATCAGAGTTGTCTCTCTTATGGAAGTTGTCTTACTAGACTATCGAGTCTTCACTACTCGTGTCTATAGGGTGCAATGATGATATGTGAGATGATATATAAAATGGACTGGTTTACCCGAAAGAGAGGCAGTCCAGTGTGTCTGTATCCCAGGATCGTCACGTCCTGCCAGAAACGTAGCATTTGCATGTGAGTGGGGTATCTCTTTTTCCCTTTATTTTCTTGGCTTCTATGCAGGGATGGTACGCCTAGCATTCCCCGCCACCTGGGGTGTTGACACAGTGGGGCAGGTGTGCAATGTCCGCTGGTCTGCATCTCTTCTGCGTCCAGCATGATAGTTATATGGCTGATAACGTACAGAGATAGATATCGTAGCCGGAGTGCATTTAGCCAGAGGACAAGCCTGGTAATGTCACAGAGATGTTGTTCGCCTGGTGTGCGGACAACTCTCATGGTCAGTGGTTGAGTCTTGACAGTTCACAGTGAGGTGGCTGCTCTACTGTTTTCGACACCCCGACCAGGTACTAAGTCTTTGGTTGGTGGTTTCGCACCCCATCGCCGTATAAGGTGAGTATCAAGCAGTTGTCCGCCCGCTTTGATTGGCGGACGGCAAGGACCTCTTACTGTGGCTCTACCTGATAGGGCTGGGGCGCAAGCCCCAGGTCCCGAGCATGAAGGAGCCTCCCATTGCAGTGGTGCTGAGATTTTGGGCGGGATTGCGGCTTACAAGGGTTCGGCCGTAATCCCCCACATGGTAGCCTCGCGCCCTTGGCTTATCAGCCTGGTACGTGAACCAAAGTGTCTGCGGCTCCTCTCGATTTGAGCTGGTTTTCCGTAGCAACGCCCTGTCATTTGTAGGGTAAACTGACCTGTCTTCAGATGATCTATTTCCAGCACCCGTTCACAATTTGGTCAGACGAATTTATTGAGGGCTTTTGTTTGTCAATGACCAGGTATTTGAAATCTGTGGTTTCTGCGCAGTTAAACACGATTTCCGTAGCGTTCTTTCATTTGAGTGTTTGAGAGCTGACTTGTCATCCGTGAGTCTAATACCAGCGTACGTTCATTATTAGACCCAAACGGTAGTGCTCTCGATTTGTCAGTTGTTCTACAGTATTGGCGTGTTCAGTCAAATTAAGCCGCAGGTTCCACACCTGGTGGTGCCCTTCCGTCAATTCCCTTAGCGAGACAATCAAGTTTCTTAGGGGGTAGCCCCAGATTTTCGAGGGTCTAATTCCAGCACATGTTCTCTATTAGACCCCACGAAGGTGTACTTTTTGATAGTCATTCTGCAGTATTGGCGTGTTAAGTTAATTTAAGCCTCAGGCTCCACTCCTGATAGTGCTCTTCCGTCAATTCCTTTTTCAGAACACTGGATGCAGACCAAACCGGGCCACAGGGGGCATAACCCCAGATTTCTGAGGGTCTAAATCCAGCACCAGTTCCATATTAGACCCCAGAAGAGTGGTCTCGGCATGTCAATCATTTCAGTGTTGGCCGTGTTGAGTCAAATTAAGCCGCAGGCTCCACTCCTGGTGGTGCCCTTCCGTCAATTCCTTTAATTTTCAGCTTTGCAACCATACTTCCCCCGGAACCCAAACACTTTGGTTTCCCGGAAGCTGCCCGCAGAGTCATCGAAGCAACTCCTGCGGATCGCTAGTCGGCATCGTTTATGGTCAGAACTACGACGGTATCTGATCGTCTTCGCGCCTCTGACTTTCGTTCTTGATTAATGAAAACATTCTTGACAAATGCTTTCGCAGTAGCTCGTCTTGCGGCGATCCAAGAATTTCACCTCTAACGCCGCAATACGAATGCCCCCGTTTGTCCCTGTTAATCATTACCTCCAGTTCCGAAAACCAACAAAATAGAACCGAGGTCCTATTCCATTATTCCATGCAGCATTATTCAGGCAGCCGAGGCCTGCTTTGAACACTCTGTTTTCAAAGTAAACGCGCCTGCCACCCAGGACGCTCAGCAAAGAGCACCCGTGGGAGAGAGCCGGCAGACGGTAGGGCAGGAGACAACGGGCAGTGAACCGGCGCGAGCCGGACCGCCCGCCTGCGCCTGAGATCCAACTACGAGTTTTTAACTGCAACAACTTTAATATACGCTATTGGAGCTGGAATTACCGCGGCTGCTGGCACCAGACTTGCCCTCCAATAGATCCTCGTTAAAGGGTTTAAAGTGTACTCATTCCAATTACGGGGCCTCGAAAGAGTCCCGTATTGTTATTTTTCGTCACTACCTCCCCGTGCCGGGAGTGGGTAAGTTGCGCGCCTGCTGCCTTCCTTGGATGTGGTAGCCGTTTCTCATGCTCCCTCTCCGGAATCGAACCCTGATTCCCCGTTACCCGTTACAAACATGGTAGGCATGTCACGTACCATCGACATTTGATAGGGCAGACATTTGAAAGATGCGTCGCCGGCACATGAGGCCATGCGATCAGCACAAAGTTATCCAGAGTCACCAGTGGGGACGCCGCAACCCCGCGAGGGGAAACGACGATTGGTTTTGAACTAATAAAAACGCTCTTTCCGCGAGGGTCGGAGCTTGGTAAGCATGTATTAGCTCTAGAATTGCCACAGTTATCCAAGTAGGATCGTGTCATCTAAGGAACCTCGACTGATTTAATGAGCCATTCGCGGTTTCACCGTGAGACAGTGTGAACTTAGACATGCATGGCTTAATCTTTGAGACAAGCATATGAGTACTGGCAGGATCAACCAGATATCTGTCGGAGACGTACGTACAGCACACACCGGTCGGCGGAGGAAGGGTGTGTAAAAAGCCTCACTGGGACGGCCGCAGGGACCGACTGACGGGACGGACGGACGGTTGTTCCACCCGTCCCTCACTCCGTCGACCTAGGACCGCCTGACAGGGGCCTCCCACACGCACCAGACGACCGACCGACCGGGCTCGCTCGAGGAGGGATGGCAGCGCTCTGTGCAGAACGGATCCCAACGACCTCGGCGATGCATTTCACTGGGACTAGAGACAATTTGGCCTGCCGGCCTGCCCTTCTCCGTAGGAGAACGCAGGGCCTCGAGGCACGATTCCTGCTTTCCATTTGCCGGTCACAAGCTCTTTGCGAGAGTCGGACCACCAGCGAGACGTACTGTCGAGCTCTGCTATAAGCCTTAGATAAATCACCACAGACGGACCACGTTTCCTGATACGGACCAGCCTAGCGCACCTCGGTGGAGGAGCCACCACAACAAACCGCACCCAATTCGCTCTACGGGGAAAGGCAGGCGAGCGTTTTCCGCAAGCCCGCGCTATCGCTCCGCCTGGCGGGACTGAGATCGCTTTACGAACACTGGTTGAAATTGAGTCGCTGCGGCGAGACAACTACCCCAGATCAGTTTTTATCTGATTCGTGGACATTAGTTACTTACTTTTCGTGTCCAAGTACCACGTCATACAGTATGCATCCAGTATCCAGCGACATGGATTGCCTTGTGACTTGCCTCCAGCATGTCGCCCATATTGCATGTTTCCTGGAGGTTGGGGCAAGTCATCAGGTGGTCTAGATCCTATAGTACCCCACAATTACGTTTGTCATCATCTGTGTATCCCCATCGTTTCATATTCCTATTGCACCGTAATACACCAGTTGGGAGTCTGTTCAGCGACTTCTATGTTGTGTATGATAGATGATGTCCGGGGGCAGGTTCCTCCCTAAGTTCCATTTCTGGTGCCTGCATCAGTTCATGTCATCTCTCGATACGGCGACTTTCAGAGTTTGTATGTATGGAATGTGTGGATTTTAGGAAGCTATGTCTGGATTTCAGTCTAGTGCTCTGTACCTGATGTCCAAACATTGAGCGCCTTGTGCAGTGCACCGGTCCCTCCCGTTAGACCTCAGCTGCAACTCTTCGAATCTCGGGTCGTGCTATGAGGCTCGCTGGTACAGCATGGGGATCAGACAAGAACACCCTGAGAGGCTGGTATATTGGATATGTACGCTCTGCTTTAGAATACAGCAGTGCACTCCTGACAACATGCTCACAGACTAATGTAGATTGCCTGGACGGAGTCCAGAACAATGCCCCGCGCCTTAGTGGAGCAATGAGGTCAGCACCTATTGCTGCATGTGAGATTCACGTGCCTGGGGGAGGAACCTAACTTCTACCAGGCGCGTCAGCAGGCTTGCGGATTGCTGAAAGGCCTCCTAACTTGGAGGTTAGCTGCGAATAAATAAGCAGCCGTGGAAAAAAACGGGTCGACAGACATGGAGGCTGTTATGAGACAGCCCCTCCACCATGCAAAGACACAACAGGCTAATCACCTGTTTGTCTTAACAAACGATTACAAGTCAAAACAGAGAAAACCGGACTGATTTCAACGGCGACGAACAGGCGAGAAATAAGGACAACAATTTACGGAACATGGAATGTAGGAAGTATAAACGGAAAAACATGAACTAATAAAGGAGATGAAGAGAGCAAAATTGACAGTCCTGCTGCTTATAGAAACAAAGAAAAAGGGACAGGGCGTTCTGGACCATGGCGGCAGCATGTTATACTACAGCGGAGTTCCCATGAGCGAACGAGCCAGGGCAGGGGTGGGCTGTATAGTGGATAGTAACAACAAAGCAAACATTAAAGGATGGAAATTCATTTCAGAACGACTGATGGTTCTAAGTCTACAAGAGGGGGATAGTCAAATGGATATCGTCACTGTGTATGCACCAAACGAAGATGAGAGTGTTGACATAAAAGATGAATTTCATGAGCTCCTTCAAAGGACCATTGACCATTGCCATAATGAAATACTTCTCCTTGGAGACTTCAACGCAAGAGTTGAAAACGACTATTTTAGATGGGATGGAGTGATCGGTAGGTATGGAGAAGATGTCTTAAATGACAATGGAAAACGACTGCAGAGATTCTGCAGAGAACACAACCTTGTCATTACAAATACAAGGTTTCCGCACAAGCGTATCCATGCCTTCGTAAGATGCAAGCCAGCAAGAAATGAAAGATCCATAATTGACTATGCAATAGTGAGGAAAACTGATTTTAAGTATGTAAAGGATGCTAGAGTGTTCAGAGGACCAGAGATAGGAAGCGACCACTACCTAGTTAAAATACAGAGAGAAATTGAAAAAAAACTATCCAGCCAGGCAACATCCATCAGCAAGCATGAAACATAAAACACAAGGAGAAAATAAACTTAAGGCTTACAAACTACGAGAACCAGATGTTAAGGGGAGATACCAAGGGCTCATAACAACAGCAATAGAAAGGATAGAGGAATCTGAAGAAGATATTGAAAAGCTCTGGGTAAAATTCAAAGACATCCTCAAAGAGGCTGCAACAGAGGCATGCAAAGAAGGGTGGAAGAGAAAGAGTACACCATGGTGGACAGAAGAAGTGAAAAGAATAATACGAGAAAAGAAAAAGGCATGGAAGCAATACCTAGGGGCTAGGAATACAGAAGAACAAACAAAAAAATATACAGAATATGTAAATTTTAGAACAGAAGCAAAGAAGACTGTTCAAGGCCAAACATAAATCATGGGAAGAATGTGGAGAGAAACTGGAAAATAATGCTGGAGAAAACCAGAAACTATTCTTACTTACTTACTTAGTCGCTCCTCTTCTACCGTGAGGTGTAGTGGTTTGCCAAAGAGAACGCCACACTGCTCTATCCGCCGTCTTTTTCCTGGCCTTTTTCCAATCCAGCCCTCTATCACTTAGGGACTGTCGTATGTTGTCTTCCCAACGTACTTTGGGACGTCCTCGGGGTCTGCGTCCTTGACTTTTGATCTCCCATGACCGATTTGGTATCCGATCTTCTTCCATTCTACAGACATGGCCAAACCACTGTAGTTGGGACTGCTCCACTCGTGTCTGCAGGGGTTGAACTTCAAGATTGCTACGTATTGTCTGGTTACGGATCTTGTCCCTTTTCGTCACCTGAACCGCCTTTCTTATGTACCTCATTTCTGAAGTTTGTAATTGCCTTTCTTGGGCTGTAGTCATTGCCCATGACTCACATCCATATGTCAGGACAGGCACATAGGTCGAGCAGTATACATCCATATTTTGTTTTCCTGCTTATTTCTCTTCTACTGAGCAAACCTCTGTTTATTGCATGGAACAGTCTACCTGCTGCTGCCCTTCGTGCAGTTAACTCCTCTTTTGATTCCTCCCCTGCTGTCTATTACTACTCCTAGATATTTAAAGTTGCTGACCTGCTCCAGTGCTCGTGTTCCAATGGTTATCTGATGTCTCTTTTCATCTCTGGCGATCACCATGGTTTTTGTTTTGGAGTTGCTGATGTGCATTCCTCTCTTCTTCAACTCTTCTTCCCAGACCTGCAAGTTGATCTGGAGATGTGCTTCGGTTTTCGTGATCAGGGCCACATCGTCTGCAAATGCTAGTTCCGATATGTAACTTGGTCTCATCTTGCAGTACGCTACTTCATACTTTTTTGTCCGTTCCTTGCAGGCTTTGATGACTTCATCCATGAGGAGTATGAAAAGGTACGGTGATAGAATGTCCCCCTGTCTTACTCCGCTAGTTGTCTTGAACTCTCCTGACTTTTGATTTGATGTCCACACATAATTTCTGCATGTTTTATAGAAACTCTGTATGGCAGAGATCAGGGGTCCTGGGATGTTCTTCCTTATCAGGCACTCCCAGAGTTTGTCCCAAATAACTTTATCAAATGCTTTCTCCAAATCCAAAAAGCAGAGATGCATCTCTTTATCATATTCAAGAGCCTTTTCACTTAGCTGTCTGAGTGTACAGATAAGGTCTTGAGTACTTCTGTTTGCCCTAAACCCACATTGAGTTTCATCCATATTTGGCTCTGCTAGACCTCTTAATCGCCGTTCTAGAATCCTAGAGTAGACTTTCCCGGGGACACTGAGAAGGGAAATACCTCTGTGATTTTCACATTGTCGATTGTCGCCCTTTTTAAATATTGGTATTATTTATGCAACCTCCCAATCTCTTGGTATCTTCTTGTGGCGCCAAGCTGCCTTGAGAATCTTCAGGAATAGTATCTCTCCTGCCGCTCCCATATATTTAACCATTTCTATTGTTATACCATCATGTCCTTCTGCTTTACCAATCTTAATTTTCTCCAATGCTGCCTTTAGTTCTTCCATTGTGATATTATCGTTTCCCTCCATGGCTCCCTCTTCTTGAATTGGGACTGTTACTTCCAGAGCTTGGTTTTCCTCCACTCCAAGGAGATCTGAGAAATATTCTTTCCATCTGTTCATTACCTCTTCTGGGGCGGTTAACAGCTCACCTTGTTTATCTTTAACAAATTTCAGGGGGCATTCCTTTTCCTTCCTCATGTTCTTTAAGGTCCTGTAGAACAGTTTCTGGTTTTCTCCAGCATTATTTTCAAGTTTCTCTCCAAATTCTTCCCAGTATTTCTGTTTGGCCTTGAGCACAGTCTTCTTTGCTTCTGTTCTAAAATTTACATATTCTTTATATTTCTTTGTTTGTTCTTCTGTATTCCTAGCCCCTAGGTATTGCTTCCATGCCTTTTTCTTTTCTCGTATTATTCTTTTCACTTCTTCTGTCCACCATGGTGTACTCTTTCTCTTCCACTCTTCTTTGGTTTGACCGCATGCCTCTGCTGTAGCCTCTTTGAGGATGTCTTTGAATTTTACCCAGAGCTTTTCCATATCTTCTTCAGATTCCTCTATCCTTTCTATTGCTGTTGTTATGAGCCCTTGGTATCTCCTCTTAACATCTGGTTCTCGTAGTTTGTAAGCCTTAATTTTATTTTCTCCGTGTGTTTTATGATTCAGGCTTGCTGATGGGTGTTGCCTAAGCTGAATAGAGTTTTTTGAATTTCTCTCTGTATTTTAACTAGGTAGTGGTCGCTTCCTATCTCTGGTCCTCTGAACACTCTAGCATCCTTTACATACTTGAAATCAGTTTTCCTCACTATTGCATAGTCAATTGTGGATCTTTCATTTCTTGCCGGCTCACATCTTGTGTAGGCATGGATATGCTTGTGTGGAAACCTTGTATTTGTAATAACAAGGTTGTGTTCTCTGCAGAATCTTAGCAGTCGTTTTCCATTGTCATTTAAGACATCTTCTCCATACCTACCGATCATTCCATCCCATCTAGAATAGTCGTTTCCAACTTTTGCGTTGAAGTCTCCAAGGAGAAGTATTTCATTATGGCAATGGTCAATGGTCCTTTGAAGGAGCTCATGAAATTCATCTTTTATGTCAGTGCTCTCATCTTCGTTTGGTGCATACACAGTGACGATATCCATTTGACTATCCCCCTCTTGTAGACTTAGAACCATCAGTCGTTCTGAAATGAACTTCCATCCTTTAATGTTTGCTTTGTTGTTACTATTCACCATACAACCAACCCCTGCCCTGGCTCGTTCACTCATGGGAACTCCGCTGTAGTATAGCATGTTGCCGTCATGGTCCAGAACGCCCTGTCCCTTTTTCTTTGTTTCTGTATATGCCAGGACTGTCAATGTTGCTCTCTTCGTCCCCTCTATTAGTTCATGTTCTTTTCCGTTTATACTTCGTACATTCCATTTTCCGTCAATCGTGGTCCTTATTTCTCGCCTGTTCGTCGCCGTTGAGGTCAGTCCGGTTTTCTCTATGTTTTGACTTGTGATCGTTTTGTAAGACAAACAGGTGATTAGCCTGTTGTGTCTTTGCATGGTGGAGGGGCTGCCTCCTTACAGCCTCCATGCCTGCCCACCCGTTTTTGTCCACGGCTGATTATTTATTCGCAGCTAACCTCCAAATTAGGCCTTTCAGCAATCCGCAACCCTGCTGACGCGCCTGGTAGGAGGTAGGTGCCTCCCCCAGGAGAAACTATTCTACAGGACCTTAAAGAACATGAGGAAGGAAAAGTAATGCCCCCTGAAATTTGTTAAAGATAAACAAGGTGAGCTGTTGACTGCCCCAGAAGAGGTAATGAACAGATGGAAAGAATATTTCTCAGATCTCCTTGGAGGGGAGGAAAACCAAGCTCTGGAAGTAACAGTCACAACTCAAGAAAAGGGAGCCATGGAGGGAAACGATAATATCACAATGGAAGAACTAAAGGCAGCATTGGAGAAAATTAAGATTGGTAAAGCAGAAGGACATGATGGTGTAACACCAGAAATTGTTAAATACATGGGAGCGGCAGGAGAGATACTATTCATGAAGATTCTCAAGGCAGCTTGGCGCCACAAGAAGATACCAAGAGACTGGGTGGTTGCAATAATAATACCAATATTTAAAAATGGTGACAATTGACAATGTGAAAATCACAGAGGTATTTCCCTTCTCAGTGTCCCCGGGAAAATCTACTCTAGGATTCTAGAACGGTGATTAAAAGGTCTAGCAGAGCCAAATATGGATGAAACTCAATGTGGGTTTAGGGCAAACAGAAGTACTCAAGACCTTGTCTTTACACTCAGACAGCTAAGTGAAAAGGCTCTTGAATATGATAAAGAGATGCATCTCTGCTTTTTGAATTTGGAGAAAGCATTTGATAAAGTTCTTTGGGACAAACTCTGGGAGTGCCTGACAAGGAAGAACATCACAGGACCCCTGATCTCTGTCATACAGAGTTTCTATAAACATGCAGAAATTATGTGCGGACATCAAATCAAAAGTCAGGAGAGTTCAAGACCACTAGCGGAGTAAGACAGGGGGACATTCTATCACCGTACCTTTTCATACTCCTCATGGATGAAGTCATCAAAGCCTGCAGGGAACGGACAAAAAAAAAGTACCCTTACTGGAAGATGAGACCAAGTTACATTTCGGAACTAGCATTTGCAGATTATGTGACCCTGATGACGAAATCCGAAGCACATCTCCAGATCAATTTGCAGTTCTGGGAAGAAGAGTTGAAGAAGAGAGGAATGCGCATTAGCAACTCCAAAACAAAAAAACCATGGTGATTACTATAGATGAAAATAGACATTAGATAACCCCGGGAACACGAGCACTGGAGCCGGTCAGCAACTTTAAATATCTAGGAGTGGTAATAGACAGCAGAGGAGGAATCAAAGAGGAGTTAACTGCACGAAGGACAGCAGCAGGTAGACTTTTCCAATGCAATAAACAGAGGTTTCCACAGTAAAAGAGAGATAAGCAGGAAAACAAAGATGGATGTATACCGCTCGACCTATGTGCATGTCCTGACATATGGATGTGAGTCATGGGCAATTACAAACTTCAGAAATTAGGTAGCTAAGAAAGGCGGTTCAGGTGACGAAAAGGGACAAGATCCGTAATCAGACAATACGTAGCAATCTCGAAGTCCAACCCCTGCAGACGCGAGTGGAGAAGTCCCAACTACAGTGGTTTGGCCATGTCTGTAGAATGGAAGAAGATCGGATACCAAAGCGGTCATGTGAGATAAAAAGTCAAGGACGCAGACCCCCAGGACGTCCCAAAGTACGTCCCAAATTACGTTGGGAAGACAACATACGACAGTCTTTAAGTGATAGAGGGCTGGATTGGAAAGAGGCCAGGCAAAAGACGTCGGATAGAGCAATGTGGTGTTCTCTCTGGAAAACCTCTACATATCACGATAGAAGGGGAGCGACTAAGTAAGTAAGAGATTCAAGTGAATGTGGAAACCCTTGAGATGTGAAGAGATCTGGAAGTTTATGAGAAGAGTAAAATGATGACCAAAGACCACCCCAATAGAAGCCTTGTAGAAAAAATGACAACAGAAGCAGAGAATAAAACAAGTCAGTATTCCACCACGTCAGTAAGATTAAAGATTGATATCACATCCCAGAACAAATACAAGAAACACAGAAAGTAACAAGAAAGTTACCATTTACATGTTTTAAAATGCCAGATTCTTCTTCTTCTTCTTCGTTCGTTCTCAATCTCCCGCTACCAAACCCTGAAAGGGCTTAAGTAGTAGAATGTAGTCCAGAGAACGGAATGCGTTGTGTCGTAGTTTACAGCTTGGCTGCGAAATTTGCACCTTTCGGTCCAACACATCCCACTTCAGCAAGCATTTTCTGAGTACCGGGTTAGCATTCCCTCTTCGACTCCTTCTCCTAAGCCATTCTGCCCTGCTGCAGCCTGTTATCCAGGATCACCGTATGGAGATGTAGAAGGGTCTTGGCAGCTATGGTTCGCTGGCCCTGACGCTAGCAGTCAGCTATGGGTCGCTGACCACTGCAGCATCTTGATCCCAAATGCCAGATTCAAAACAAAACTAACAGATAATATAACAGAAAGTTTTGTTCCAGTAAGTCTTATGAGAGCATCACAGAGAACGATTGACGCCTACCCGGAAGAATGGATACATGTCTATACTGATGGATCTGCTTTTAAGGCCACCATTAAAGCAGGATATGGAGTATACATAGAGAATCCAGACAGAACATCTAATGAGCTGTTTGATGCCTGTGGGGAAACATGTTCAAATTATGAGGCAGAATTAACAGCATTGGAATAAGCTCTGAGGACTGTATTTGATGCTTTCTCATCAAAAGCCCAGAGCATCCTAATCTTTACAGACTCATTATCTACCCTTTAAGCTCTGGAAGATGGTGGTCATTGTCAGCCTGAACTTACCCAAATATCTCTAGATGCCAACCAACATCTAATGTCCCATGAAGTCAGCATAGTTGTACAATGGATCCCTGGTCACTCAAATACGCCGGGTAATCACAAGGCAAAAGGACTAGCTAAGAAAGGATCAAGTCACGAATAACAATACACACCAATAACCCTACAGACAGTCAAACAACTACTGAAGAATGCGAGCAAAGAGGCCTGGCTGAATAGATGGGCAATGGGAAATACAGGGAGAGAAATCTATAAACACATGGGCATCCCAATTTCCAAAGACAACATCAGCCTTCTGAAAAGGAGAGACCAAAACACCATTTTCCAACTTCGCACTCAACACGTACAACTTAACTGTCACTTGAATAGAATCCAATCAGAACATACTCCTTATGAAACTGTTGAACATCATCTTTTTGAATGTCAGGTGCTTTCCGGTGTTAGGAAAGAGCTTCTTCGTCTGTGGCCAGACAAATGGAACACTTTGTACGGAACTAAACATCAGCTTACAGACACTTGCAGATACCACTATATGGCAAAGGGCAGGAGCCCATAGACCGCTGTATCAATAACCAACCAACCAACCCCAAATATTTAAACTTCTACACTTGTTCGATTATGTTGATGGATTTATTTATCTGCCTATGTTTCTTAGATAATACCAAAGTCTTTGTCTTCGTTGTGTTTATTTTCATAAATGCTGCAACTACCTAATCTTGCTTTTAGCAAATTAAACACAAAATGAAACTTTTTCTTTTTTGTGTGTTTTTTTTTCTAGAATGTCGGACATGCCTGTACGCATTTTGGCACTGCATTGTGGGAAATTCCGACTACCGTATGCAAAGAGTAGAGTCAGCTGATCCGGAGGCTGGGAACAGTGTCAGTGATATCGACATGGTATCCCGGTTTGTGTTTCCTCTGACGTTTGGCTTGTTCAACCTGTGCTACTGGCTTATGTACTTCTACATGGAAGTTAGTTGATTACGTCATAAAGTCGTCAATGGCATTACCCACCAGTTGTGACGTCACATCCACAGCAACGTACATCCTTGACTGTAGTAGAATTGTTATTGTTTAAGAGGAGGGCCTAGGTCAGAGGTCTGAAATTCAAGGTCCACAAAGCTGTTTTCTATGGTCTAATAGGTGATCGTGAGGTCTGCAAGGCTGTTTTCTACGCCCGCGAGGTGATTTCCGTTTCAGTATGTCATAAGAGTTAATAATGGTTCAACAAGAACATAAGACTTTATATACCATACAAAATGGTCATCCAAATTTTTACCAAAACAAACATTGCCAAACGAAACAGAAAAATCAGTTCAATGTGAGAGAAAACTCAAATATTTAAACACGTTGGTCTCTTCAAAAGTTGTGAACGTTATATAAATATTTTTAACGTTAGTCGAAGCAGGATTCTAGAGATAAATACGTGGTCAGAAACATCAGCCAGAATACCAATAGTGTACAGGAAATATATCTGGATAGGACGTGAAACACTGCCCAAGACGGATGTGTCGGATCAAAAGGTGCAGATATCACAGTCAATCTGTAAACTAGCGACACAACGCATTCCGGACTACCTCCTGCTACTTGCAATGCTCTGCTCAGGGCTTGGTAGCGAGAGATTAAGATCGAACGCAAAAGAAAAAAAAAAACAGGACGTGAATCAACAATGTATGTCTCAACCTGTCCTACTGATCATCTTCAGGTTTTAGCCAGAATGTTGGATCTGATCTAACCCACGCACATTTCTCAAAGTAATTAACCTCTTTCGTGACAAATGATACGACTGGATGTTAAGAGGGGAGTGAGACAGGGATGTGTGTTATCCCCTTGTCTTTTTAATATCTACACGGAACAAATATTCAAACAGATGCCATGGTTTGTCATTGGAGGAGTTGCAATGAATAATCTTAAATATGTGGATGATACAGTTTTGATGGTTAAAAAGTGAGCAAGAATTACATGAGCTTGTGACAACAATAAACACAATAAGTCATGAGTTTGGATTAGACCCAAACATAAAGAAAATAAAACTAAGTTAATTGGGAAAAGTAACAAGAAACCATGAATGCCGATAAAAATAAAAGCTCAATCACTTGAACAGGTACAGAGTTGGTCCTATCTAGGTCATATAATAACGGAAGATGTCAGCTGTGAAAAAGAAATCAGAAAGAAAATAGATAGGGCCAAGATGGTATTCGACAACATGTGACACATACTGACATCCAAAGAGATAAATAAGAATTTGAAAATGTGAAGTGTAATGTATACTTGTCACTACTTTATGGCCCAGAAACATGGACACTGAATAACAAGTGGGAAAAGAATATTGAAGCCTTCAAAATGTGGGTATATAGAAGATTGGGTCGTATTTCTTGGAAAGATAACACAAATATGGAGGTATTTAAAAAGTTGGGGTGTAAAGAGAATTAATGACCGAAATCAGGGTTATACAGTTACGTTATTTTGATCATATAACAAGACATAACCTCCTTGTTGAAGACCGTACTGGAGGGTAGAGTGGAAGACAGTCGTTCAAAGGCAGACAACGTTTTAAGTGGGTGGATAACATGAGGAGCCTCTCAGATTGCACGAAAACGGCAAGAGATAAAGTACACTGGACATCCATTGCATCCTACCTTCGATACGGAGATGGCTCTTGAACTGAACTGATACAGCTAAATTGTTATCTTTCTAGCAGGATCATCAAACAACTATAAGAGAATACAATTCTTTAATCGACTTGTTCTTCCTTCTGATAAAACTGTCCAACTAAAAATTGTGTTTGAAGAAATATTCACTATTTTAAAATTAAAAGCACAGTAAGATGACCTAGTATAGAAAGATAACTCTTGTGAAAGAGGAACAGTTTCCATAGACAACTTGTAGAACTTTGTATTTTTACTTGAATGCTTTACTTTGTATGTTTACTCTTTTGTGTGCTGAGAAGGGAGTGAAATGACGGCTTGCAGTATCTTTCCTCAATCCTGAGCGTAGTGATGAAGGTGAAACGAGGTCAACCAGGCGGTTGTGCTCTTAGCTTAACTTAATGCCTTTATACTGGTTTAGAAGACTGCAGAGTCTGTATACAACCAGTTTCTTGGAGGGTTAGTAACCGATGTGCGGGTTCATCTTAAAATACACAAACACTAGAGCAAAGTAGACCTGCAGCCTGTTAGGCGCCATCTATGATGTTCTTAACAAACCGCCTTACCAATGCCGCTGCTATACCATGTCACACAGTTAGTCGCCTCTTGTGATATGCTCTATGTGGGGCAGTGGTTCTATTCTTGTCTTTGTAATGCACAAAGACCAAAGCGGACCATTCTGCTTGGCTTCATCTGTGTGTCATTCCACCTCGTTATCCAGACTGCCATAAAACGGCTTTTTTCAGAGACAACTGCGTAGAACTAATGTGGACGGTATTGGTCGGTATGTTGTACCTGGCCCTGACTAACATGTCCGATCAGTGGAATGTCTCCTTCCATCAAGTCAAAGTGTGGGACGCCTCCTTCCTCAAGTCAAAGTGTGGGACGCCTCCTTCCTCAAGTCAAAGTGTGGGACGCCTCCTTCCTCAAGTCAAAGTGTGGGACACCTCCTTCCTCAAGTCAAAGTGTGGGACACCTCCTTCCTCAAGTCAAAGTGTGGGACGTCTCCTTCCTCAAGTCAAAGTGTGGGACGCCTCCTTCCTCAAGTCAAAGTGTGGGACGTCTCCTTCCATCAAGACAAAGTGTGGGACGCCTCCTTCCTCAAGTCAAAGTGTGGGACACCTCCTTCCTCAAGTCAAAGTGTGGGACGCCTCCTTCCTCAAGTCAAAGTGTGGGACGTCTCCTTCCATCAAGACAAAGTGTGGGACGCCTCCTTCCTCAAGTCAAAGTGTGGGACACCTCCTTCCTCAAGTCAAAGTGTGGAACGCCTCCTTCCTCAAGTCAAAGTGTGGGACGCCTCCTTCCTCAAGTCAAAGTGTGGGACGCCTCCTTCCTCAAGTCAAAGTGTGGGACACCTCCTTCCTCAAGTCAAAGTGTGGGACACCTCCTTCCTCAAGTCAAAGTGTGGGACACCTCCTTCCTCAAGTCAAAGTGTGGGACACCTCCTTCCTCCAGTCAAAGTGTGGGACACCTCCTTCCTCAAGTCAAAGTGTGGGACACCTCCTTCCTCAAGTCAAAGTGTGGGACACCTCCTTACTCAAGTCAAAGTGTGGGACGCCTCCTTCCTCAAGTCAAAGTGTGGGACACCTCCTTCCTCAAGTCAAAGTGTGGGACACCTCCTTCCTCAAGTCAAAGTGTGGGACACCTCCTTCCTCAAGTCAAAGTGTGGGACACCTCCTTCCTCAAGTCAAAGTGTGGGATGCGTTAAAAAATTTGATATGCCCTTGCTGCATGCTTGTCAAAATTTGTTCTGGCTAAATGACCAAACCACTCTATCTTTTGTTCGTGAACGTAGACAGCAGCTGGGCTTGTCCCCAGAATCTACCTCTGCTTAGTGCTGCGGACTTGGCGACGGACTGTCTCTCTGCCTGCACTCCTCACGGCTCCAGGTCTTACTCTTATGTGTTTCTAGTAAGAGCAATAATTAACATTGGTAACACAATGTAGGAATGAACACTGCATTTATCAGCCTCCTCTTAGTTGAAAGAACCAACTCTATGGTATTTCAAAACGCAATTTCTTTTTCCTCTTCTTCGTATGCAGTCAGACAGTAACCATTATTTTTTCGAAAAAAGCGGCGGTCATCCTGAGGCTGTCGACACTGCCATAGAGCTTGTCTTGCAGTTCCACTGGTGATGGCCACATCTGCTCTCTCTGATCCTCGTATATCGGGCAGTTCTGCAGCAGTTGTTCAGCAGTCATTCGTCGGTACCACCTATCTTCAATTTGTTGAATAGGTGGTACCTCAGTCTATTGTGGCCAGTGCTAAGTCTGAAGACAACGACCTGCTCTCTTCGGTTCAACTGGTAATAGGCATCGTTTTTGGTGTAACCAGTATGTTCGGTTTCCCATTTGGTCATGTATCTGGCTTTGATAAGCCGTTTTGACTCTTCGTACGTCATACTGGTATCTGTTTGTGGTAGTCTTGCACCTTCTTTTGCCAGTCTGTCTGCCTCCTCGTTGCCTTGGATGTTGCAGTGTGATGGGACCCACTGTACCACTACCCTTTTTGGTGCGGACTGCTGGCACAGTTTGCAGAGTGCTGCTCTTAAGTCATTAAGCTCAGTGTTTTTCTGGCTTTTTAGCGCTGTGACTACAGCGAGAGCATCTGTAAGCAGGACTATATGGCTTTCATTTTCTTTATGTGTCACCATTTCTTCCACTGCCGCCCTCAGTGCCTCTGCCTCCGCTCTGAAATTGCTTGTGTACTTACCAGTAGCGAATGACAGAGTTATTATTCTGCCATTTGGTAGGTTCAGGAATGCTCCTGCCCTTCCGTTCTGTGTAGTGTTTGTTACAGAACCGTCGGTGTATGCATGGGTCCAGTCCATGCTTGGGTAGTTTTTCGATATAAAGCTTAGGGTAGTATCTCTCCTTTCTTTTTCAGTCTGGCAGTTTTTGTTTCCAATACCTGGTATATTTTCTACCACCTCTGGAAATATATCCTGCCTCCAGGTAGGTTTTCGTACAGTAGTGATGGGTTTTGGTGTTGTTAGTGCGTTTATGGGATCTTCGTGCATCTTTGCTTTGGCTATTTCTGCAAAGTTTCTCCGCTTTAGTTTCCCATTTCCCAAATTGTTTAGTCTCTGGTGCATTGGATGGTCGGTCAGTCTTCGGAGTTTCTCTGACTGCAGCTGGGCTCTGCAGTCTCTTCTATCGGTCATGGATTGCAGTTTTGAAATCTTTTCAAGTTCTACAATTGGCGTTGACTTCATGCCTCCTTCAAGCCTCATGGCTTGGTTTTGAAGTTTGCTAACTTTATCGAAGTTAGCCTTTGCTGCTGTTGTCCACGCCGCAATGCCATACTCGAGAACTGGTCTCACTCTTCCAGTGTACAGTTTCTTTAGTATGCTTTCGTCTGCTCCCCAGCTTGTGCCAGCAAGTTTCCTCATGATTGCCATTCTTTCTCTGGCTCTCATTCGGTTTCTCTCGATCTGACTTTTCCATGTCATGCGCCGATCAAATGTGACTCCCAGATAGTTTGGGTTGTCGTTTGGCTGCAGGAATTTGCCATTTAAACTTAACTTGGTATTTTGGGGTTGGATTGAAAGCGAGAATATTGTGCATGTGGTTTTCTCCTCGTTTATTTTGACCAGCCATGAGTTCGCCCACTCTTCCAGCGATGTTAGGGCCTGCTGCATCCGATTTCTTGCTATGGTGAGATTCTTTTCAGAGGTCCACATAGCCAGATCGTCTGCAAACATTGAGCTATGGACTCTTCTTGGTATATTCTCTGTAATGTCGTTTATATATACCAGGAAGAGTGTGGGTGACAGTACTCCCCCTTGAGGTACTCCCTGCTCGAGTGTCACCTTTCTGCTCATCTGCCCTTGTACTTCGACTCTAGCCGTTCTGTTTTTGAGGTAGTGGTTGATCCACTTGTACATTTTCCTACAGACATCACTTCTTCTTAGCTTGACTCTAAGTCCATCTTTCCAGACTTTGTCAAATGCCTTTTCCAGGTCCACCCAAACCGCTAATGTGTGTTTCTGTGCCTGGTAGGCATCTCTATTTCCTGGGCTATGAGGATGACCTGGTCCTCAGTGGATCTGTGCTGTCTAAAGCCGGCTTGCTGTGGAATTAGTATTCGTTTTTCTTCCAGATGCCGCATCAGTCTGGTGTTTATCATACGTTCCATCAGTTTGCCGACACAGCTCAGTAGGCTGATAGGCCTGTATCCATTTGGATCTGTTTTGTCCTTTCCTTTTTTTGGTACTGGTACCAGTACTGCGTCTTTCCATGCCTGGGGTACAATTCCCCTTTTCCAGCTTTGGTTCAGGACCGATAGCAGCTTCCTCTTCGCTGTTTGGCCCAGCCCCATCAGCATTTCGTTTGTTATCCCGTCTTTTCCGGGAGATTTCCTTTTCTTTAATGTTCTCATAGCCTCTTCCATTTCGCTCATTGTTAATTTGGCCATCATGTGCTCTTCAGGTGCCGTACTGATGTTGTCATGCCCCTTTTGCTCTTCACTAATGTATGTATGCCTATCTGCAGGGACCTCGATGTGGTTTGCTCTGGCATAGTGATCGACAAAAGCGTTTGCAGCTTTCGCCCTGCTGGATGGTAATTTGTTTGTTTGACGGAGTTTCGTCATTCATGGATCTGACTAGCTTCCATAGCTTGTTCCCTTCTTTGTCCAGGTTTAGGCTTTCCGTTTTGTTTTTCCAGCTCTCTCTTGCTGTTTGAAGAGAGTGTATTTGTATGTCGCTGTGGCGGCTTTGAGGGTGCTGCGGACTTGGCGACGGACTGTCTGTCTGCCTGCACTCCTCACAGCCAGCTCCAGGTCTTACTCTTATGTGTTTCTAGTAAGAGCCATAATTAACATTGGTAACACAATGTAGGAATGAACAGTGCATTCATCAGCCTCCTCTTAGTTGAAAGAACCAACTCTATGGTATTTCAAAATACAATTTGATAGTGGACATTGCTCGCATTCTGAATTCTATGTCATCAATAGTGAACACATTACCTAGGCATATCATCACCATCGTCATATAGCGCTGTCTCCGAATCGGTAATGGCTCTTCAGCTGTCTCTGTTAGGACCAAGTCCCGCGAGATGATGATGATGTTGTCCATTTGTGCCTTTACAGCCCTCTGGCTCTCTTGCCCTCCGCTCTTCCCTCCAATATAACTTTCAGCAGACTGCCATGTCTCTTGACACAACCAACATATTTTATTTTTCTGTCTTCATTCCCTTCAGAAGCGGGTTCTTCGCTTTGAGTTGTTCCAGAACCACAATATGTGTTTTCCTATCGTTCCAAGGAACTCGTCCAAATCTTATGAAGACCCATATTTCAAAGGCTTCAAAACACCTCTATTTTCTTGGTCAGGGTCCAGGTTTCTACTCCATACAATAACACTGAATGCACATAACATTTAATTGTTCTCATTTTTAGGCACATAACAGTTACATATATCTCTGTGACAGCTTCGCATATTTCCTGAGACTTGATGATAACCAGGCCGAGAATGACCCTACTGCTAGTTACAAAATCGGGAACATCAGCCTTGATGGAGTACGACGAGGTCAAACAGCCAGAACTGACTAGAGCCGAAATCATGCCGATTCGTCTCCCCTCCCCCCCCCCTACACTCAACGCAGGGGCGATCCAATGTGTGCGTTTCATTTCAATGGACTAGTCAGAAGCTTGAAAGGTGTTCTGGTCCTCCTTGAGGATCCAGAGAGTGCCTACAACTGCGAACGCAAGAACATTTGATAACTCCCAGATAACTAGAGAAGGACTCACTTTCGGGGGGTAATAACCATCTCTTCAGTGATGGAATGCTCCCATAACATCAATGATCCCGAGGAAGGCTATGTAGCAGATCCCACTGTTTGCCTTGGCCGTGATCTATCTTAGAACATTCTCACACTCATCCACATCATCATGACCATACTCAGTAAATGACATATCACACATCAGGTGGCATATTTATTAAATCATACTCATATCATACAATGAGTAGAGAAATTACAAACACAATATAATACATATCTTAACTAAACATTCAACTATAACGGGAATTATAAGCATTAGCTATTGATGGAATTCCCAACTAACTAAAAACCCAGTTCTATTGCCTTGCAATTACATCCCACACACATCGCCTTAACTGCGTCTTCAACACACCTTATCAAATACTCTTCCTCACTGAAATCCCCTCAGGCGGGCGATCTCGACATAACTCGTTCACAATGTGTCCTTGCTTACAAACACATGTTCAGATTATCTATTAATGCAAAACTCACACACCTATTTGAGCGATCCTGTTCTATCACTAAACATTCGTCCAACCGTCAATCAATCGCTCCTCTATCTAAGTCGGTGAGTTAAACATACTATCCACATTCAGTCTCTCTCTCTCCTCCATACAGCCACTCTCTCTCTCCAGCCTGTCTCTCTCCCCAGCCCCCCGAGCTAAACTTTGTCTCGAGTTATATATCCTCAAGCAAGACCAGAGCTTGACCAATCGATCTCAGGTATGGTCATCTTCAATTCCAATTGGAACGAAACACTTTGCACACCTGTCACTCATTCTCTCGCAGCAAGCCCCGTTGCCAATTTCGTCTGTCAATCAATCTCCCCCTACCAAAATCGGAAGGCCAGTGGTCAGTTTCTACCTGTCCACATTCCTTAACCCAACTCTGTTCTCCTTTGCTGAGACAGTGAGTGACCTTGACATGCATTCATGTAGCTTTAAGCTTTAACATGTTCAGGCATCCTAAACTCCCCTTGCTCCGGCGGGAACTGTTACATTACCTCCCTAAACTACAGACCGAAACATGGATGGTCATTTTTTTTCATCTGGCAAATGACCACCATTTTCGTCTCTACTATCCAAAATGTAAACACTACTCCTGTTTACAACTTCACTCACATCGTACATGCATAAAAAGACATGTCATTTGATACATATAAACTTTTTGTAATACATACACAATCAATACAAGCAGAAGAAAAACACTGGCTGGTCGTTTTTACAACACAAACCAACACTTTTACATCGTTTTACAGTCAAATTCACCTAAGTCTGTCCCTGCGGGACCTTGAACTCATCAAAACAGAAACACCTTAAGGAATTCTCCTTACTCATTTGAGGTCAACATACCTCGCCCTGTTTCCCGTGCCTTCCTCTAAGGACACGAACCTTCATTGTTACACTCGACCAGTTCAGGTCAATTTTCTCAGGCGGTCTCATTACACGCCTGGCCGACGATTCACTTCATACTAACTCCTGTGAGGCCACGAATTTACGTGGGTTATCCTCAGGCTAGTTATCATTGTCTCTCTTGACAGCTATCCCCTCTCAAAGAAAACAGCAAAATTCTTTATGTTTCCCACAAAAACGATATTTGACAACATATGTCATAGTCAATATTAAAACTTCTGATCAATGTAGTCTTCTCTGCAAAGACTCCACATACATGTGATTCTGGAACTCGTGGTGACTTGTGCTTGCGGAGGCCTACAGTCTGGATGAGATATACTGCTCTGTAGATCACCTAAATAACCTGTATCAAATACCTGTAAACATGATGATTCAACAACAACAAAAAAACAACAACAAAACACAAGACAAATGCATTGCATACAATGTCGAAACCCAAACAATAAATACAAATGTCAAAATATTTGCACGCATACTTATGATATCAATATTTCAGTCAGCAAGTATAACACGTTGATACTGTCAGGATATGTAATCATGTTTAAACAACAAAACAACAACAAAATAAAGAAAAATTCAATGCATACTATATCGACCATACAACCCACTTAAAATGCAAGTAATACCATTAGTCAAAACCCAAACACCAAATACAAATGTCAAAATATTTGCACACAAAAACATGATCAAATGCCATCAACCTTCACTCCTGCTCGTGCCCCACAGATGAGCACCTGTTAATGCCCCCTTCAAAAGATACTAAACTATGACTAAGTTGTAACTTAATCAGGTACTAAACTATGTCCCTAAACTATGACTAAGTTGTAACTTAATCAGATACTAAACTATGTCACTAAACTATGACTAAGTTCTAATTTAATCAGATACTAAACTATGTCACTAAATCATGACTAAGTTCTAACTTAATCAGGTACTAAACTATGTCTGAGTCAAAAGTCAAAAACCGAATCGTCCACCTGTCGAATTACGTCATGCTGTAACCCTACTAGTCCAGGTGCAGTCTTTGTCCCGAGGAATCAAAACCGAGTGTTGTGATCTAACTATTTCACCGTTGTTTCCCCAAATTCCCCGCATCAAAGCTACCTGGTCAGATATTAACCGAAGCATCGCGTCCACGTGTTACCTTGCGTCACGTAATCATTACCTGGCGCATCCAGCTATCCTGCGTCTCTTGTCCGTTCTGTCCGTTTCTCTGGTCGGAAATGTCCCTTTGATCTCGGTCAGTCTTCGCTTCAGACTGACCGTCCGCTCATTGTCTGGCGTGTACTTCAGACAACGAATTCAAAGGAATTTTTAACATCTGGTCATTCCTCCTTCTCTATACCCTACCCCCTAATTATTCAAATCTCCGTTTCCCAAGGATAACGGTAGATGAAACAAATTTTATGCAAATGCATACATCAACTGGAGTTCCACATGATAGCCCATGTGTGTAAGTACTCCACACGACTTTACCTAATTCCATTTCTGAATTCCAGGTTTTTGGCTAGCGTCAGTAAACATTGCATCAACCGTTCCTTATCACTACTGCTTATTTTAACCAGACTATGCGTTGCCCCATCAGCTGTCTCTGATTGCTGCGCGATTTCCTCCTGTAAAACGCCCATCGTCTGGTCTGTTTGTTTCACAGTTGGTTGGTTCGTACCCACCGGTTCTCTGGTAGTGTTACGTACACTTACATCGTCCGCTACTTCAGCCTTCCGTCCATCTGTATTCACTATTTGTGGGAAAGACTTTTCACACTGTTCGTTTGACTGTTGGCTTATCTCGAACTGAGATCTTTTCATCTTTGCTTCGATGACTGGTTCGCTGTCCTGGCTGTGGTTAACCTGTCTTTCCCTTTTCTTCGTTTTCCTTAGAAACTCTGTTCCTCCTTTGTTGGCTGCTGTTGGTGCGTCCGTTTCGCATTCCAAGTGTGCGTCATTTCCACTTCCTTCCTCGGTGGCCGAAGGGTTGTCCCTTCTTTCGGTCTGTTCAACCACTTCTCCCGCATGGCTAGAACCTGGCTTGGGTGGGCACGAAACCATAGCTGGTCCTGCCACCATTCCTCCTCCTCTCCTTTCTTCTTTATCTGACGAATCTCTGACTATTTCCTTGTTCGATTCTTCGTCGACTTTAACTAATTTTCTACCAGGCTTGACCACAAGTTCCTGGTAAACTTGGCCCCTTTCAGCACGCCCGACCATGTTAATCGACGTAATACCCTCTTTCTGAATTCTAGGCCTACGCTGTCCAATGATGTAACATTTCATCTGGACCTCTGAGCGAACGTTTGTCTCGTTTGCATTGCGTAACCTGCCCTCCGTCCCTAACTTTTCTGGATACACAAAACCTGTATCTCTTTCTTTCTGTCCATTCGCCTCGTGCTTAAAGTCTCTTTGATAGCTCCTGTCCTGCCTCTCCATCTGTAACCGTGCAAAAGGCCTCTTCTGGGCTAAGAATCTGCCCGATTCAAACTTCTGCCCAACCATTCCTCCTCCCCTCACTTGACTTGGCCTCTCCACCTGGGTCAAACTCGTATCCTTTTCGACAACTCTTTCCAGTCGTCCACACACGTCCGTCCTGAGATTTCCACCTCTGTCCCTCCACGGATCGGAATGTGGAAGTTGTACGGGCTTCCTACTCACTTTCCTACCACTCTGTCCCCTTCCAAAATACTGGACCGTGTTTACTTCTGTGATTTCTTGATTTCTTCTCTCCTTCCTAGCTGGTTTGGGCGCTCTCTTTTCAAACTGTTGCAACAGCTGTCGCAGCTTCCATTGGAGGTCGTTTTCCTGTTTTTCCAGCCGAATAACTCTGCCTGTTAGTTCTCTTAGCTGGTTTTGTAGTTGATTTCTGTCCTCCCACTTATCGCTGACTGTAGCTCGTGCCATGAAAGGCTTGTTTTTGACAACCAGTCCTCCTCTTCTCCAGAAACTATTAATATTCCGAAGAATATTAGGGCATCCTATAGACAAATGTCCAAAAGCTAGACAATGATAACATTGTTTAACATTGTCCAACCTCGACATATTGAATAAACCCGTCTGGCCCACCCAAAAAAATTATAAGACTGTCAAGTACGCACAAAGTCTTGTCAATAATACAACAATGGGTGGAAGAAAAATGTCACACTTACCAGTCAGATGATTGGAAAAACTGTCTATGGTACTAACACTCTAACCACTAGCTACTCCTCTATTCCTAACTACGCACACAAGTTATATATAACTGCGACACTTGTGTTAAACATGCAAATCAAGATCTATAGCTACCCACGCACTATATTTATAAATCTACCACGACTATCCGTGGTCAACAGGCACCAAAATAATAATAACGTGTAGCAGATCCCACTGTTTGCCTTGGCCGTGATCTATCTTAGAACATTCTCACACTCATCCACATCATCATGACCATACTCAGTAAATGACATATCACACATCAGGTGGCATATTTATTAAATCATACTCATATCATACAATGAGTAGAGAAATTACAAACACAATATAATACATATCTTAACTAAACATTCAACTATAACGGGAATTATAAGCATTAGCTATTGATGGAATTCCCAACTAACTAAAAACCCAGTTCTATTGCCTTGCAATTACATCCCACACACATCGCCTTAACTGCGTCTTCAACACACCTTATCAAATACTCTTCCTCACTGAAATCCCCTCAGGCGGGCGATCTCGACATAACTCGTTCACAATGTGTCCTTGCTTACAAACACATGTTCAGATTATCTATTAATGCAAAACTCACACACCTATTTGAGCGATCCTGTTCTATCACTAAACATTCGTCCAACCGTCAATCAATCGCTCCTCTATCTAAGTCGGTGAGTTAAACATACTATCCACATTCAGTCTCTCTCTCTCCTCCATACAGCCACTCTCTCTCTCCAGCCTGTCTCTCTCCCCAGCCCCCCGAGCTAAACTTTGTCTCGAGTTATATATCCTCAAGCAAGACCAGAGCTTGACCAATCGATCTCAGGTATGGTCATCTTCAATTCCAATTGGAACGAAACACTTTGCACACCTGTCACTCATTCTCTCGCAGCAAGCCCCGTTGCCAATTTCGTCTGTCAATCAATCTCCCCCTACCAAAATCGGAAGGCCAGTGGTCAGTTTCTACCTGTCCACATTCCTTAACCCAACTCTGTTCTCCTTTGCTGAGACAGTGAGTGACCTTGACATGCATTCATGTAGCTTTAAGCTTTAACATGTTCAGGCATCCTAAACTCCCCTTGCTCCGGCGGGAACTGTTACAGCTATAACCGCATAGGATCTGAACTTGACTTGTGTGTCCATGGAAGAGCTCTATACTCGATTCTACGCACTGTGGCTTCATCGTATGAAGGACAAGTGATGACTACCAGCTTCAGTGGTCGGGTCTGGACCCTAGAGAATGGTTACGACACTATCACCATATCACCAAATAGTGGAGACCAAATGCCCACTGAATATATACCTCTACACAGTATCGGATGCAATGATAAGTATCGAGAATGACCGATACCATTCAGTTATCTGTTAGTCTGTAGACGAGAAACGCAAACTCTGTCAATGTTTGAAGTCAGATTGACTGTTGGGTAAACGTTTTTTGTTCTTGACCTATTTGAAGGCCTCAACACGAACATTATCCAGCACATAGTAATCCTCTGCCCCACGACGAATCGTCGATGGTTTTCGTCAGATCTTCAAGTGTATGTGTATTTTACCCTGGGTAATGGCTCCACGAGCTTTCTACAATCTTTCAGAGTGAGCCAATCCTTTAGATCGTCGACAACTAGGTTTCTTGAGGTGCGTTGGTTAAAAAAGAAACATGCTGTCCAAGTTGGCTTACTACGAACGACAAGCAAAACCGAGGGTTTTTTTTTGTTGTTCTTGTTCAGGCCCATACGGTCTTTTTGGCTACAAACTAAGTAGTGGAGCTGTTTCACTCTAAGAATGCTGACAGTGTTGGAGATTGAAAGCGAAAAAGTCAACGCTTTACCACCAGATGTTAAAGACTGATAACCAGTTGCTTATCCAGTGCTTTGTTGCTTTGCCGTGGGAAACGCCGATCAATATGTGGGAAGTAGTGCGACAGTCAGCTTTACTTTGCTGCGAGTGTACTTTTTGTGATTGGGTTATACGTGTATATTATGCTCCAGATACTGCGTCAAGAGCATAACATATCCTGATGTCCGGTCCACAAGCAACAGGCACACCGCGACATCGATGGATCTCTGACAGGAAGTTACACCTAATGACAGCACACGCCTCCCACTTGGTGATAAGTAGAAATCTATGCATCACACTTCTCTGCGACGCCGAATGTCAAGAGCAGTAGGACACCAGAAGAAGATTAGATACAAGAGATGGTTGGCTAAAGTGATTACGGGCTGTTTTAACATTACTGATCAGATGCTAGGGGCGATTATGTAGCGTTGCGTAAATATTGTCCAGGCCTATCCATCGTGTGACTTCAACGTAAAGGATCTAATCGTACCAGTCGATGCCGAGAAAACGCTTAGGAAGCGTTGTTGCACTTCTGGTCATGCTGAACGATAGTCCAAGTCTCCGAGCCATAAAACAGGTTGGGGATGGCACAGGTTTTGTAGCTTCGCAGCTTGGGAGCCTCTGCTGGAAGCAGACTCCGTAGAGAGTTGAAGCTATGTGGGAATACAACATGTTCACTATTGGAGGGTGATCATCCGTTGAAATAGCTAGCTAGATCCTCTAGCAACCGTAACTTATTTATATGCGCTCTGAGGCCGGAAGGCCATTTGCGAGAGGGCGCCTTAACCATGAAGAGTTGATTTCGCCTGATTACACAGAGCCACTTCCAGAACAAATTCTCATTCCAGGAGATATTTTATAACTTAACGTATTTATACTGGTTTAGAAGACCCTATATACAACCAGTTTCTTGACTCAAACACTAGAGCTTAGTAGAACCGCATCCAGTTAGGCGCCTTCTATAGCTGATTTTAGTTTTAACAAACCACCTGGGGAAAGGTACAAAACTTGATTTTTAATGTTTATGCATTCTTCCATTTCATGTTCTTTCTCTCTCTCGAGCATATTTGTCTCTCTCTCTCGAGCATAGATGTCTCTCTCTCGAGCATAGTTGTCTCTCTCTCTCTCGAGCATAGTTGTCTCTCTCTATCTCTCTCGAGCATAGTTGTCTCTCTCTATCTCTCTCGAGCATAGTTGTCTCTCTCTATCTCTCTCGAGCATAGTTGTCTCTCTCTATCTCTCTCGAGCATAGTTGTCTCTCTCTATCTCTCTCGAGCATAGTTGTCTCTCTCTATCTCTCTCGAGCATAGTTGTCTCTCTCTATCTCTCTCGAGCATAGTTGTCTCTCTCTCTCTCTCTCGAGCATAGTTGTAACATGCCCATACACCCCTTCCCGTGATTCCATCCATCTCTTCGTGATTCCATCCATCTCTTCGTGCACAGTGGTCTCAGAGAGAATTGATTCTGTCCGTATACCCTGACCCGGGACACCTACAGCTCGTGTCGCAGGACCTGCTTCACGGCTTTTAAAATGAGTGACACGGTTGAATATTATATGCAGTAAATTACAATTATGTGTATAATTTTTTTTAAATTTGAATCCGAATAAGTAATGCTATAATTATTGTATTATGATACAAACTAAACATAATTCGCCAATCGTGGACGGGAGAATATTTAATGTAGTCATAGTATACTCCTGTTAGCTATAATATCGTGGGTTCAGTCCCTGTTGAGGCATTTGTTAACTTTACTATTAAGATCTAATTAGAGTATAATAAATTAAATTATGTACACAGTTTGATTTGTTCTCCAAAAACTGCTCTGTACAGACACTGAATAATCGTTTTTATTGTCATGGTTATTCTTCTCAATGTCTCTTCTGAAGAGCAGTTTTGCTCTAGGTGACATTCTCTTTTGGTCTGGTTGAAAAAAATATTTAGAGGCATGCCGAAACACCAGTGGGTTGTCCCTGTCACCATCAGCCTTTTCATCTGTGCGCTTCCAAACACCATCAGCCTTTTCTTCTGTGCACTTCCAAACGCAAACTAGAATGGCGATCCACATGAGGAAGCTGGTATCTCCATAGAGTTTGCAAATCTCCCGTTCCGGTACAAGACAGGCACTTTCATCGGCATAATTGAGCATATTGTATCGTGCACAACTGCATGTTCTCAATATTCTTTTGAATGTGTAGATGTATTGCTATCCTACCACTATATTGGTTTGGGAATCAGCCAGGCAAAACGTCCGAGGAGGCTATGCAACCATGGCCGCCAACGAAATGGGCAAAATCTACACCACGCGTTTTGGCCATCGCGGCATGGCATGGCAAGGAAAAGAATTCAACACAATTAAGGCAGTAATTACGTTGCATGAACCACTGGGGGGGGGGGGGGGGGAAGAAGAGGAGAAGGACACTAATAGCTATCACCCACTCGTATTGTACGAGGCGTGTTCAAATGACACCGGACCAAACTGCACCCAAGTGAACATAACTCACGTCCTTCTTTCATCATCGTTGTCCAGTTCTGCACTGTTGTCTTCGACACAATTTTATCCCCCCATACACTGCCTGCATTCGCAATGAATAGCAACTGGTCGACATCTGTTAGAAACCGAATCACCGCTCGCTGATCAACTGGTCGACATCCTTCAGCTGTTAGAAACCGAATCTTCGCTCGCTGATCAACTGGTCGACATCCTTCAGCTGTTAGAAACCGAATCACCGCTCGCTGATCAACTGGTCGACATCCTTCAGCTGTTAGAAACCGAATCTTCGCTCGCTGATCATACCCGCCATTTTTTCAACGGTCCGCTGAGGATAATGACATTTTCCAACTTGACGTATGTTCCAGTTTTATTTGAGCACACGCTTTGTATTTTGTTATCCAAGTCCTACTCACTATAGCTACAATACGTCCTGCTTTTGATATTGATTAGTATTATTAAGTGCACACTCTCTGGTGCATCTTGTATAATTTACAATCTAAAATGCCAGCTTCATTTATTTGTATTTCGTCAATTTTTTTAAATTTTTCCTCCATATTAATAATCCCAGTTGTAAAATAAAAAACGTAACCTGACAAACACCATATGGTAAGTTATTATAATATGCAGCGTTATTGCAAAAGGCAGAACTACAGTGATGACTATATGCGCTTCTCGGCTGTACAGAATTGGGCTGTCGTTCGTGCAACGATCCGAGTTGCTGCCCCTGCGATACTTGTCTCCCATCTTGCCAGTCTGTGGAAACAAGACATCAAAATCCGGCCGATTATAGGTCCTCTAAAAGCATTCCTGTCTTACAGCAAAATCATTCAGAACACTAGTAGTTCTCACAAAGATGGAAGTCTGGTGTAACATCCGTGAAGGCGGCGGCAAGAGCTACGACGTCAGCCTAAAACACAATATAGCGATGCTAATGGCCGTGCTAGGAGACTAACATTATACCTTGAAAACGAAACCAATCTGACATACTGCTGAGAAATATATGAAGTCTCCAACACAACACCTGATCCAGTATAGAAGAGGTCCATTCCGCAATGCAAGGATTGAAGAAAACAAATTCACCAGGGTGCGATGATATACCCAGTCAATTTATTCAAGCAGAAGGGAAAGCGAGTATCAGCATCTATGAAGAAAGGTCTGCCACAGTATAATATGGACACGTGCTCGTACCATCGCTGTAACACGTCATGACAGCAGAATCATACGGATTATGAGGAAGCTATAAAACAAGGTCCAAAAAAATCCATCGAACTTGTATCTTCCCGGTGAAACGTGGACGACCGCTTAAAAGGATTGAATCTTTTGAACTATAATGCTACAGAAAGGTACTCAAAATACCTTGCATGGCGAAAAGGAAAAAATGTTGTATACAAACTCAAGTAAGTTGATATTCACCAGTTTCATTTACATCACCTTGCTCTAAAAGCTATTGGCATCTAATTTAAACTGCCCCTGACAATGCATTCCAAGCATAATATCTAATCTGGACATCTTTTTAGTCAACTTGTAGCTATGCCCTCCTGCTATTGTGGGTGTCTGGTTTTTTTTTTTTAAGAACGTGGTGTCTTTCTTTCCTCATAACTAATTCTGGAATTCCCCTATCATCTTTGTCGCTCTTTTTTGTAATCTTTCCAGAATGTTAATATTCAATGATAAGGACTGTACACAGTACTCCAATCTAGGTCTAACTAAAGCTTTATACAGTTTGACCATCACTTCCTTGCTCCTATGTTTAATTATTTCTTTTTATCATACCTAACATTGCATTTGCCTTTTTCACTGCTACCTTAACTTGCTCACTCACCTTACCTGTATGATCTATTATAACCCCTAGGTCCCTTTCCTTATCTATCTTTCTAATATTGTTCTCGCCTATTCTGTAATTTATGTTCCATTTTTGTGGATGACCGTACATCTACATTAAACTCAATTTGCCAGCTTACAGACCATTCTGGAATTTTTCTAAATCCGACCTCAATATAACCACTTCTGCTTTAGATGAGACACTTCTGCATAGTTAGGTGTTATCAGCAAATATTTTGCAATCTTGGACACCATATTAATGTCCAAATCATGAACAAAATTGGTCCCAAAACCGAGTGCTACAAGTGCTTCTGCCATATCCCATTTTATTTCTGGAAAGTTGAAATCCCCCATTAATAATAATTTCTCTTTACTTGCCTTTGATATGCTACTCATCAGCTCCTCATTATGAGATGACTTGATTGACATTTATAGCACACTCAAATCACTGTTTTGTCACCCCCACTTTCATTTTTGTTACCACGTGAACAATCATCTTTGATCGTTATATTAACAGAATTTATACAGTATAATAAAACGCCACCTCCCTTAGTCTTGTCTCAACATTGTATATCCCTCTATTTCAAGTTCACTATCTGCAATGTCCTCATTGTCCATGATCCTGTTAACACTATTATATCTGGTTTTTCTGGCTAGTAAACTATTTAACGCCATAATCGCCTAGGGAGACCGTAACACCATAATCGCCTAGGGAGACCGTAACGCCAAAATCGCCTAGGGAGACCGTAACGCCATAATCGCCTATGGAGACCGTAACGCCATAATCGCCTAGGGAGACCGATGCTGGAGTGTATGGTGCCTGGAATCAGGGCAGAGGCAGACCGAAAAGAAGGTGGACTCAGAGACATCACGGAGGCGGGAGTTCTGGCCAGAGAGTCTGGCAGATCGGATTTTGTGAGAGCGACATTCTGCAAAGGACATGATGATCATAGAACTTCATCTAGTGTACCATCGAAACTCTTCACATGTCCAATATCACCTCGGAGTACCATATGCTACATCTCAAGACAAAGTACAGATCACCTCGGAGTACCATATGCTACATCTCAAGACCAAGTACAGATCACCTCGGAGTACCATATGCTACATCTCAAGACCAAGTACAGATCACCTCGTAGTACCATATGCTACATCTCAAGACCAAGTACAGATCACCTCGTAGTACCATATGCTACATCTCAAGACCAAGTACAGATCACCTCGGAGTACCATATGCTACATCTCAAGACCAAGTACAGATCACCTCGGAGTACCATATACTACATCTCAAGACCAAGTACAGATCACCTCGGAGTACCATATGCTACATCTCAAGACCAAGTACAGATCACCTCAGAGTACCATGTGCTACATCTCAAGACAAAGTACAGATCACCTCGGAGTACCATATGCTACATCTCAAGACCAAGTACAGATCACCTCGTAGTACCAAATGCTACATCTCAAGACCAAGTACAGATCACCTCGTAGTACCATATGCTACATCTCAAGACCAAGTACAGATCACCTCGGAGTACCATATGCTACATCTCAAGACAAAGTACAGATCACCTCGGAGTACCATATCTTACATCTCAAGACCAAGTACAGATCACCTCAGAGTACCATATGCTACATCTCAAGACCAAGTACAGAATTCCACGCGCTAAATTATTACTATCCACGTGATCGTCCACTGGCACTAGACGCGATCCAAGCAAAGGAAAGATGTGTGTGTTCAGAGCTGGGTCTATGATCAAAAGGATAGGAGAGGTGAGGAACTAGAACACTGGCAGGATGCCTCACTGGCAGGATGACTGACTATCTTGATTAACCGGCCAACTAACCAACCGATATTCTTCTCTAGATCATGGCATTCCACTCATTGTCGGGGAAACAACTTGGAGGTAGTGACTTACAAGAAGGCAGACTCATCAATGTACCAGCATCGGACTAGAGGTCTGAATACAGATGAAGACATAAATAAGGTAGTTAAGTTCAGCAGATGCGTACTACAGGCTTCCCATGGAACAATACCTACAGGAGCTAGCAAACAATTTAGGCCAAATTGGAATAGTGAATCTCATAATGATGAGAAGACATAGAGCAACCCAAAGGTGGAAACATTCTCACGGGTAAACAAGCGGCTGATCACTTTGATAAAGACAGCAACATTGAAGTTGACCAAATGTAACAACGAAGTGTTTGTGGGGAAAGACAAAAATACAGGACGGGATGTTACCCAAAGTTATGGAGACACTAATCACGTACAAAGAACTGGAGTTAGCAATATCCAAATTGAAAATGAGAAAGTCGCCAGGAAACAACAGACCTGGAGAGAAGCAATCATGATACCACTCCCAAAACCAGGGAAGACAGATCTATGGCAGCCTCACAAGCTGCATCTGTAAAACAATGGAACGTATTATTAACCAACGGCTGTATTGGTACCTCGAGAGTCAGAAATCGTCTTGCACAACAGCAAGCAGGTTTTAGGAAATGCTACCCCACTGAAGACCAAGCAACATACCTCTCCCAAGAGAACGAGGACGAATCCAAGACAAGGAATTGGTACTGACAGCCTTGACTGGAACAAAGACTACCTCCACTCACGATGTGCGAGAGTCAGGCTGGAAGAACAAAATGGTCAAACTGCATGAGGGGGTTAGCCAGGGAGGATCCCTATCCCCTACCTTGTTTATTCTCTTCATTAAAGATCTGCCAAAATAGTTCAGACCACACATCCATGCGGATGACCTGGCCATATGGACCCAGGCAGAAAACATTGGAACCGCAAGAATGCAGGAAGCAATTAATGCAGTAAAGAAATGGGCAGACTCATGGGGTGTCACAATAAACAAAAGAAAGACCATCTCAACACTCTTCTCGCTCTCTGCAAAGCCAGATAAGGTCGACCTATATTTAGAAAAATAGCCTACTTCCTAGAGAAAACAATCCTACATACCTAGGAATGAGATATGACAAAAGATTAACATGGGGCCCACACATAGAGGATACTCAAAAGAAGGCCACACTCAGACTAAGGCTAATGAAAAAACTGGCAGGGACAAACTGGGGCGCAGATGCAAGCACAGTCAGACAGGTCTACATTGGATACGTACGGCCAACACTGGAATATGGCATGGGTGCCCATGCAACAGCGGCAAAGACCAACCTACAGAAACTCGACAAGGCACAGAATACCGGACTCAGAATTATTACCGGAAATCTGCGAAACACCCCAATTAGAGAACTCGAAGCGGTAGCAGGCCTCCAGCGCCTCGGTGAGCGCAGAGAAGGAAAAATACTAAACCTGACAGTAAAATACAAGCGTATGAATTAACATCCAATGGAGGGAAAAGTCAATGAAATAACACAAAAGTCAATGAATTACTGATAGTTTGGCCATCACAAGTGATGAAGACCACTCTCTTTGTTCAGCCGTGTGGACAGTCGTATCTCTTGCTGTGTCCACTGAAATGGGTGACTTGCGCGGAGATTTGGATTAAAGTGAGGAAGAAACTGCGCCTTTTGTCAACCTCACTCACAGAGCCTAAGCTACCTTTTGCCAGTGGCAAGACATTCATCGAGACGACTGGAGATAGCATAGGATGCAGACTTTGCCTCAGGGTTACCACCGAAGCCTTTCCGTAAACATGTAACCCGGAGGGTAGAAAGGTGAGAAGGCATCTAACGCAGTTTGTCGTGCCTTTTTCGATAACCACAAAAGGTCGTATGGACAACACTCAGCGTGTGAGTGAGTCTGGCATCTCTCCCCAGCTGTATTCAGTTCGGCAGAACTAACCCGTGAGATACGACACAGGTATAACTAGTGTAAGCGTAGCGCCATTCAGCCGGCGTCCAGACCAGGATAAACGGATGGAAGAAATCACAAAAAAAGAACGAAATAACAAGTCCAGACGGAAAACAACTTCACGTATCCGTGAACACAAGTGTAAGTCGTCGACTAGCGTGAATTCCAGGCAAATCCGTGGTCTGGCGGCATCCAAAATGATCCAAAACAGTAGAGAAATGTAGACTCGCAGCCAGTTACGGCGCCATGTTTGCCAGATGAATTAACAACAACAAAAACGCATAAAAAGAACAAGCTTCAATCATCTATCAAAAGCCCTTACAGCCAGGAACAGTGACATCATATCAAAATGTTCAACGACATGGGATATGACACACGTATATGAAAAAAACAGCCCAACTTCAGGGTGGAAGCGAAAATACCAGGTATCGATAGGAAGGTGGACGAATCAGGCCATGGAGAGAAAAAACCCTAAAAGCATATTGGATACGCCTATCCTCAACCCATGTGGACGCACGTCTACACTGATGGCACGTCTACACAGATGGATCATCAGATGAAGCATTGAGGGAAGGAGGGGCGGGACTGTCATATTTCTACAGGAGGACACCGTTATCGACAAGTCTAAGAACAGAGCAACAAGCAATAATTGAAGCAGTCAAACTATTGGATGAAAAGGGGTTAAAGGATGACAGAATAGTGTTTTTGTGCGACTGCATGGAAATTTTGCAAACCACACAAAGAGAACCACAAAATAGTATCGAAAGGGAACTGATATGCCAGTTAAAACTCTCAGACCACAATAAAATCACCCTCCAGTGGATTCCAGATCACTGCGTCATACCTGGGAATGAATGGGCCGACAGGCTAGCCAGGGAGGGAAGACAAGAACAATTCACCCACCCAGTGTCACTGCCAGAAGTCAAGGCAAACATCAAAAAAAATATAAACAACAGTGGATAGAAAGAACAAACAGTAAATAACCACAGGATCCAATAAATAGACCACATCGCCTCAGAACAGGTCCTTGCAGACTAAATGCAACATGCATAAAATGAAAGCAGCACAGACAGCACATGTCAGAGTGGACCCCAGACCACATCCTGCAAACATGTCCCCTGCACCAAGACTCCCGTGAGAAGACCTGGCCCGAGGAGAGAAACATACAAGACAAACTGTGGGGAACCATTGAGGACCTGCAACTGACGTGTCACTTCATGGATGCAGCCCATCTGGTGGCATAAAACGAGCATACGAAACCGAACGCAAAGAAGTAGTAGTACTGGCAGCATGGATATATTTTAGAAAGTCTTTCTTTTCAAACTGAGGAAAAATGGCGTAATGGGTAGGATGTGCAAATGAATAAAACCATACTTACATTAGGATGTGCAAATGAATAAAACCATACTTACATAACAGAAGAGCTAGAGTACAACTAGATGGCCTCAAGAGTAAAAGTAAGATGACTTGTTAATATAGTGTACAACGAACATGCAACAGCTGCAAAGAGCTATTCATGCCTTGACCTCCTTGGACAAATAGACGGTGTGTTACCATTAATACAGCAATACGCTTTTCACTCTCTCCCCAAAACAAAAAGCTGGAGTTATCAAGATAAATGGAGAACACAACCCACCTTTCCTGGAGTTACATTCGTTGATAGGTTGACATGGAGTGAGCAAGGGAACAAGGCAGAAAATTAAGTGGAACAGCATGTGGAGCTAGCGGCAAAATACTAAAAGTTAACCAGCACATCTGGTATATGGGTTAGCATCGTGGTGCCCTGCAGCAAATACTACACTAAAAGAGATGGATAAGGTGCAAAACCAGGCACTTAGGGTCATTACGGGAGCAATGAAATGAACACCTATATTGGAGATGATACAATGGGGAGGATACAAACACTAAGAGAACACAAAGGTATTAACACAGGCAGATTACAATTTAGTAATGATAATACTGAAAAGAAGTAGTTTTATGCACCATTCAAACAAATGTGAAAGGGATATTAGACAAGGATGAACAGAACAGTGTGCAACGTAGAGTAGTGACTCAATTTCCTTGATGAAGATTACCCACAAGACCTCTGGGTCTCAGAGTATGCACAGAATGCAATAAAGAATGAAGGAGCGGGAGTGTACATAGAATGCCCCCAAACATTAGGGATACAATCAATAGTCCCAACAGGGAAATTCTGTCATACATATAATGCAGAAATTCAGGCAATCAATGTGACAACTAAGAAACTATTGAACACCAATGTCGGTCCGGACAAATGCACTCCAAACACTGAAGTCCGGGAAACTGTTAGATCTACAGGCTCTAATGTCTTAACTAAGCAACCCGCGCCATTGCCATGCAGTGGAGTACCAGGAAACGAGAGAGCAGACCTAGTGGCAAAGGGGGTGTCGCAGATGAGCAACCAGATGTGCCAGTTACATATCAACAGAAGATAAGGATGATCAAATCAATCAGAAAGCCACCAACAGTAACACCAGGCGATTACCATAAGATGAACAAGAACAAACTGTTGTGTTGCGACTTAGAACAGGACAAAACCGACTCCGCAGCCACATGTACACACAATTGAAGATTAGTAACTCAGCTGCGTGTACATGCGGACAGCAGAGCACATACTATAGAACGGACCTGAATATATTATATAGAGAAAATCCCGCTGATCCATACAAACAATAGAGAGATCATTTTATTAGCCCGTGAACTACACAAGACAGTGATGCTTATACACGAGACAAAATTCAAGCGAACAAAAGAAGAGAGACATATCACCTATCTTCATATGGTCGATCATTAATAAATAGACACACATGTATACTATTATATATATCAAATCAACGGTCACACATCAAGTTAATTATACTAATCAAATCAACACTACAAATCAAATTTATTATACAAATCAAATCAATGACACTAATCAACACTACAATCAACCCACACTCAAATCATTACCACAAATCAAATACACGCCATAAATCAAATCAATGACACGTATAAAATCAACACCGCAAATCAAATCAATGCCACAAATTAATTAAAATTAAGTCAAAACAACAAATCGTATCAATGACACCTCAAATTATTTCAACAAATCAAATCAACGCTGCAATTCAAATTAATTACACAGATCAAATTAATGACGCAAAGCAAATCAACATCACAAATCAAATTCATTACAGTAATAGTAAGAAATAATAGTTGTCAATGACAAGAAAAGATGGCGACATGGTCGATCATGTGTATTCAATCGTGACCTCATCTTATTGTACAGACTATCACAAATGGAGCAAACAAAGAATTCAGGAATTGGGTCATCCTGGATATTCTTTTCGTGCAGCTCCTTTTTCTTTTCTCCGCCGCCACAGCGACGTGAGCTATCCCTGAGATCGCAGTGCGACAGGCTGGGAAGTTCGGAGCGAGCAGCTCCTAGGAGACGATATCAATGAAGAAACAGTCCAGAGATTCTTTCAAAGAGTTGTGCATCTCCCCTTCTAGGGCTTGTCTGTGGTGAGATCACAATGCAACAGCTGCTGGGGATGTCCATTAGCTTCGCCCTGCCAACTAGCAGCATATGGAGACAAATCAAAGCATTTGGTGAAGTCGAAGAAGTAATAGTAGGTGCAGCACTTGCTGTAATATGTGTTGCAGTAGTAGGTGCATTATTTAGTGTAGTAATTTTTGAAGAACTTGTTACAGAAGAAGGTGCTGTAGTTAGTGCGGTAGGTCATGTAGTTAGTGTAATACGTAAAAAGTAAAGTACAATATTCCATAGCATTACTGTCATAGGGGTGTAAGGTGTTAGCGATCTCACATTTCAAAGGCTCGGCTATATGAGGACGGTAGCCATCTCCTCTCCCTCGCCGCTTTTACTTCCCGGTACCCATTTAAGGCTGGGTCGACCCGGGAACCATTGCGGTCTGAAAAAAACATTACCGCCTCAACTGGCGAATGAACCCAGGACCACTCATTTGCGAAGCCAGCGCGCTAACCACTGCGCTACGCGGCTCCAATGTAGTAGGTAATACAGTCATTAGTGAAGTACCAAATATATTAGATAATGAAGTTCGTGCAGCTCAAGTTGGTGGTAGTGGTGTAGTAGTTGAAATAGTAGAAAGTGTAGTAAAAGCTGTACTAGTTGGTGTACTAGTTGGTGCACTAGTCGGTGTACTAGCTGGTGTAGGAGTTGGTAAAGTAGATTGCGCGGTAGATCGTGTACTAGCTGGTGTAGTAAAAGATGTAGTTGATTTACTAGCAGTGGTTCTACTAGTGGGTGTACAAGTTGGTGTATTAGTTGGTATAGTAGAGAGATTAGTAACTTTTGTAGTAGCTGATGTAGTAGGTAGAGTTGCAGTTGCGGTTCGCAAAAAAAAAGCTGTAGCAGTTGATGTAATAAATGGTGTACTAGTTGATGCAGGAGCTGGTATACTAGTTCGTGTACTAGTTGATGCAGGAGCTGGTATACTAGTTCGTGTACTAGTTGATGCAGGAGCTGGTATACTAGTTCGTGTACTAGTTGATGCAGGAGCTGGTATACTAGTTCGTGTACTAGTTGATGCAGGAGCTGGTATACTAGTTCGTGTACTAGTTGATGCAGGAGCTGGTATACTAGTTCGTGTACTAGTTGGTGCAGGAGCTGGTATACTAGTTCGTGTACTAGTTGATGCAGGAGCTGGTGTACTAGTTCGTGTACTAGTTGATGCAGGAGTTGATGCAGGAGCTGATGTACTAGTTCGTGTACTAGTTGATGCAGGAGCTGGTGTACTAGTTCGTGTACTAGTTGATGCAGGAGTTGATGCAGGAGCTGGTGTACTCGTTCGTGTACTAGTTGATGCAGGAGTTGATGCAGGAGCTGGTGTACTAGCTCGTGTACTAGTTCATGCAGGAGTTGATGCAGGAGCTGGTGTACTAGTTCGTGTACTAGTTAATGCAGGAGTTGATGCAGGAGCGGGTGTACTAGTTCGTGTACTAGTTGATGCAGGAGCTGGTGTACTAGTTCGTGTACTAGTTGATGCAGGAGCTGGTATACTAGTTCGTGTACTAGTTGATGCAGGAGCTGGTGTACTAGTTCGTGTACTAGTTGATGCAGGAGTTGATGCAGGAGCTGATGTACTAGTTCGTGTACTAGTTGATGCAGGAGCTGGTGTACTAGTTCGTGTACTAGTTGATGCAGGAGTTGATGCAGGAGCTGGTGTACTCGTTCGTGTACTAGTTGATGCAGGAGCTGGTGTACTAGTTCGTGTACTAGTTAATGCAGGAGTTGATGCAGGAGCTGGTGTACTAGTTCGTGTACTAGTTGATGCAGGAGCTGGTGTACTAGTTCGTGTACTAGTTGATGCAGGAGCTGGTATACTAGTTCGTGTACTAGTTGATGCAGGAGCTGGTGTACTAGTTCGTGTACTAGTTGATGCAGGAGTTGATGCAGGAGCTGATGTACTAGTTCGTGTACTAGTTGATGCAGGAGCTGGTGTACTAGTTCGTGTACTAGTTGATGCAGGAGTTGATGCAGGAGCTGGTGTACTCGTTCGTGTACTAGTTGATGCAGGAGTTGATGCAGGAGCTGGTGTACTAGCTCGTGTACTAGTTCATGCAGGAGTTGATGCAGGAGCTGGTGTACTAGTTCGTGTACTAGTTAATGCAGGAGTTGATGCAGGAGCTGGTGTACTAGTTCGTGTACTAGTTGATGCAAGAGTTGATGCAGGAGCTGGTGTACTAGTTCGTGTACTAGTTGGTGTTCTAGTTGGTGCAGGAGTTCGTGTAGGTGTTGCTGTAGGTGTTGCTGTAGGTGTTGGTGTAGGTGTTGGTGTTGGTGTAGGTATAGGTGTTGGTGTAGGTGTTGGTGTAGGTGTTGCTGTAGGTGTTGCTGTAGGAGTTTTGAAGGGGTTGGTATATTAGTTGGTGTAGGTGTAGGTGTAGGAGTCGGTGTGGGAGTTGTTGTAGCAGTTGGTGCAGTAAATGGTGTACGTGTTGGTGTAGCTTTTGGAGTAGGTATTGGTGTACTAGTTAATGTACTAGTTGGTGTTGGTGTGGGAGTCGGTGTGGGAGTTGTTGTAGCAGTTGGTGCAGTAAATGGTGTAGGTGTGCAAGTTAGTGTAGGAATTGGTGTACTAGTTGGTCCAGGAGTTGGTGTAGGAGTTGGTGTAGGAGTTTGTGTACTAGTTGGTGAGGAGCTAGTGTAGGTGTGGATGTAGGGGTTAGTACTAGTCCGTGTAGAAGTTAATGTACTAGTTGGTGTAGGAATCGGTGTAGGGGTCGGTGTAGGAGTCGGTGTAGGAGTCGGTGTAGGAGTCGGTGTAGGAGTCGGTGTAGGAGTTGGTGTAGGAGTTGGTGTAGGTGTTGGTGTAGGGGTTGGTGTACGTTGGTGTAGGAGTTAGTTCAAGCGTTGGTTCAGTAGTTGGTGTACGTGTTGGTGTAGGTTTTGATGTTGGTGTTGGTGTAGGTGTTGGTGTAGGTATTGGTGTACTAGTTAATGTACAAGTTGGTGTAGGTGTTGGTGTGGGAGTTGTTGTAGGAGTTGGTGCAGTAAATGGTGTAGGTGTACTGGTTGGTGAAGTATTTGGTGTAGGAGGTGGTGTGCAAGTTGGTCCAGGAGTTTGTGTAGGAGTTGGTGTACTAGTTGGTGTATTAGTTGGTGTAGGAGTTCGTGTAGGTGTTGGTTTAGGCGTTGGTGGAGGGATTGGTGTATTAGTTGGTGAAAAGATTGGTGTACTATTTAGTTGTAGGAGTTGGTGTCGGAATTGGTGTACTAGTTAATGTACTAGTTGGTCCAGGAGTTGGTGTAGGAGTTAGTGTACTCGTTGGTGTACGCGTTGGTGTACTAGTTGGTGTAGGTGTTGGAGTAGGTGTTGGTGTAGGAGTTGGTGTACTAGTTGATGCAGGAGTTGGTGTACTAGTTGGTGTAGGAGTCGGTATGGGAGTTGTTGTAGAAGGTGTTGTAGGAGTTGGTGTAGGTGTACTAGTTGGTGCAGTAGTTGGCGAAGGATTTGCTGTAGGTGTTGGTGTAGGAGGTGGTGTGCTAGTTGGTGTAGCAGTTGGTGTACTAGTTAGTGTAGGAGTTGGTGTACTAGTTAGTGTAGGAATTGGTGTACTAATTAATGCTGGAGTTGGTGCAGAAGTTGGTGTAGATGTTGGTGTAGGAGTATGTGTAGGATTTGTTGCATGAGATGGTGTAAGTGTTTGTGTACTAGTTGGTGCAGTAGTTATGGAAGGAGTTGGTGTATGAGTTTGTGTGGGTATTGGTGTAGAAGTTGTTGTACTAGGTAGTATAGGAGTTGGTTATCTATGTCGTGTAGGAGCTGGTGTAGGTGTTGGAGTAGGGGTTGGTGTATTAGTCCATGTAGGAGTTGGTGTACTTTTTGGTTTAAGGGTTTGTGTAGCAGTTGGTGTAGGAGTTTAAAAAGGTGTTAGTAACTTCCATAGGAGAGAAAACTCCGATCGGAAACAACTGCTGCCTTGCAGATAGGCTGGGGACAGCCAAAGGCTAAGGAGGGCATCCCTACAGAAACGCCTGTTGAAATCGGATGCACGGGGCCGCAAGCCTAACAAAACAGTGCAACGTAAATCACAGTATGATGGCAGCACAACCTATTCGAAAAACGCATGGCGCTCATCCTGAGGAGACCCGCCAGGCAGCGATAGCGCCGGGCCCCACGCCTCGAAGGGGCCCACCCTTGACTACTGGTGGTCACCCACCCATGTGTCGTGGAGTCAAGGCACATGGCTATGGGGTAACGTCTATTGGCCAAAACCTCAAGACCCTCAAAATATTACAGTGGAATGCGGAGGGAGTCATTAACAAAAAACTTTCCCTAACACACCACCTGCATGAAGGTAAGATTGACGTGGCATGTATCCAGGAAACGCACCTCAACAATAACCATAAATTCTCAATCAGAGGATACCAGACCTTCCGTCTAGATAGAGAAGGCCACAAAGGAGGGGTCCTGATACTGACCAGAAACAGCATACCGAGTAGCGCGGTACCTGTCAATCACACCGGACAAGCAGAAATTGTAGGAGTTGACATAATGGCTCAAGAGACGAAGCTCCGCATTTTCAATCTGTACGGACCACCAAACAGAGACCTATCGCTCTCGAGTATGGAGGTCAGAGACTCCAACTGCATAGTAGTTGGAGATTTCAACAGCCACTCGGAGAGATGGGGATACTCTGACACAGACAGTAGAGGTGACGAAGTGGAAGATTGGGAGATAGATGCAAATCTATCCCTAATCAATAGGCCGGAGGATAGCCCTAGCTTCTATTCAAGAACATGGCACACAACCTCGACTCCAGATTTGGCCTTCTCCACACAGGACATACACTATAAAATAGACCGCCAGGTGCTAAACCAACTGGCAGGTAGCGACCACAGGCCGATCAGGCTAACCATTGACATGGAAGTAGGCCCACAGGAAACAAAACCGCTCCCACGTTGGAATTACAAACGAGCCGACTGGGACAGATTTGCAATCCTGACAGATGGGCTGTGTGAAACCATCAACACACGAAACACCAAAATGAAGCCCATGGTAGAGAGCCTAAGCAAGGCAATAATGCAAGCCGCCACTGAAACCATCCCAAGAGGAGCTAGGAAAAACTATAAGCCCTACTGGAATGATGAGTTGCAGAAAGTGGAAGATGCGGTTACAAATGCTAGGAACATGGCAGAGCGAGAAAAATCCATGGAGGCAAACATCGCCCTCAAAGCCGCAACGGCGAAGTACAAACACACTCTCAAGCAAACAGCAAGAGAAAGTTGGAAAAATAAAACGGAAAGTTTAAACCTGGACAAAGAAGGGAACAAGCTATGGAAGCTAGTCAGAGCCATGAACGACGAAACCCCGTCAAATAAACAAATTACTATCAAGCAGGGCGAGAACTTGATCACAGGTAAGAAAGCCGCAAACGCCTTTGTCGATCACTATGCCAGAGCAAACCACATCGAGGTCCCTGCAGATAAGCATACAGACATTAGCGAAGAGCTAAAGGGGCACGAAAACATAAATACGGCTCCTGAAGAGCACATGATGGCCAAACTAACAATGCGCGAAATGGAAGAGGCTATGAGAACACTAAAGAGAAGGAAATCTCCCGGAAAAGACGGGATAACAAACGAAATGCTGATGGGGCTGGGCCAAACAGCGAAGAAAAAACTACTATCAGTCCTGAACCAAAGCTGGAAAAGGGGTATTGTACCCCAGGCATGGAAAGATGCAATACTGGTACCAGTACCAAAAACAGGAAAGGACAAAACAGATCCGAATGGATACAGGCCCATAAGCCTACTGAGCTGTGTCGGCAAGCTGATGGAACGGATGATAAACACCAGACTGATGTGGCATCTGGAAGAAAAACGAATACTAATTCCACAGCAAGCCGGCTTTAGACAGCACAGATCCACTGAGGACCAGGTCATCCTCATAGCCCAGGAGATAGAAGATGCCTACCAGGCACAGAAACACACAGTAGCCGTTTGGGTGGATCTGGAAAAGGCATTTGACAAAGTCTGGAAGGATGGACTTAGAGTCAAGCTAAGAAGAAGTGATGTCTGTGGGAAGATGTACAAGTGGATCAACCACTACCTCAAACAAAGAACGGCCAGAGTCCAAGTACAAGGGCAGATGAGCAAAAAGGTGACACTCGAGCAGGGAGTACCCCAAGGGGGAGTATTGTCACCCACACTCTTCCTGGTATATATAAACGATATTACAGAGAATATACCAAGAAGAGTCCATAGCTCAATGTTTGCAGACGATCTGGCTATGTGGACCTCTGAAAAAAATCTCACCATAGCAAGAAATCGGATGCAAACGGCCCTAACATCGCTGGAAGAGTGGGCGAACTCATGGCTGGTCAAAATAAACGAGGAGAAAACCACGTGCACAATATTCTCGCTCTCATTAAAACCCCAAAGTACCAAATTAAGCCTAAATGGCAAAATCCTGCAGCCAAACGACAACCCAACCTATCTGGGAGTCACATTTGATCGGCGCATGACATGGAAAAGTCAGATTGAGAGAAACCGAATGAAAGCCAGAGAAAGAATGGCGATCATGAGGAAACTTGCTGGCACAAGCTGGGGAGCAGACGAAGGCATACTAAAGAAACTGTACACTGGAAGAGTGAGACCAGTTCTCGAGTATGGCATCGCGGCATGGACAACAGCAGCGAAGGCGAACTTCGATAAAGTTAACAAACTTCAAAACCAAGCCATGAGAATCATAACAGGTGGCATGAAGTCAACGCCAATTGTAGAACTTGAAAAGATTACAAAACTGCAATCCATGACCGACAGAAGAGACTGCAGAGCCCAGCTGCAGTCAGAGAAACTCCGAAGACTGACGGACCATCCAATGTACCAGAGGCTAAACAATTTGGGAACTGGGAAACTAAAGCGGAGAAACTTTGCAGAAATAGCCAAAGCAAAGATGCACGAAGATCCCAAAAACGCACTAACAACACCAAAACCCATCACTACTGTACGAAAACCTACTTGGAGGCAGGATATATTTCCAGAGGTGGTAGAAAATATACCAGGTATTGCAAACAAAAACTGCCAGACCGAAAAAGAAAGGAGAGACACTACCCTAAGCTTCATAACGAAAAGCTACCCAAGCATGGACTGGACCCATGCATACACCGACGGTTCTGTAACAGACACTACACAGAACGGAGGGGCAGGAGCATTCCTGAACCTACCAAATGGCAGAAAAATAACACTGTCATTCGCTACTGGTAAGTACACAAGCAATTTCAGAGCGGAGGCAGAGGCACTGAGGGCGGCAGTGGAAGAAATGGCAACACACAGTGAAAATGAGAGCCACATAGTCTTGCTGACAGATGCTCTCGCCGTAGTCACAGCGCTAAAAAGCCAGAAAAACACTGAGCTTAATGACTTAAGAGCAGCACTCTGCAAACTGTGCCAGCTGTCCGCACCAAAAAGGGTAGTGGTACAGTGGATTCCGTCACACTGCAACATCCAAGGCAACGAGGAGGCAGACAGACTGGCAAAAGAAGGTGCAAGGCTACCACAAACAGATACCAGTATGACGTACGAAGAGTCAAAACGGCTTATCAAAGCCAGGTACATTACCAAATGGGAAACCGAACATACTGGTTACACCAAAAACGATGCCTATTACCAGTTGAACCGAAGAGAGCAGGTCGTTGTCTTCAGACTTCGCACTGGCCACAATAGACTGAGGTACCACCTATTCAACAAATTGAAGATAGGGTGTACCGACGAATGCCCGTGCGGTACTGGTAAAATGACCACTGAACATCTGCTGCAGAACTGCCCGACATACGGGGATCAGAGAGAGCAGATGTGGCCATTGCCAGTGGAACTGCAAGACAAGCTCTATGGTAGTGGCGAGAGTCTCAGGATGACCGCCGCTTTTTTCTAAAAAATAATGGTTACTGTCTGACTGTGTACGCAGAAGAAGAAGAAGAAAAAGGTGTTAGTGTAGGAATTTGTGAAGGTGCTGGTGTAGGAGTTGGTTTAATAGTTTGTGTAGGCGTTGGTGTAGGCATTGGTGTAGGAGTTGGTGTAGAAGTCGGTGTACTAGTCGGTGTACAAGTTGGTGTAGGAGTTTGTGTACTAGTTGATGTGGGAGTTGGAGTGCTAGTTGGTGTACTAGGCTGTGTACTAGGTGGTGTACTAGTTGGTGTACTAGTTGGTGTAGGAGCTGGTGTATGTGTGGGTGAAGGGGTTGGTGCACTAATCCGTGTAGGAGTTGGTGTACTAAGTGGTGTAGGAGCTGGTGTAGGGGTTGGTGTACTAGTCCGTGTAGCAGTTGGTGTATTTGTCGGTGTAGGATTTGGTGTAGGTATTGGTGTAATAGTTAGTGTAGAAGTTTGTGTACTAGTTGGTGTAGGTGTTGGTGTAAGAGTTGGTGTAGTAGTTTGTGTACTAGTTGGTGCAGGAGTTTGTGTAACAGTTGGTGTACTATGGAGTATAGAAGCTGGTGTAGGAGTTGGTGCAGCAGTTGGTGTAGGAGTTGGAGTAGGTGTTGATGTAGGAGTCGGTGTGACAGTTGTTGTAGGAGTTGGTGCAGGAAAAGGTGTAGGAGTTGGAGTACTAGTTGGTGTAGGAGTTCGTGAAGGTGTTGGTGTAGGAGTTGGTGTACTTGGCTGTGTAGCAGTTGGTGTAGGTGGCTGTGTTGGAGTTGGTGTAGGTGTTGGTGTAGGTGTTGGTGTAGGAGTAGGTGTAGGTGTTGGTGTAATAGTTGGTGTAGTAGGGAGAGTAATAGTTATTATAATACTTGGTGTAGTAGATAGAGTATAGTCGGTATAGTATTTGGTGTAGTGAAAGCGTTATCAGTTGGTGTAGTAACTGGTGTAATAGTTGGAAAAGTAGTTGGTGCAGTAGTTTGTGCAGAAGTAGGTGCAGTTTTTGGTACAGCAGCATGTGTAATAGTTGGTGTTCGAGTTGGTGTAGGTATTGGTGCAGTAGTTTCTGTACTGGTTGGTGCAGGAGTTGGTTTACTAGTTGGTGTAGGCGTCGGTGTACTAGTTGGTGTACTAGTTAGTGTAGGAGTTGGTGTAGGTGTTGGTGTAGGAGGTGGTGTGCTAGTTGGTGTAGGAGGTGGTGTGCTAGTTGGTGTAGGAGGTGGTGTGCTAGTTGGTGTAGGAGTTGGTGTAGGTGTTGATGTAGGAGTTGGTGTAGGAGTTGGTGTAGGTGTTGGAGTAGGTGTTGGAGTAGGTGTTGGTGTAGGTATTGGTGTAGGTATTGGTGTACTAGTTGGTGTAGGAGTTGGTGTTAGGAGTTGGTCTAGGTGTTGGTGTAGGTATTGGTGTAGGTATTGGTGTAGGTATTGGTGTAGGTATTGGTGTAGGTATTGGTGTACTAGTTAGTGTACTAGAAGGTGTAGGTGTAGGTGTAAGAGATGGTGTAGTAGTTTGTGTATTAGTTGGTGCAGGAGATTGTGTAGGAGTTGGTTTACTAGTTGGTGTAAGAGTTGGTGTAAAAGTTGGAGTAGGTGTTGGTGTAGGAGTCGTTGTAGGAGTTGGTGCAGGAAAACGTTTAGTAGTTGGTGCAGTAGTTGGCGAAGGATTTGGTGTAGGTGTTGGTGTAGGACAGGATGTGCTAATTGGTGTAGCAGCTGTCCATGAGTTTGTGTAGGAGTTGGTGTACTAGTTAGTGTAGGAATTGATATACTAGTTGGTGTAGGACTTGGTGTAGGAGTTGGAGTACTAGTTGATCTGGAGTTGGTGTACTAGTTGATGCTGGAGTTGGTTTTCTAGTTGGTGTAGGCGTTTGTAAAGGTGTTGGTGTAGGAGTTTGTGAAGGTGTTGGTGTAGGAGTTGGTGTACTAGTTTGTGTAAGAGTTGGTGTAGGAGTTGGTGTAGGTTTCGGTGTAGGAGTTGGTGTTGGAGTCGGTGTACTAGTTGGTGTAGGAATTGGTGTACTGGTTGGTGTAGGAGTTGGTGTACTTGTTGGTGTACTGGTTGGTGTACTGGTTGGTGTAGGAGTTGGTGTAGGAGTTGGTGTACTAGTTGATGTGGGAGTTTGAGTAATAATTGGTGTACTAGTTTGTGCACTAGTTGGAGCACTAGTTGGTGTACTAGTTGGTGTAGGAGTAGGTGTACTTGTTGGTGTACTAGTTGGTGTAGGAGTTGTTGTAGAAATTGGTGTATTAGTTGGTCTAGGAGTTGATGTTGGAGTCGGTGTGGGAGTTGGTGTGGAAGTTGGTGTGGGAGTTGGAGTGCTAGTTGGTGTACTTGTTTGTGTACTAGTTGGTATAGAAGTTGGTGTACTAGTTCATAAACTAAATGGTGAATTAGTTCTTGTACTAGGTTGTATACTAGTTGGTGTAGAAATTGGTGTACTAGTTGGTGTAGGAGTTGGTGTACTAGTTGGTGTGGGAGTTGGTGTGGAAGTTGGTGTGGGAGTTGGAGTGCTAGTTGGTGTACATGTTTGTGTACTAGTTCTTAAACTAAATGGTGTATTAGTTCTTGTACTAGGTTGTATACTAGTAGGTGTACTAGTTCTTGTTCTAGTTGTTGTTTTAGTTTGTGCACTAGTTGGTGTAGCAGGGAGAGTAACAGTGGTTAAAATCGTTGGTGTAGTAGGTAGAGTATAGTCGGTATAGTATTTGGTGTAGTGAAAGCGTGATCAGTTGGTGTAGTAACTGTGGTGTAATAGTTGGTGCAGTAGTTGGTGCAGTAGTTGGTGCAGTAGTAGGTGCAGTTTTTGATACAGTAGTTGGTGTAGTGAAAGTTGGTGTACTAGTTGGTGGAGGAGTTGTCTTAGGAGCTGGTGTTCTGGTTGGTGCAGGAGTTGGTGTAGGTGTTGGTGTAGGTATTGGTGTACTAGTTAGTGTACTAGTTGGTTTAGGTGTTTCTGTAAGAGTTGGTGTAGTAGTTTGTATACTGGTTGGTGCAGGAAGTTGTGTATGAGTTGGTGTATTGGTTGGTGAAAGAGTTGATGTAGGAGCTTGTGTATTAGTTGGTGTAAGAGTTGGTGTATGAGTTGGTGTAAGAGTTGGTGTAGGAGTTGGTGTATGAGTTGGTGTATTGGTTGGTGAAAGAGTTGATGTAGGAGCTTGTGTACTAGTTGGTGTAAGAGTTGGTGTACTAGTTGGTGTATGAGTTGGTGTAAGAGTTGGTGTACTACGAGGAGTATGTGCTGCTGTAGGAGTTGGTGCAGCAGTTGGTGTAATAGTTGGTGTACTAGTTGGTGTAGGAGTTGGTGTAGGAGTTGGTGTAGGAGTTCGTGTAGGTGTTGCTGTAGGTGTTCGTGTAGGTGTTGGTGTAGGTGTTGGTGTAGGTGTTGCTGTAGGTGTTGCTGTAGGAGTTGGTGTAGGAGTTGGTGTTAGGAGTTGTTGAAGGGGTTGGTATATTAGTTGGTGTAGGATTTGGTGTAGGAGTCGGTGTGGGAGTTGTAGCAGTTGGTGCAGTAAATGGTGTAGGTGTACTAGTTGGTCCAGGAGTTTGTGTAGGAGTTGGTGTACTAGTTAGGTGTAGGAGTTGGTGTAGGAGTTGGTGTAGGAGTTGGTGTACTAGTTAGGTGTAGGAGTTGGTGTAGGAGTTGGTGTAGGAGTTGGTGTAGGTATTGGTATAGGTATTGGTGCAGGAGTTGGTGTAGGAGTTGGTGTAGGTGTTGGTGTCGGTATTGGTGTACTAGTTGGTGCAGGAGTTGGTGTAGGAGTTCGTGTAGGTGTTGGTGTAGATGTTGGTGTAGGAGTCGGTGTAGGTGTACTAGCTACTGTAGGAATTGGTGTAGAAGCTGGTGTAGTCGTTGGTGCAGCAGTTGGTTTACTAGTTGGTGTACCAGTTGGTGAACTAGTTGGTGTAGGAGTTGGTGTACTCGTTGGTGTAGGAACTAGTGTAGGCGTGGTGGTAGGGGTTGGTGTACTATTCCGTGTAGGAGTTGGTGTACTAGTCGGTGTACTAGTCCGTGTAGGAGTTAGTGTACTAGTTGGTGTAGGAGTTGATGTAGGAGTTGATGTAAGAGTTGATGTACTAGTTGGTGTAGACGTCAGTGTAGGAGTCGGTGTATGAGTTGGTGTAGGAGTTGGTGTACTAGTTGGTGCAGGAGTTGATGTAAGAGTTGGTGTACTACGGAATGTAGAAGCTGGTGTAGAAGTTGGTTTACTAGTTGGTGTACTAGTTGGTGTAGGAGTTGGTGTAGGAGTTGGTGTAGGAGTTGTTGTAGGGGTTGTTGTAGGGGTTGTTGTAGGGATTGGTGTAGGAGTCGGTGTGGAAGTTGTTGTATTAGTTGGTGCAGTAAATGGTGTAGGTGTACTAGTTGGTGAAGTAGTTGATGTAGGAGGTAGTGTGCAAGTTAGTGTAGCAGTTGGTGTAGGAATTGGTGTACTAGTTGGTCCAGGAGTTTGTGTAGGAGTTAGGGTAGGTGTTGGTGTAGGTGTTGGTGTAGGAGTTGGTGTAGGAGTTGGTGTATTAGTTGGTGTAGGAGTTCGTGTTGGTGTTGGTGTAGGCGTTGGTGTAGGAGTTTTTGTAGGAGTTGGTGTAGGAGTTGGTATAGCTATTGGTGTCGGAATCGGTGTAGGAGTTGGTGTACTAGTTGGCGGAGGAGTTGGTGTAGGTGTTGGCGGAGGAGTTGGTGTAGGTGTTGGTGTAGGTGTTGGTGTAGGTATTGGTGCAAGAATTGGTGCAGGTGTTGGTGTAGGTGTTGGTGTACTAGTTGTTGCAGAAGTTGGTGTACTAGTTGGTGTACTAGTTGGTGTAGGAATTGGTGTAGAAGTTGGAGTAGGTGTTGGTGTAGGAGTCGGTATGGGAGGTGGTGTCTGAGTTGGTGCAGGAATAGGTGTAGGAGTTGGTGTACTACTTGGTGCAGGAGTTTGTGTAGGAATTGATGTACTAGTTATTGTAGGAAGGGGTGTTCTAGTTGGTGCTGGAGTTGGTGTACTAGTTGGTGCTGGAGTTGGTATTAGTTGGTGCTGGAGTTGGTGTACTAGTTGGTGCTTGAGTTGGTGTAATGTTGGTGCTGGAGTTGGTGTACTAGTTGGTGCTGGAGTTGGTGTACTAGTTGGTGCTGGAGTTGGTGTAATAGTTGGTGTAGTAATTGGTGTAGAAGCTGGTGTAGTCGTTGGTGCAGCAGTTGATGTAATAGTTGGTGCATTAGTTGGTGCATTAGTTGGTGTACTAGTTGGTGAACTAGTTGGTGAACTAGTTGGTGTAGGAGTTGGTGTAGGAGTTTGTGTACTAGTTGGTGAGGAGCTAGTGTAGGTGTGGATGTAGGGGTTAGTGCTAGTCCGTGTAGGAGTTGATGTACTAGTTGGTGTAGGAGTCGGTGTAGGAGTCGGTGTAGGAGTCGGTGTAGGAGTCGGTGTAGGAGTCGGTGTAGGAGTTGGTGTAGGAGTTGGTGTACTAGTTGGTGCAGGAGTTTATGTAAGAGTTGGTGTACTACGGAATGTAGAATCTGGTGTAGAAGTTGGTTTACTAGTTGGTGTACTAGTTAGTGTAGGAGTTGGTGTAGGAGTTGTTGTAGGGGTTGGTGTAGGGGTTGGTGTAAGTTGGTGTAGGAGTTAGTTCAAGCGTTGGTTCAGTAGTTGGTGTAGGTGTTGGTGTTGGTGTTGGTGTTGGTGTAGGTGTTGGTGTAGGTATTGGTGTACTAGTTAATGTACAAGTTGGTGTAGGTGTTGGTGTGGGAGTTGTTGTAGGAGTTGGTGCAGTAAATGGTGTAGGTGTACTAGTTGGTGAAGTATTTGGTGTAGGAGGTGGTGTGCAAGTTGGTCCAGGAGTTTGTGTAGGAGTTGGTGTACTAGTTGGTGTACTAGTTGGTGTATTAGTTGGTGTAGGAGTTGGTGTACTAGTTGGTCCAGGAGTTTGTGTAGGAGTTGGTGTACTAGTTGGTGTACTAGTTGGTGTATAAGTTGTAGGAGTTGGTGTAGGAGTTGGTCCAGGAGTTTGTGTAGGAGTTGGTGTACTAGTTGGTGTACTAGTTGGTGTATTAGTTGGTGTATTAGTTGGTGTATTAGTTGGTGTACTAGTTGGTGTAGGAGTTGGTGTATTAGTTGGTGTATTAGTTGGTGTAGGAGTTCGTGTAGGTGTTGGTTTAGGCGTTGGTGAAGGGATTGGTGTATTAGTTGCTGAAAAGATTGGTGTACTATTTAGGTGTAGGAGTTGGTGTCGGAATTGGTGTACTAGTTAATGTACTAGTTGGTCCAGGAGTTGGTGTAGGAGTTAGTGTACTCGTTGGTGTACGTGTTGGTGTACTAGTTGGTGTAGGTGTTTTAGTAGGTGTTGGTGTAGGAGTTGGTGTACTAGTTGATGCAGGAGTTGGTGTAGGAGTCGGTATGGGAGTTGTTGTAGAAGGTGTTGTAGGAGTTGGTGCAGTAAATGGTGTAGGTGTACTAGTTGGTGCAGTAGTTGGCGAAGGATTTGCTGTAGGTGTTGGTGTAGGAGGTGGTGTGCTAGTTGGTGTAGCAGTTAGTGTAGGAGTTGGTGTACTAGTTGGTGTAGGAATTTGTGTACTAGTTGGTGTACTAGTTGGTGTACTAGTTGGTGTAGGCGTTGGTGTACTAGTTGGTGTAGGCGTTGGTGTACTAGTTAGTGTAGGAATTGGTGTACTAATTAATGCTGGAGTTGGTGCAGAAGTTGGTAAAGATGTTGGTGTAGGAGTATGTGTAGGATTTGTTGCAGGAGATGGTGTAAGTGTTTGTGTACTAGTTGGTGCAGTAGTTATGGAAGGAGTTGGTGTATGAGTTTGTGTGGGTATTGGTGTAGAAGTTGTAGTACTAGGTAGTATAGGAGTTGGTTATCTATGTCGTGTAGGAGCTGGTGTAGGTGTTGGAGTAGGGGTTGGTGTATTAGTCCATGTAGGAGTTGGTGTACTTTTTGGTTTAAGGGTTTGTGTAGCAGTTGATGTAGGAGTTTAAAAAGGTGTTAGTGTAGGAAAATGTGAAGGTGCTGGTGTAGGAGTTGGTTTAATAGTTTGTGTAGGCGTTGGTGTAGGCATTGGTGTAGGAGTTGGTGTATAAGTCGGTGTACTAGTCGGTGTACTAGTTGGTGTAGGAGTTTGTGTACTAGTTGATGTGGGAGTTGGAGTGCTAGTTGGTGTACTAGGCTGTGTACTAGATGGTGTACCAGTTTGTGCACTAGTTGGTGTACTAGTTTCTGCACTAGTTGATGTACTAGTTCTAATACTAGTTGGTGTTCTAGTTGTTGTACTAGTTCTTGCACTAGTTGGTGTTCTAGTTAGTGTACTAGTTTGTGCACTAGTTGGTGTTCTAGTTGGTGTACTAGTTGTTGTACTAGTTCTTGCACTAGTTGGTGTTCTAGTTGGTGTACTAGTTGTTGTACTAGTTCTTGCACTAGTTGGTGTTCTAGTTAGTGTACTAGTTTGTGCACTAGTTGGTGTTCTAGTTGGTGTACTAGTTGTTGTACTAGTTCTTGCACTAGTTGGTGTTCTAGTTAGTGTACTAGTTTGTGCACTAGTTGGTGTTCTAGTTAGTGTACTAGTTTGTGCACTAGTTGGTGTACTTGTTTGTGTACTATTTGATGTACTAGTTCTAATACTAGGTTGTGTTCTAGTTGGTGTACTAGTTGTTGTACTAGTTCTTGCACTAGTTGGTGTTCTAGTTGGTGTACTAGTTGTTGTACTAGTTGTTGCACTAGTTGGTGTTCTAGTTGGTGTACTAGTTTGTGCACTAGTTGGTGTACTTGTTTGTGTACTATTTTGTGCACTAGTTGGTTTACTAGTTGGTGTACTAGTTTGTGTACTACCTCGTGTACTAGTTCTTGTACTAGTTGGTGTTCAAGTTGGTGTTCTAGTTTGTGCACTATTTGGTGCACTAGTTGGTGTACTAGTTGGTGTACTAGTTTATTTGCTAGTTGGTGTGCAAGTTAGTTTGTTATTTGGTGTACTGGTTGGTGTGCTAGTTGGTGTACTAGTTGATTTATTAGGTAGAGTTGTACTTGGTGTAGTAGGGAGAGTAATAGTCGGTATAGTATTTGATGTAGTGAATGCGTTATCAGTTGGTGTAGTAACTGGTCTAATTGGTGGAAAAGTAGTTGATGCAGTAGTTGGTGCAGTTTTTGGTACAGCAGTTGGTGTAATAGGCTGTGTACTAGGTGGTGTACTAGTTAGTGTACTAGTTGGTGTTGGAGTTGGTGTATGAGTTAGTGTACTAGTTGGTGGAGGAGTTGGTGTAGTAGTTGGTGTACTAGTTGGTGTAGGGATTGGTGTAGAAGTTGGAGTAGGTTTTGGAGTAGGAGTCAGTGTGGGAGATGGTATCTGAGTTGGTGCAGGAATTGGTGTAGGATTTGGTGTAGGAGTTGGTGTAGGAGTTGGTGCAGAAGTTGATGTAATAGTTGGTGTACTAGTTGGTGTAGGAGCTGGTGTATGTGTGGGTGCAGGGGTAGGTGCACTAATCCGTGTAGGAGTTAGTATACTAAGTGGTGTAGGAGCTGGTGTAGGGGTTGGTGTACTAGTCCGTGTAGCAGTTGGTGTATTAGTCGGTGTAGGATTTGGTGTAGGTATTGGTGTAGTAGTTAGTGTAGTAGTTTGTGTACTAGTTGGTGTAGGTGTTGGTGTAAGAGTTGGTGTAGTAGTTTGTGTACTAGTTGGTGCAGGAGTTTGTGTAAGAGTTGGTGTACTATGGAGTATAGGAGCTGGTGTAGGAGTTGGTGCAGCAGTTGGTGTAATAGTTGGTGTAGGAGTTTGTGTAGGGATTGGTGTAGGAGTTGATGTAGGAGTTGGTGTAGGAGTCGGTGTGACAGTTGTTGTAGGAGTTGATACAGGAAAAGGTGTAGGAGTTGGAGTACTAGTTGGTGTAGGAGTTCGTGAAGGTGTTGGTGTAGGAGTTGGTGTACTTGGCTGTGTAGCAGTTGGTGTAGGTGGCTGTGTAGGAGTTGGTGTAGGTGTTGGTGTAGGTGTTGGTGTAGGTATTGGTGCAGTAGTTTCTGTACTGGTTGGTGCAGGAATTGGTTTACTAGTTGGTGTAGGCGTCGGTGTACTAGTTGGTGTACTAGTTAGTGTAGGAGTTGGTGTAGGTGTTGGTGTTGGTGTAGGTGTTGGTGTAGGTGTTGGTGTAGGAGGTGGTGTGCTAGTTGGTGTAGGAGTTGGTATAGGTGTTGGTGTAGGTGTTGGTGTAGGTATTGGTGTACTAGTTGGTCTAGGAGTTGGTGTAGGTGTTGGTGTACTAGTTGGTCTAGGAGTTGGTGTAGGTGTTGGTGTACTAGTTGGTCTAGGAGTTGGTGTAGGTGTTGGTGTACTAGTTGGTCTAGGAGTTGGTGTAGGTATTGGTGTAGCTATTGGTGTACTAGTTGGTGTAGGAGTTGGTGTTAGGAGTTGGTCTAGGTGTTGGTGTAGGTATTGGTGTAGGTATTGGTGTAGATGTTGGTGTAGGTATTGGTGTAGGTATTGGTGTACTAGTTAGTGCACTAGAAGGTGTAGGTGTAGGTGTAAGAGTTGGTGTAGTTGTTTGTGTATTAGTTGGTGCAGGAGATTGTGTAGGAGTTGGTTTACTAGTTGGTGTAGGCGTCGGTGTACTAGGTGGTGTACTAGTTGGTGTAAGAGTTGGTGTAAAAAGTAGGTGTTGGTGTAGGAGTCGTTGTAGGAGTTGGTGCAGGAAAAGGTTTAGGAGTTGGTGCAGTAGTTGGCGAAGGATTTGGTGTAGGTGTTGGTGTAGGAGGGGGTGTACTAATTGGTGTAGCAGCTGTCCATGAGTTTGTGTAAGAGTTGGTGTACTAGTTAGTGTAGGAATTGATATACTAGTTGGTGTAGGACTTGGTGTAGGAGTTGGAGTACTAGTTGGTGTAGGAGTTGGAGTACTAGTTGATCTGGAGTTGGTGTACTAGTTGATGCTGGAGTTGGTTTTCTAGTTGGTGTAGGCGTTTGTAAAGGTGTTGGTGTAGGAGTTTGTGAAGGTGTTGGTGTAGGAGTTTGTGAAGGTGTTGGTGTAAGAGTTGGTGTACTAGTTTGTGTAAGAGTTGGTGTATGTGTCGGTGTAGGAGTTGGTGTTGGAGTCGGTGTACTAGTTGGTGTAGGAATTGGCGTACTGGTTGGTGTAGAAGTTGGTGTAGGTATTGCTGTACTAGTTAGTGTACTAGTTGGTTTAGGTGTTTCTGTAACAGTTGGTGTAGTAGTTTGTGTACTGGTTGGTGCAGGAGGTTGTGTATGAGTTGGTGTATTGGTTGGTGAAAGAGTTGATGTACTAGTTGTTGTAGGAGTCGGTGTAGGAGTTGTTGTAGGAGCTTGTGTACTAGTTGGTGTAAGAGTTGGTGTAAGAGTTGGTGTAGGAGTTGGTGTACTACGAGAAGTATGGGCTGGTGTAAGAGTTGGTGTAATAGTTGGTGTAGGATTTGGTGTAGGAGTTGGTGTAGGAGTTGGTGTAAGAATTGGTGTAGGAGTTGGTGTAGGAGTTGATGTAGGAGTTGGTGTAGGAGTTGGTGTAGGAGTTGGTGTAGGAGTTGGTGTAGGAGTTGGTGTAGGAGTTGGTGTAGGAGTTGGTGTAGGAGTTGGTGTAGGAGTTGGTGTAGGAGTTGGTGTAGGAGTTGATGTAGGAGATGGTGTAGAAGTTGGTGTAGGAGTTGGTGTAGGAGTTGGTGTAGGAGTTGGTGTAGGAGTTGGTGTAGGAGTTGGTGTAGGAGTTGGTGTAGGAGTTGGTGTAGGAATTGGTGTAGATAATAGTGTAGGAGTTGGTGTAGAAGATGGTGTAGGAGTTGGTGTAGGAGTTGGTGTAAGAGATGGTGTATGAGTTGGTGTAGGAGTTGGTGTAGGAGTTGGTGTAGGAGTTGGTGTAGGAGTTGGTGTAGGAGTTGGTGTAGGAGTTGGTGTAGGAGTTGGTGTAGGAGTTGGTGTAGAAGATGGTGTAAGAGATGGTGTAGGAGTTGGTGTAGGAATTGGTGTAGGAATTGGCGTAGATAATAGTGTAGGAGTTGGTGTAGAAGATGGTGTAGGAGTTGGTGTAGGAGTTGGTGTAGGAGTTGGTGTAGGAGTTGGTGTAGGAGTTGATGTAGGAGTTGGTGTAGGAGTTGGTGTAGGTATTGGTGTACTAATTAGTGTACTTGTTGTTGTAGTTGTTGGTGTAAGAGTTGGTTTAGTAGTTTGTGTACTAGCTGTTCCAGGAGGAGTTTGTGTAGGAGTTGGTGTACTAGTTGGTGTAGGAGTTGGTGTGGGTATTGGTGTACTAGTTGGTGTATGATTTGGTGTACTAGTTGGTGTAATTATTTGTGTACTAGTTGGTGTAGGTGTTGGTGTACTAGTATGTGTAGAGATTGGTATAGAAGTTGGATTAGGTCTTGGTGTCTGAGTTGGTGTAGGTGTTGGTGTAGGAATTGGTGTAGGAGTTGGTGTATATTCTGGTGAAGACGTTGGTGCAGCAGTTCGTGAACATGTTTGTGTACTAGTTGGTGTACTAGTTGGTGTAAGAATTAGTGTACGAGCTGGTGTAGGAGTTGGTGTACTAGTTGGTGTAGCAGTTGGTGTAAGAGTTAGTGTACTACGGAGTGTAGCAGCTGGTGTGGCAGTTGGTGTACGAGTTGGTGTACGAGTTGGCGTACTAGTTGGTGTAGGAGTTGGTGTAGGAATTGGTGTACTAGTTGGTGTAGGAGTTGGTGTACTAGTTGGTGTAGGAGTTGGTGTACTAGTTGGTGTAAGAATTGGTGTAAGAGTTGGTTTTGGAGTTGGTGTTGGAGTTGGTGTAGGAGTTAGTGTAGGAGTTGGTGTAGGTGTGGGTGTAGGGGTTGGTGTAGGAGTTGGTGTACTAGTTGATGTAAGAGTTAGTGTACTACGGAGTGTAGCAGCTGGAGTAGGAGTTGGTGTACGAGTTGGTGTACGAGTTGGTGTACAAGGCTGTGTACTAGTTGGTGTAGGAGTTGGTGTAGGAGTCGGTGTAGGAGTTGGTGTAGGAGTTGGTTTAGGAGTTGGTGTAGGAGTTGTAGGAGTTGGTGTAGGAGTCGGTGTAAGAATTGGTGTACGAGTTGGTGTAGCAGTTGGTGTAAGAAATAGTGTACTACGGAGTGTAGCAGCTGGTGTGGGAGTTGGTGTACGAGTTGGTGTACTAGTTGGTCTAGGAGTTGGTGTACTAGTTAGTGTAGGAGTTGGTGTAAGAGTTGGTGTAAGAGTTAGTGTACGAGTTGGTGTAGGAGTTGGTGTAGGAGTTGGTGTACTAGTTGGTGTAGGAGTTGGTGTACTAGTTGGTGTAGGAGTTGGTGTACTAGTTGGTGTAGGAGTCGGTTTAAGAGTTGATGTAGGAGTTGGTGTTCGATTTGGTGTAGGAGTTGGTGTACTAGTTGGTGTACTAGTTGGTGCTGGAGTTGGTCTACTAGTTGGTGCTGGAGTTGGTCTACTAGTTGGTGCTGGAATTGGTGTACTAGTTGGTGTGCTAGTTAGTGTAGGAATTGGTCTTCTAAATGTGTAGGAGTTGGTGTACTAGTTGGTGCTGGAGTTGGTGTACTAGTTGGTGTAGGTGTTGGTGTAAGAGTTGGTGTAAGAGTTTGTGTACTAGTTAGTGCAGGAGTGTGTGTACTAGTTGGTGTAGGAGTTGGTGTAGTAGTTGGTGCTGGAGTTGGTGTACTAGTTCGTGTAGGACTTGGTGTAGGTGTTGGTGTAAGAGTTGGTGTAGGAGTTGGTGTAGGAGTTGGTGTAGGAGTTGGTGTACTAGTTGGTGTAGGCGTTGGTGTAGGAGTTGGTGTACTAGTTGGTGTAGGAGTCGGTCTAAGAGTTGGTGTAGGAGTTGGTGTACTAGCTGGTGTAGAAGTCGGTGTAAGAGTTGATGTAGGAGTTGGTGTAGGAGTTGGTGTAGGAGTTGGTGTATTAGTTGGTGTAGGAGTTGGTGTAGGAGTTGGTGTACTAGTTGGTGTAGGTGTCGGTGTAAGAGTTGATGTAGGAGTTGGTGTAGGAGTTGGTGTACTAGTTGGTGTAGGCGTTGGTGTAGGAGTTGGTGTACTAGTTGGTGTTGGAGTTGGTGTACTAGTTGGTGCTGGAGTTGGTGTACTAGTTGGTGAAGTAGTTGTTGCAGTAGTTGGTGAAGTAGTTGTTGCAGTAGTTGGTGCAGTACTTGGTGCAGTAGTAGGTGCAGTACTTGGTGCAGTAGTAGGTGCAGTAGTAGGTGCAGTAGTTGGTGCAGTAGTTGGTGCAGTAGTAGGTGCAGTAGTTGGTGCAGTAGTTGCTGCAGTAGTTGGTGCAGTAGTTGGTGCAGTAGTAGGTGCAGTAGTTGGTTCAGTAGTTGGTGCAGTATTAGGTGCAGTAGTTGTTTCAGTAGTTGGTGCAGTAGTTGGTGCAGTAGTTGGTGTAGGAGTTGGTGTAGGAGTTGGTGTAGGAGTTGGTGTAGGAGTTGGTGTAGGAGTTGGTGTAGGAGTTGTAGGGTTTGGTGTAGGAGTCGGTGTAAGAATTGGTGTACGAGTTGGTGTAGCAGTTGGTGTAAGAATTAGTGTACTACGGAGTGTAGCAGCTGGTGTAGGAGTTGGTGTACGAGTTGGTGTACGAGTTTGTGTAGGAATTTGTGTAAGAGATGGTGTAGGAGTTGGTGTAGGAGGGTGTGTAGGAGTTGGTGTAGGAGTTGGTGTAGAAGATGGTGTAAGAGATGGTGTAGGAGTTGGTGTACTAGTTGGTGTAAGAGTTGGTGTAGGAGTTGGTGTACTACGAGGAGTATGTGCTGCTGTAGGAGTTGGTGCAGCAGTTGGTGTAATAGTTGGTGTAATAGTTGGTGTAAGAGTTGGTGTAGGAGTTGGTGTAGGAGTTGGTGTAGGAGTTGGTGTAGGAGTTGGTGTAGGAGTTGGTGTAGGAATTGGTGTAGATAATAGTGTAGGAGTTGGTGTAGAAGATGGTGTAGGAATTGGTGTAGGAGTTGGTGTAAGAGATGGTGTATGAGTTGGTGTAGGAGTTGGTGTAGGAGTTGGTGTAGGAGTTGGTGTAGGAGTTGGTGTAGGAGTTGGTGTAGGAGTTGGTGTAGGAGTTGGTGTAGGAGTTGGTGTAGGAGTTGGTGTAGAAGATGGTGTAAGAGATGGTGTAGGAGTTGGTGTAGGAATTGGTGTAGGAATTGGCGTAGATAATAGTGTAGGAGTTGGTGTAGAAGATGGTGTAGGAGTTGGTGTAGGAGTTGGTGTAGGAGTTGGTGTAGGAGTTGGTGTAGGAGTTGATGTAGGAGTTGGTGTAGGAGTTGGTGTAGGTATTGGTGTACTAATTAGTGTACTTGTTGTTGTAGTTGTTGGTGTAAGAGTTGGTTTAGTAGTTTGTGTACTAGCTGTTCCAGGAGGAGTTTGTGTAGGAGTTGGTGTACTAGTTGGTGTAGGAGTTGGTGTGGGTATTGGTGTACTAGTTGGTGTATGATTTGGTGTACTAGTTGGTGTAATTATTTGTGTACTAGTTGGTGTAGGTGTTGGTGTACTAGTATGTGTAGAGATTGGTATAGAAGTTGGATTAGGTCTTGGTGTCTGAGTTGGTGTAGGTGTTGGTGTAGGAATTGGTGTAGGAGTTGGTGTATATTCTGGTGAAGACGTTGGTGCAGCAGTTCGTGAACATGTTTGTGTACTAGTTGGTGTACTAGTTGGTGTAAGAATTAGTGTACGAGCTGGTGTAGGAGTTGGTGTACTAGTTGGTGTAGCAGTTGGTGTAAGAGTTAGTGTACTACGGAGTGTAGCAGCTGGTGTGGCAGTTGGTGTACGAGTTGGTGTACGAGTTGGCGTACTAGTTGGTGTAGGAGTTGGTGTAGGAATTGGTGTACTAGTTGGTGTAGGAGTTGGTGTACTAGTTGGTGTAGGAGTTGGTGTACTAGTTGGTGTAAGAATTGGTGTAAGAGTTGGTTTTGGAGTTGGTGTTGGAGTTGGTGTAGGAGTTAGTGTAGGAGTTGGTGTAGGTGTGGGTGTAGGGGTTGGTGTAGGAGTTGGTGTACTAGTTGATGTAAGAGTTAGTGTACTACGGAGTGTAGCAGCTGGAGTAGGAGTTGGTGTACGAGTTGGTGTACGAGTTGGTGTACAAGGCTGTGTACTAGTTGGTGTAGGAGTTGGTGTAGGAGTCGGTGTAGGAGTTGGTGTAGGAGTTGGTTTAGGAGTTGGTGTAGGAGTTGTAGGAGTTGGTGTAGGAGTCGGTGTAAGAATTGGTGTACGAGTTGGTGTAGCAGTTGGTGTAAGAAATAGTGTACTACGGAGTGTAGCAGCTGGTGTGGGAGTTGGTGTACGAGTTGGTGTACTAGTTGGTCTAGGAGTTGGTGTACTAGTTAGTGTAGGAGTTGGTGTAAGAGTTGGTGTAAGAGTTAGTGTACGAGTTGGTGTAGGAGTTGGTGTAGGAGTTGGTGTAGGAGTTGGTGTAGGAGTTGGTGTAGGAGTTGGTGTAGGAGTTGGTGTAGGAGTTGGTGTACTAGTTGGTGTAGGAGTTGGTGTAAGAGTTAGTGTACAACAGAGTGTAGCAGCTGGTGTAGGAGTTGGTGTACGAGTTGGTGTACGAGTTGGTGTACGAGTTGGTGTACTAGTTGGTGTTGGAGTTGGTGTAGGGGTTGGTGTAGGGGTTGGTGTAGGAGTTGGTGTATGAGTTGGTGTTGGAGTTGGTGTAGGTGTTGGTGTAGGTATTGGTGTACTAGTTAGTGTACTTGTTGGTGTAGTTGTTGGTGTAAGAGTTGGTGTAGTAGTTTGTGAACTAGCTGTTCCAAGAGGAGTTTGTGTAGGAGTTGTTGTAGGAGTTGGTGTACTAGTTGGTGTAGGAGTCGGTGCAAGAGTTGATGTAGGAGTTGGTGTAATAGTTGGTGTACTAGTTGCTGTAGGAGTTGGTGTACTAGTTGGTGTAGGAGTTGGTGTAAGAGTTGGTGTACTACGGAGTATACGAGCTGATGTAGGAGTTGGTGCAGCAGATGTGTAATATTTAGTGTAATAGTTGGTGTACTAGTTGTTGTACCAGTTGGTGTACTAGTTGGTGTAGAAGTTGGTGTAAGAGTTGGTGTAGGGGTTGGTGTAGGAGTTGGTGTAGGAGTTGGTGTAGGCGTTGGTGAAGGAGTTGGTGTAGGCGTTGGTGAAGGAGTTGGTGTACTAGTTAGGTATAGGAGTTGGTTCAAGCGTTGGTTCAGTAGTTGGTGTAGGTGTTGGTGTAGGTGTTGGTGTACTGGTTAGTGTACTTGTTGGTGTAGGTGTCGGTGTAAGAGTTGGTGTAGTAGTTTGTTTACTAATTGGTCCAGGAGTTTGTGTAAGAGTTGGTGCACTAGTTGGTGTTGGAGTTTGTGTACTAGTTGGTGCAGGAGTTTGTATAGGAGTATAGGTGTGCTAGTTAGTGTAGGAATTGGTCTTCTAAATGTGTAGGAGTTTTTGTACTAGTTGGTGCTGGAGTTGGTGTACTAGTTCGTGTAGGAGTTGGTGTACTAGTTTGTGTAGGAGTAGGTGTAGGAGTTGATGTAGGAATTGGTGTAAACGTTGGTGTACTAGTTGGTGTAGGCGTTGGTGTAGGAGTTGGTGTACTAGTTGGTGTAGGAGTTGGTGTACTAGTTGGTGTAGGAGTTGGTGTACTAGTTGGTGTAGGAGTTGGTGTACTAGTTGGTGTAGGAGTCGGTTTAAGAGTTGATGTAGGAGTTGGTGTTCGATTTGGTGTAGGAGTTGGTGTACTAGTTGGTGTACTAGTTGGTGCTGGAGTTGGTCTACTAGTTGGTGCTGGAGTTGGTCTACTAGTTGGTGCTGGAATTGGTGTACTAGTTGGTGTGCTAGTTAGTGTAGGAATTGGTCTTCTAAATGTGTAGGAGTTGGTGTACTAGTTGGTGCTGGAGTTGGTGTACTAGTTGGTGTAGGTGTTGGTGTAAGAGTTGGTGTAAGAGTTTGTGTACTAGTTAGTGCAGGAGTGTGTGTACTAGTTGGTGTAGGAGTTGGTGTAGTAGTTGGTGCTGGAGTTGGTGTACTAGTTCGTGTAGGACATGGTGTAGGTGTTGGTGTAAGAGTTGGTGTAGGAGTTGGTGTAGGAGTTGGTGTAGGAGTTGGTGTACTAGTTGGTGTAGGCGTTGGTGTAGGAGTTGGTGTACTAGTTGGTGTAGGAGTCGGTCTAAGAGTTGGTGTAGGAGTTGGTGTACTAGCTGGTGTAGAAGTCGGTGTAAGAGTTGATGTAGGAGTTGGTGTAGGAGTTGGTGTAGGAGTTGGTGTATTAGTTGGTGTAGGAGTTGGTGTAGGAGTTGGTGTACTAGTTGGTGTAGGTGTCGGTGTAAGAGTTGATGTAGGAGTTGGTGTAGGAGTTGGTGTACTAGTTGGTGTAGGCGTTGGTGTAGGAGTTGGTGTACTAGTTGGTGTTGGAGTTGGTGTACTAGTTGGTGCTGGAGTTGGTGTACTAGTTGGTGAAGTAGTTGTTGCAGTAGTTGGTGAAGTAGTTGTTGCAGTAGTTGGTGCAGTACTTGGTGCAGTAGTAGGTGCAGTACTTGGTGCAGTAGTAGGTGCAGTAGTAGGTGCAGTAGTTGGTGCAGTAGTTGGTGCAGTAGTAGGTGCAGTACTTGGTGCAGTAGTAGGTGCAGTAGTTGGTGCAGTAGTTGGTGCAGTAGTTGGTGCAGTAGTTGGTGCAGTAGTTGGTGCAGTAGTTGGTGCAGTAGTTGGTGCAGTAGTTGGTTCAGTAGTTGGTGCTGTAGTAGGTGCAGTAGTTGGTGCAGTAGTTGGTGCAGTAGTTGGTGCAGTAGTTGGTGCAGTAGTTGGTGCAGTAGTTGGTGCAGTAGTAGGTGCAGTAGTTGGTGCAGTAGTTGGTGCAGTAGTTGGTGCAGTAGTTGGTGCAGCGGCTGGTGTAGCACGAACTGGATGGTGTAGTAGTTGATGTAGTAGTTCGTGTACTAGTTGGTGTAGTAGTTGGTGCAGTAGTTTGTGTATAAGTATTGCAGTAGTTGATGTACTATTTGGTGTACTAATTTGTGTACTTGTTGTAACAGTTAGTGTAGTAGTTTGTGTATAGTTGATGTACTAGTTGGTGTAGTAGTTGGTGTAGTAGTGCGTGTATTAATTGGTGTATTGGTTTATGAAGTAGGCAGAGTATTAGTTTATGCAGTAGTTGATGAAGTAGTTGGTGAAGTAGTTGATTCAGTAGTTGTTTCAGTAGTTTTTGTAGTAGTTTTTGTAGTAGTTAGTGTATTAGTTTTTGTAGTAGTTAGTGTACTAGTTGGTGTGCTAGTTGGTGTACCAGTTTGTGTAGTAGTTGATGCAGTAATTGGTTTAGTAATTGGTGTAGTAATTAGTGTAGTAGTTGATGTAGTAGTTGGTTTAGTAATTGGTGTAGTAATTAGTGTAGTAGTTGATGTAGTACTTGGTTTAGTAATTGGTGTAGGAGTTGGTGTAGGAGTTGGTGTAGGAGTTGGTGTACTAGCTGTTCCAGGAGGAGTTTGTATAGGAGTTGGTGTGCTAGTTAGTGTAGGAATTGGTCTTCTAAATGTGTAGGAATTGGTGTACTAGTTGGTGCTGGAGTTGGTGTACTAGTTGGTGTAGGAGTTGGTGTAGATTCTGGTGTAGACGTTTGTGCAGCAGTTGGTGTACTAGTTGATGTACTAGTTGGTGTATGTGTGGGTGTAGGGGTTTGTGTACTAGTCCGTGTTAAAGTTGGTGTACTAGTCGGTGTACTAGTTGGTGTAGGTGTTGGTGTACTAGTTGGTGTAGGAGTCGGTGTAAGAGTTGGGTACTACGGAGTGTAGGAGCTGGTGTAGGAGTTGATGCAGCAGTTGGTGTAATAATTGGTGTAATAGTTGGTGCTGGAGTTGGTGTACTAGTTGGTGTAGGAGTTGGTGTAGTAGTTGGTGCTGGAGTTGGTGTACTAGTTCGTGTAGGAGTTGGTGTACTAGTTGGTGTAGGACTCGGTGTAAGAGTTGATGTAGGAGTTGGTGTAGGAGTTGGTGTAGGAGTTGGTGTAGGAGTTGGTGTAGGGGTTGGTGTACTAGTTGGTGTAGGCGTTGGTGTAGGAGTTGGTGTAGGAGTTGGTGTAGGCGTTGGTGTACTAGTTGGTGTAGGCGTTGGTGTAGGAGTTGGTGTAGGAGTTGGTGTAGGAGTTGGTGTAGGAGTTGGTGTAGGAGTTGGTGTACTAGTTGGTATACTAGTTGGTGTAGGAGTCGGTGTAAGAGTTGATGTAGGAGTTGGTGTTCGATTTGGTGTAGGAGTTGGTGTACTAGTTGGTGTTGGAGTTGGTGTACTAGTTGGTGCTGGAGTTGGTGTACTAGTTGGTGCTGGAGTTGGTGTACTAGTTGGTGCTCCAGTTGGTGTACTAGTTGGTGTACTAGTTGGTGTGCTAGTTAGTGTAGGAATTGGTCTTCTAAATGTGTAGGAGTTGGTGTACTAGTTGGTGCTGGAGTTGGTGTACTAGTTGGTGTAGGTGTTGGTGTAAGAGTTGGTGTATTAGTTGGTATAGAAGTTGGTGTACTCGTTGGTGTACAAGTTGGTGTACTAGTTCATGTACTAGTTGGTATACTAGTTGGTGTACTAGTTTGTGCAGTATTTTGTGCTCTAGTCTGTGTACTAGTTGATGTACTAGTTGGTGTACTAGTTCTTGTACTAGTTGGTGTTCTAGTTTGTGCACTAGTTGGTGCACTAGTTCGTGTACTAGTTGATGTACTAGTTGGTGTACTAGTTCTTGAACTAGTTGGTGTTCTAGTTGGTGTACTAGTTTGTGCACTAGTTGGTGCACTAGTTGATTCACTAGTATACTGGTTGGTGTACTAGTTAGTGTAATAATTGGTGTGCTAGTTGGTGTGCTAGTTGGTGTACTGGTTGGTGTAGTAGTTGCTGTACTAGTTGATTTATTAGGTAGAGTGGTAGTTGGTGTAGTAGGGAGAGTAATAGTTTAATACTTGGTGTAGAGATAGAGTATAGTCGGTATAGTATTTGGTGTAGTAAAAGCGTTATCAGTTGGTGTAGTAACTGGTGTAATAGTTGGTGCAGTAATTGGTGCAGTAGTTGGTGCAGTAGTAGGTGCAGTAGTTGGTGCAGTATTGGTGCAGTAGTAGGTGCAGTACTTGGTGCAGTAGTAGGTTCAGTAGTAGGTGCAGTAGGTGTTGCAGTAGTTGGTGCAGTAGTAGGTGCAGTAGTAGGTGCAGTAGTTGTTGCAGTAGTTGGTGCAGTAGTAGGTGCAGTACTTGGTGCAGTAGTAGGTGCAGTAGTTGGTGCAGTAGTTGGTGCAGTAGTAGGTGCAGTACTTGGTGCAGTAGTAGGTGCAGTAGTTGGTGCAGTAGTTGGTCCAGTAGTTGGTCCAGTAGTTGGTGCAGTAGTTGGTGCAGTGGCTGGTGTAGCACGAACTGGATGGTGTAGTAGTTGATGTAGTAGTTCGTGTACTAGTTGGTGTAGTAGTTGGTGCAGTAGTTTGTGTATAAGTATTGCAGTAGTTGATGTACTATTTGGTGTACTAATTTGTGTACTTGTTGTAACAGTTAGTGTAGTAGTTTGTGTATAGTTGATGTACTAGTTTGTGTAGTAGTTGGTGTAGTAGTGCGTGTATTAATTGGTGTATTGGTTTATGTAGTAGGCAGAGTAATAGTTTATGCACTAGTTGATGAAGTAGTTGGTGAATTAGTTGGTGAAGTAGTTGGTTCAGTAGTAGTTTCAGTAGTTTTTGTAGTAGTTAGTGTATTAGTGTTTGTAGTAGTTAGTGTACTAGTTGGTGTGCTAGTTGGTGTACCAGTTTCTGTAGTAGTTGATGCAGTAATTGGTTTAGTAATTGGTGTAGTAATTAGTGTAGTAGTTGATGTAGTAGTTGGTTTAGTAATTGGTGTAGTAATTAGTGTAGTAACTAGTGTAGTAATTAGTGTAGTAATTGATGTAGTAGTTGGTTTAGTAATTGGTGTAGTAATTAGTGTAGTAGTTGATGCAGTAATTGGTTTAGTAATTGGTGTAGTAATTAGTGTAGTAGTTGATGTAGTAGTTGGTTTAGTATTTGGTGTAGTAATTAGTGTAGTAGTTGATGTAGTAGTTGGTTTAGTAATTCGTGTAGGAGTTGGTGTAGGAGTTGGTGTAGGAGTTGGTGTAGGAGTTGGTGTAGGAGTTGGTGTAGGAGTTGGTGTAGGAGTTGGTGTAAGAGTTAGTGTACGAGTTGGTGTAGAAGTTGGTGTAGGAGTTGGTGTAGGAGTTGGTGTAGGAGTTGGTGTAGGAGTTGGTGTAGAAGTTGGTGTAGGAGTTGGTGTAGGAGTTGGTGTAGGAGTTGGTGTAGGAGTTGGTGTAGGAGTTGGTGTAGGAGTTGGTGTAGGAGTTGGTGTAGTAGTTGGTGTACTAGTTGGTGTAAGAGTTAGTGTACTACGGAGTGTAGCAGCTGGTGTAGGAGTTGGTGTACGAGTTGGTGTACGAGTTGGTGTACGAGTTGGTGTAGTAGTTGGTGTAGGAGTTGGTGTACTAGTTGGTGTACTAGTTGGTGTAGGAGTTGGTGTAAGAGTTAGTGTATTACGGAGTGTAGCAGCTGGTGTAGGAGTTGGTGTACGAGTTGGTGTACTAGTTGGTGTAGGAGTTGGTGTAGTTGTTGGTGTAAGAGTTGGTGTAGTAGTTTGTGTACTAGCTGTTCCAGGAGGAGTTTGTATAGAAGTTGGTGTGCTAGTTAGTGTAGGAATTGGTGTAGATTCTGGAGTAGACGTTTGTGCAGCAGTTGGTGTACTAGTTGATGTACTAGTTGGTGTATGTGTGGGTGTAGGGGTTTGTGTACTAGTCCGTGTTAAAGTTGGTGTACTAGTCGGTGTACTAGTTGGTGTAGGTGTTGGTGTAAGAGTTGGTGTAGTAGTTTGTGTACTAGTTAGTGCAGGAGTTTGTGTACTAGTTGGTGTAGGAGTTGGTGTACTAGTTGATGTAGGGGTTGGTGTACTAGTTGGTGTAGGAGTTGGTGTACTAGTTGGTGTACTACGGAGTGTAGGAGTTGATGTAGGAGTTGGTGTAGGAGTTGGTGTACTAGTTGGTGTACTACGGAGTGTAGGAGCTGGTGTAGGAGTTGATGCAGAAGTTGGTGTAATAGTTGGTGTACTAGTTGGTGTACTACGGAGTGTAGGAGTTGATGTAGGAGTTGGTGTAGGAGTTGGTGTACTAGTTGGTGTACTACGGAGTGTAGGAGATGGTGTACGAGTTGGTGTAGGAGTTGGTGTAATAGTTGGTGTAATAGTTGGTGTAATAGTTGGTGTACTAGTTGGTGTAATAGTTGGTGTACTAGTTGGTGTACTACGGAGTGTAGGAGCTGGTGTAGGAGTTGATGCAGCAGTTGGTGTACTAGTTGGTGTTGGAGTTGGTGTGGGAGTTGGTGTAGGAGTTTGTATACTAGTTGGTGCAGGAGTTGGTGTACTAGTTGGTGTACTAGTTGGTGTACTAGTTGGTGTACTAGTTGGTGTAGATGTTGGTGTAGGAGTTGGTGTAGGAGTTGGTGTAGGAGTGGGTGTACTAGTTGGTATAGAAGTTGGTGTACTCGTTGGTGTACGTTCATGTACTAGTTGGTGTACTAGTTTTTGCAATATTTTGTGCACTAGTCTGTGTACTAGTTGATGTACTAGTTCGTGTTCTAGTTGGTGTACTAGTTTGTGCACTAGTTGGTGCACTAGTTCTTGTACTAGTTGGTGTACTAGTTTGTGCACTAGTTGGTGCACTAGTTGCTATACTGGTTAGTGTACTAGTTAGTGTAATAATTGGTGTGCTAGTTGGTGCAATAGTTGGTGCAGTAGTTGGTTTAGTAATTGGTGTAGTAATTAGTGTAGTAGTTGATGTAGTAGTTGGTTTAGTAATTGGTGTAGTAATTAGTGTAGTAGTTGATGCAGTAATTGGTTTAGTAATTGGTGTAGTAATTAGTGTAGTAGTTGATGTAGTAGTTGGTTTAGTAATTGGTGTAGTAATTAGTGTAGTAGTTGATGTAGTAGTTGGTTTAGTAATTGGTGTAGTAATTAGTGTAGTAGTTGATGTAGTAGTTGGTTTAGTAATTGGTGTAGTAATTAGTGTAGTAATTAGTGTAGTAGTTGATGTAGTAGTTGGTTTAGTAATTGGTGTAGTAATTAGTGTAGTAGTTGATGTAGTAGTTGGTTTAGTAATTGGTGTAGTAATTAGTGTAGTAGTTGATGTAGTAGTTGGTTTAGTAGTTGGTGTAGTAATTAGTGTAGTAGTTGATGTAGTAGTTGGTTTAGTAATTGGTGTAGTAATTAGTGTAGTAATTAGTGTAGTAGTTGATGTAGTAGTTGGTTTAGTAATTGGTGTAGTAATTAGTGTAGTAGTTGATGTAGTAGTTGGTTTAGTAATTGGTGTAGTAATTAGTGTAGTAGTTGATGTAGTAGTTGGTTTAGTAATTGGTGTAGTAATTAGTGTAGTAGTTGATGTAGTAGTTGGTTTAGTAGTTGGTGTAGTAATTAGTGTAGTAGTTGATGTAGTAGTTGGTTTAGTAATTGGTGTACTAGTTGGTGTAGTAATTAGTGTAGTAGTTGATGTAGTAGGTAGAGTAATAGTGGATGTTTCAGTAGTTGTTTCAGTAGTTTTTGTAGTAGTTGTAGTAATTGTTGTTGTAATTGGTGTAGTAGGTTGTGTAATAGTTGGTGTAATAAAACATGTACTAGCTTGTGTAGTAAAATAAAATATGTAGTAGTTGGTGTAGTATTTGATGTACTAGTTGGTGTAGTAGTTGGTGTAACAGTTGGTATAATGATTGGTGTAGTAAAAACTATACTAGTTGGTGTAGTCGTTGGAGTAGTAGTTGGTTTAGTATTTGGTTTAGTAAAAGCTGTTCTAGGTAATTGAGTAGTTGGTGTAGTAATTGGTGTGCTGGTTGTTGTAGTAGTTGATGTAGGAGTTGGTGTAGTAGATAGAGTGGTAGTTGGTGTAGTAGTTGTGGTAGTAGTTGGTTTAGTAGGTGTAGTAGTTGATGTAGTAGTTGATATAGTAGTTGTATTAGTTGATGTAGTAGTTGATGTAGTAGTTGGTGTAGTAGATTTATTATTTGGTGTAGTAGATGGTGTAGTTGTGTAGTAGTAGTTGGTGTAGTAGGTTGTGTACCAGTTGGTGTACTAGTTGATGTAGTAGTTGGTCTAGTCGTTGGTGTACTAATAGATGTTCTAGTTGGTGTAGTACTTAATGTAATAGTTAGTGTAGTAGTTGGTGTACTCAAATCTATAATAGTTGGTGCAGTAGTTGGTTTCGTAGTTGGTATAGTAGTTAGTGCAGCAGTTGGTGCAGTCGTTGATGTTGTAAAAGCTGTGCTAGTTAGTGTATTATAAGCTGTAGCAGTTGGTGCAGTCGTTGATGTTGTAAAAGCTGTGCTAGTTAGTGTAGTATAAGCTGTAGCAGTTGGTGCAGTCGTTGATGTTGTAAAAGCTGTGCTAGTTAGTGTAGTATAAGCTGTAGCAGTTGGTGCAGTCGTTGATGTTGTAAAAGCTGTGCTAGTTAGTGTAGTATAAGCTGTAGCAGTTGGTGCAGTCGTTGATGTTGTAAAAGCTGTGCTAGTTAGTGTAGTTTAAGCTGTAGCAGTTGGTGCAGTCGTTGATGTTGCAAAAGCTGTGCTAGTTAGTGTAGTATAAGCTGTAGCAGTTGGTGTAGTAGTTGGAGTAATAGTTATTGTAATAATTGGTGCTGTAGTTAGTGTAATAAAAGTTTTACGAGCTAGTGTAGTAAAAGCTGTACTTATTGGTGTATTAGTATGTGTAGTAGTTGGTGTAGTATTTGTTGTTTTTGTTGGTTTAGATCGTGTATTGTAGTAAAAGCTGTAGCATTTGGTGTAGTAGTTGGTGTATTAGTTGGTGTAGTTCGTGTGTAGTAGTTGGTGTAGTAAAAGCTGTATCAGTTGGCGTAGTAACGGGTGCAGTAGTTGGTGTACTTGTTGGTGTAGTAGTTGATGTAGTATATCATCATCATGTAGCATGTCCTTTGTAAAACGTCGCTCCCATCACAGTCTGTCTGAAAGAAACTCGTTCCCTTGCCAAAACTCCAGCTTCCGCCACTGTCATACTCAGGCACTCCTGGATATCTTGGTGCCATCGTTTTCTTGGTCTACCCCTTCCTCTTTTGCCTGGCACCATACCTTCCATCACCGTCCTCTCAAGACCGTTGTGTCTCTTGATGTGACCAAAGTATTTGTATTTTCTAGCCCAAATGGAATTGATAAACCAGTTCTCTATGCTCAACTCTTGCCGAATGTCTGCATTTGTTTTTTTCTCTGTCCACGGTATTCTGAGGATCTTTCTGTAACATTTTGACTCGAAGGATTCTATTCTTTATGTAGAAGTTTTCGTAATCGTCCATGCTTCACAGCCATAAGCTGCCACAGGAAAAACACAGGCTCTCAAGACTTTTACTTTTATCGTTTTGTTGGTGCCCTGCCATAATTTCTTCAGACTGTTCAGTCTCTGCATTGCCATAGCTAGTAGTCTTCTGATTTCTTTCGAGCAGTCACCATTTTTGTCGATTCTGGAGCCCAGATATTCAAAATGTGTAACCTGATCTATTTCCTCACCACCCACTGTAAATGTATGCTGACATTGTGTTTTATCGGTGGTCATTATCTTTGTTTTGTTTATGTTTATGAACAGATTTTGATCTTTACTATGTCCATTAACGGCTGAAAGTAGCTGCTCTAGCCCTTCCGCACTTCTTGATAGTATCACTGTGTCATCTGCGTATCGTAACTCTGCAATCTCGTACCCCCCAATCGTAAATGGGTCGAAATTTTCAATGTTATCTTCTCGTACATTTCTCATTTTACATATATGTTGTACAGATAAGGTGAGAGGATACATCCCTGTCGGACTCCCTTTTGTACATTCCGCATATATGTTGTACAGATAAGGTGAGGATACATCCCTGTCGGACTCCCTTTTGTACATTCCGCATATATGTTGTACAGATAAGGTGAGAGGATACATCCCTGTCGGACTCCCTTTTGTACTGCAAACCAATCTGATGTTTGCCCAGATACTCGGACAGCGGCTTGTTGATCTTGGTATAATGTTTAAATGAGATGGCCTATATGCAAAGGAAACCCCATTTCCTTCATGATTCTCCACAGATTTTGATGTTTTACCGTGTCGAAGGCCTTAGTGTAATCAATGAAACATGTGTACAGGTCTACATTAAACTCTCTACATTTTTCATAGATATTCCTTAAATTGAATATGTGGTCCCGGGTCCCTCTGTCTTTCCTAAAACCTGCCTGGACTACGTAAATTTCAGATTCAAACCTTTTCTCTATCCTTCTTAATAGGATTCGCAAGAGTATCTTGCTAGCATGGCTGATCAGTTCGATAGTTCGGTAGTTCGTTCACAGCTTCAGGTTGCCTTTTTGGGGGGAGGGGAATATAAATTGATTTCTGCCATGCTTCTGGCCACTCTGCACTGTGTCATATCTGTTTACACAGCTTGTGATAGACTCGAGCACATGCCTCCCCTCCTGCTTGTATTAGCTCTGCTGGGATATCATCGCATCCTGGGGACTTTCCCTTTTTCAGGCTTTTAATTGCAGAGCGTACTTCTTCCAATGTTGGTTCAGGTTCTTTCTCATCCTTTGGTAGGATTGTAACTGAGCGCTTTGTGCTGTCTCCATACATGGTTCTGCAGTACTCTCTCCATCTATTCAGTATGTCTTTGGTTTCTGTTAATGTGTTATCCTCTTCGTCATTTATGACATGTGGAACCGGACGGAATTCCCTTGTCAGTGTTATTGCTTTGAATGCATCTCTTTCTTTGCCTTGTTGTTGTAGGTTTTCTATATCCTTACATGTTTCTACTATGTATCTTCTTTTATCTTTTCGTATTTCTCTTCTAACTTTTCTTGCACAGTTTTTATATGCTGTGTTGGTCCCCTTACTTCCCATTTGTTTTCATTGTTGCCTTTCTGCAATGAGTTTCTGTGTTTCCTCTGTTATATAGCTCTGTGTTTTGTGCAATACCTTTGGAATCATTTCTTTTGCTGTCGAGATCAAAATCTCCCTTGCGTACGATGTCAACTCCTCAGATGTCATCTCTTCCTGTATAGCAAGCAACGCCTCAAATTTGTTTTCTACTTTGATGTTGTATTCAGTAGGTATTGCTGATACATCGAAGCGTATTTGCTGGCAACCTCTGTTGATCCTGCGTAGTCTTGTTTGTAAAACTGCAAACAGTAATTCGTGGTCCGTATCGCAGTCTGCTCCTGGCAGTGTTTTTGTCGCCAGCACGTTTGATCTCCATCTTTGTTGCACTAGGATGTAGTCTATTTGGTTTCTGCTGTTGCCATCAGGGGAGGTCCACGTGTACAGTCTTCGTGGATGTTGTTTGAAGAAGGTGTTGGCAATAGAGAGGTTGTTTTCCGTGCAGAATTCAACCAGTCTTTCTCCTCGCTCATTTCTGTGTCCCAAACCAAAAGGTCCTCGAACACTTCTCTCCTCTTCGGCTCTTTCCTCTCCGACTTTCGCATTGAAATCTCCAATGATGACCAAGATTTCTCTTTTTTCAACTTTTTCCATCGCTTCTTGCAAGGTGTTATAAAAATCATCCATTTCACAATCGTCTGCTGCTGATGTAGGTGCATACACTTGAATTATTGTTAAATTTCTAGTCTTTTTCTTTAGTCTGATTACAAGTATGCGGTCGTTGACTGGATTGTAACCGAGTAGTGAAGGTGCTGTCTTCTTTGACAGAATAAAGCCGACCCCGCTTTTTCCACCCTTGTCCGTCCCAGAGTATATAAATGTTTCTCCTGAGGAGCTGGTACAGTGCCCTTGACCGGCCCATCTGTGCTCAGAGACTCCAAGAATCTCTATCTTGGTTCTCTTCATTTCTCTTCCGATCATGAACAACTTGCCCTGGTATAGGCTCCTGACGTTCCAGGTGCCTATTCTTAGTTTTGTTTTTAGTCTCATTTCAGAGTTGTCCACTATGTCCACTATGTAGTATATAACCAAATACAATGACACGATCACAATGCTCAGACAGATGATGATGATGTAAAAGGTTAGAACATGCTACAGCTAGTGTAGCTCCCTTATAATATACGTCCTTGTTAGTCCTTAATACACTGTATTATTGGTGTATCATTATTGCTATATTATACAGTTAATATAATAATAAATAACACTAGAACAGCTGTTTTCAGTTAATCAAATACAAAAAAAAGCTACTTACCATATTGTAACAAAACAGGATTTGTTTGATATGAATTTATCACCAACGATCCAGAAAATGAAAGAACAGATTAAAAACGAACGACCTTGACACCTTCCTAAGTACCAAGCGTAGGTTGTTATTGGTAGAAGTTTGGAACAGTTTGACGAAAGCCTGCCTCTGTGGATTTCAGTTGGACATTGAGACTCAAGTATACTTTGCACGATTGTTCTGTGCTCTGGATACTTTCTGTTGTGAGCTTTTTACTTTTTCTTTTTTACAATGCGAACATTTTTCTTAAATCTCTAACACCGTAAATACGCTCATATTTAGTCGATGCCGTCTCTCTAGTCAGAGTGTTGTTGTTGTTGAATGTCTAGGATGAGAATGTTTACTCTTTTCTGCGACCTGAAAATTGGGCTAAGTGGCGGGTTGTAGCAATGCCGCTTGTATATACTTTATTTAGATGTTTATAAGAAAGAAAAAAGAAACGTAATGTGAAATCAAACTAAAGTACTTGCAATATAAAAGATTGTCTTATATATTATTGTTGTTATTTGCATTCATCCAATGGTTTGAAACATTGTAATCTAAAGACCAGATTGCATGTCTAATGATGAACAAGATCGATATTCAAGTTGCTCTTGATATCAAAATTATTTTTTCTTAAAAATCGATTCAGTTTCCAAGATATCTTTGCTGGGATTAACTTAATTATTGAAAGTCATTGGACTATTTGGTGTTTATTGAATGAAAAGGAGATATTTTTGGTAGGGAGGGCAATCAACATCATCATCACTGCCAACGTTATAATGTCACCTTGGAATGGATCCCTGGACAAGTGGGCTACTATGGAACGAGATGGCCGACAGATTGGCAAAAACAGGAGCCTCAAAACAACAGTTGGATAGACCCTGCAGTAGCCACACAGTAAAACGAATTATTAAGAATAATACTCGAGAAATCTGGATGAACAGGCGGGCGACGGGAACAACAGGTCGCAGTGTATTTAGCGAAATGTCACAGCCAAAAAGTAACGATGACATAAATAAACTACATAGAAGAGATCAAAGTCTCATCTCTCAGCTCCGAACAGGAAATACCAGAGTCAATACCACTTGAGCCGCATCAATCCCCAGCACATGCCTTTGTGTAGGTATTGCTCTCATCCTGATGAAACAGTTCGACATCTACTCATTGAGTGCAAGGAGCTTGCGGACATGAGGAAAAGATTCTTACAAGCACTGCCGACAATTGCCAACACACTGTACGGAGGAGTGAAACAACTAAAGAAGACCTGAATCTATATAAGAATGGCATTGAGCTGTTAAGAGCAGGCTTGTTCATCAGTTATGGGATAACAACAACAACATTGCAAGTCATATTATTTTTTAATTGTATATAAAAGTATTAATAACATCGAAATAAAATATCCCTTTCATATATTCCGCTTTGAATTAAACAAGTCCTAAGGCATTGTAATCAAGGCCTACTGTAGAAGTAGGTCATAGACCAACCCTACTCGCGTGACATCATGAAATTGTGCTCGTGTCTGTATATACATAGGGGATATTAGTTGTAGTCGCTTTCCTCACATTTCGATGAAGATGAGTCCGGGTTCTCCAGGCTGTTGTGCAATGATTGGCTTCTTCTGCGTGATGTTCTCTATTATAAGGACCCCGTCGTTAGCCAGACTGTCGTGATGAATCAGCCTGTTTCCAGGGATAACTGCGTGAACGTGAGGTGGGGTGTTGGAAGGCATATCCCACCTGACTGACTAACATTGCCTTATCAGTATGTTTTGCCTGACCAGACATTAGACTCCTCTCCACTCTTTTTAGATAAGAGTTCTGTTTTAGACAACAATTATATTACGTCTTCTTCTTTTTAGTCAGAGCGTGGTGAATGCTTGACACGCATTGCCACAGGAAATAGTGGAGGCATGGACAATTAATATATTCAAGAATATATTTAAATCTCAGTCTTTAGAGCAAGGAAATATAAATGAAACTGGCCGGTTGTATACAGACTCTGCAAAGTCTTTTAAAGCAGTAAAAAGACATTACGTTTTTCTTCTCTGTCTTCGTTCATCCTCATTAGAACGTGTGTGGAAGAAGTTTACAGAGAGGCTGCGATAGCTGCATCTTATGGTCAGACACATCCGGTTTCAGCTATTTTTGTGGGTACTGGGTCTGCCCTCCCACTGCGATCCCTATTCCTCGGGACACGAGAGGTAGATTCAGACCCTAACACTCATGGAGATGGGAAGTCATGACAAACAAGAAACCTGCAAGAAAGACGTTAGTTTCATTGAGGATGGGGAGGGGGGAGGAAGAGGGGGGGGGGTGACTAGGAATAATGGCGCTCACAGAAAGACTTTTGATGGCCTATGCTCATTAGGGGATTGAAGAAGGGTTTTGGTTGATTTTATTGAAATGACAGGCAGATGTTCTCCACGGGTCAGTTAGTTTATCATTTTGTAGTAAAATTGTATATTATAGCATCATTTTTTTTCAGAACATGATGTGGTTCATGTCTGGGCTGTGGTTCATGTCTGGGCTGTGGTTCATGTCTGGGCTGTGGTTTATGTCTGGGCTGTGGTTCACGTCTGGGCTGTGGTTCATGTCTGGGCTGTGGTTCATGTCTGGGCTGTGGTTCATCTTCTACCATGGGCTATAAAGGTTTGTCAGGCCAGAGTGTTGGTTGATGGTTACTATCCTAGTAACATTTCTTCTACCCTTGGGTGTAGAGGTTTCTTATGTGCCCTGAAAAGAACATTAAGTGGTGATGGGTTGCAGTAGCTTTTTCTCACATCCCGTACGTGCTGATCCCAGACGGTGCTGCTATGTTTGGCTTCATCTACATATTGCTCACTACTACAGGGATCATGCCAATCCCCTACCTCGCTAGTCAGGCTGTCATAAAAACAGCCCGTTTCCAGGGAGACCTACGTGGAAGTGAGGTGGGGTTTTGATCAGTATATTTGACCTAACCCAGACTAAAATGTCCATCAGACCAGAAATGATTTACCTCAACATTCCAGGAAGGTGAGACTAACATGAATAAATACTGTCAAGTTGAAACATCTGGAATTTGCAAGATTCTAGGAACTTTGGATAGAGTTGTTGTTGTTGTTGTTGTTGTTGTTGTTTAATGCCCACAATGGGTAAGTTTACTCTTTTGTGCGCCATGAAAAGGATATTATGTGGCGGGTTGTAGTAGCTTTCCTCACATCCCCAGCCTGCTGATGAAGGTGGACTGGGGTCCTCCAAGCAGTTGTGCTATGCTTGGCTTCATCTGGGTGGCGCTCATTACTACAGGAAATCACAGTGATCCACATCTCGTCGGTCAGGCTGCCTTGAAAACAGTTTGTTTCCAGGGAACACTACATGGAAGTGAGATTGTGGTCTTGGCCTGACCCTGATGTGGCGCCATGTAAGTATGTTGTGCCAGACTGGACTATTGTCTAAGTTTCCCAGATAAAGAAGAGAAGGAAAAGAAGACTTGTTATTTATGAAATGCACATTTAATTCGCATGTCTCAAAATACAAAAATGATATATATAGCATGGCAAAACATATAGTCAATCAAACATTAAATTAAATATCTTAGTTCTTAGTCGACCTGTACTTCTACAGGGGCGAATGCATCTGTGCAGGTCCAAGCTCTGATATGAGCTGCATGTAGGCGGGAGAAATATTTCCTGCTAAGCGGGCTAGGCTTGAGCAGCTGATAACTCTGCTGCGTTGGGACAAGTGTTGCATTTGAATAAGTACTAAGGCTGGGGAGAGGGGGGGGGGGAGGGGGGAACGGGATGCAGGGTAGTAACAAATGTGCAAGTCCATCTTAATAGACAAAAATACTAGAGTGAAGTAGACCCGCAGCCTGTTAGGAGCTATCTATGCTGCTCTTAACAAACCATCTAATCATGGCCGGTGTAATGCCATGTCACACAGTCAGTCACCTCTTACGATAGGGTCTCTGTGGGGCGGTGGAGCTATTCTTGTTCTTGCCATACACAAAGACCCTGGGCGGACCAGTTGGGATATGTTTTCCTGAGAAAGTCATGCATTTCATAATCACTTCACGTAGCTTGGCTTCAAGCTAGAAGCTGTAATAAAATGGGGCAAAGATGCAGCCGTCAATGAACTGACAGCAACCAGTGACTCGTATCTGCCTGCTTGCATCTGGTTATGTTATGCCATGTCACACAGTTAGTCACCTCTTACGACATGTTCTCTGTGGGGCGGTGGTATTATTCGTGTCCTTGTCATACACAAAGACCCCAGCAACCACTTAGGTAAAGTAAGGGGTTATAATTATTTGACTGTAACATAATCGAGCGCTGGACATTCAAAGAGTTGTGAGCAGACTGTCAAGTGCATTGATCTAGCAAGGTATCTTGTTCCTGTACACAGTAGTGGCTGGGTTATTGGGACAGAGAGAACATCTTCTCAGAACTGTTTAGCTTTTTTCTTTCTGGTTTTTTTGTTTGGTTCTATTTGAGGTTCCCAAAACAAAATCTTGCCTTTTAAGTGCATGGTGACTACATGGGTATGTGGCCTTTATTCCTAATGGACCCCAGCAATGAGTTGTGTAATTATTATATATTTGTATTATTTATTTGTACTAACCTGCATTTCCAGAACAAAACCAACTTGCAGGAAATGATAGACATTGTAGTTCAGCAAAGTGAAAACAGAATAAACAAAATAAAAAGACATAAGGGGTGATGGTAGTGATGAAGAAACCGGACTCTCCAAAATGCTGCGTCAGTGAAGGAGGCCGAATTGTGACAAGTTTACACATTTGAATATCTGGATACACACATAACATCAGAGGGAAGATGCAATTATAAAAAAATAATGCAGAATAGTCCAAGCAAAATAGGTCTTCCAGACCATGAAGAGAATATTGTGCAACAAAACCTTGTCGCTGGAACCAAGAGATGCAACGTGGAACTAATACTGACATATGGCAGTGAATCATGAACAACCAGCAAGCAGATGCATAGATCTTTGGAAGCAATAGATATGTGGTTTTACAGAAGAATGCTGTGGATCCCTTTGACTGCAAAGAGGACTAATGATACAGTACTCGAGGAGGAACAGACAAAGAGGACTAATGATATAGTACTCGAAGAGGCACAAACGCAGAGGACTAATGATACAGTACTCGAAGAGGCACAAACAAAGAGGACTAATGATACAGTACTCAAAGAGGTACAAACACAGAGGACTAATGATACAGTACTCAAAGAGGCACAAACAAAGAGGACTAATGATACAGTACTGGAAGAGGCACAAACACAGAGGACTAATGATACAGAACTCGAAGAGGCACAAACAAAGAGGACTAATGATACAGTACTCGAAGAGGCACAAACAAAGAGGACTAATGATACAGTACTGGAAGAGGCACAAACACAGAGGACTAATGGTACAGTACTGGAAGAGGCACAAACACGGAGGACTAATGATACAGTACTGGAAGAGGCACAAACACAAAGACAATTCATAGTAAAGTTCATAATAAGACAGTCATCCTTTTTCGGGCATGTTATGAGAAGAGGTAGTTTGGAGCACGTTGTGGGAACGGGAAATATAGCAGGATAGAGAGACACAGGAAGGCAGAGAGAGAAGATGTTGGACAGCCTGAGAGAATGGCACGGGTAACAGTCAACAACAGAGTTGGTAAACGACACACGTGATAGAAATGGATGGAAGTCCATGATCGCCAAGGCCAATCGACAAGGCACATGATGATGATGTACTAACCTATATAATTGGAATCCTACATTCAGTATGTATGCTCATAATATCTACATTCAATTTTTCTCCACTACATCATTAACTTCCATTATCTATCATTTTTGGACACCTAATATTTGGTTTTTCGAACATGCATTTCCATACATAATTAAGCACTTGACATGTATCGTCATCTCATGTTGCTGACTGAACAATTGTCTTGTATGTGCCACCATGCATGACAAATTTTCTCCTACATTAATATTCATTTTTTTCCACCTGTACATTTGTTTCCACAGTTTTATTGCGCCTGTCAGCCCAGGACATCCGATTTCAGCATTCCTTTTATGTAAGGGTCTGCTTCCTCCTGCATTTTCTAAGAGGTTGCTTCCCCGGGGTAACGGCAGGTGTGGTGATGGGGATTTGAACCCAGCACCTCAGATTGTGGGTAGTGTCACTTAACCACTAGCCCACGCCGTCCCCTTGTGGTGGGTCTTGAATAAGCCACTTGTGAACCTGTGGTCATTATAGTTTTTGTTAATGACATTATAATTTAGACATTCTTCTTCTTCGTTTGCTAGTTTACAGCTTGACTGTGATATTTGCAACTTTGTGTCCGACATATCCGTCTTCTACAGCAATTTAGACCTATACATGGGTAAGTAGGTCACAGACCGATACCGTATAGCTGAAAAACGTAGTTGTTAGTTTCTAAAGGTGTCACTAGGTAGTGGCAGCAGACGCTAGTTGTCGTATGCATGTGCACAGCTTAGATGCAATCTGTGCTCACACAATGTACAATCAAAGAACAGCTTGCTTTTTTTTCTTTGGTACTTTCCGCAAAGCGGAACATAACTGGGGGCAATAAATCTGCTCTGAGATTGCAGAAGCCCAACCTGGATTGCTATAGAAGCGGCGGGTGGGAGGAGATGATTCAAGCTGACACGCGAATAACGATGGACAGTGTAGCAGCTCCAATAGGGGTGTTCACATTATTTAGCATGCATCATAAAGCGTGGTCCCACCCTGGTAGAAGACATGTCATGAATAACAAGGTTGAACGTGAAGTGCATGTGTGGCTGAGACTGCAGAGACAATTTTTTTTCTTCTTCTTTTGCGTTCACCTTATTTATCTATTCCAAGGCGGTTTGCGTTGCACTGTGGATTTTATTTTGCACCTGTCGACCCAGTGCATCCGACTTCAGCATTCATTTTATGTAAGAGTCTGCTTCCTCCTGCATTTTCTAAGGGTTTGCTTTCCCAGGGTAACGGCCGGTGCTGTGTTGGGGATCGAACCCAGCACCTTTGGTTATGAACTGTGTCACTTTACCACTAGCCCACGCCGTCCCGTCTCCAAAGACATGATACTGAAAGTATCAATGTTGGTGAAAATTATGTTGAGAAATAAGGGACAATAGTGCAATAATAAATGTATTGTGCTTTTTTTTAAATAGCCATTTGTGACCTTTTTGCTGAGGTAACGTATTATATACAAATTTATATAATCTTCCAGCTCCTTCCATGTATTCTTTACCCCAGCTGTGAGTAGCGGTGCAGAATCCTTTTGGCTTTACCTGCACTGCGTTAATAACCCTCTTAACAAAGGCTTTTTCCTGCCCTGATAGTTGAGTTATATGCAGCTGACCTGTCTTACAATAAGCTGACATTAAAGCAACGAGCAAAATGCTGACATTGACCCTTTGAACCCTGATTACATAGCCTGTAAGATCCTATTCCCTACGGCCTGTAAAACTCCTTCCCTCTGGGTTTCGGTAGAAAAAATGCCCCAAAAAATGGACACATGAACAAAACTAAGTGATCTTTTTAGAAGATTATATCTCAAGTAGACTGACCTGATCATCTCCAATATTCCTGCTTGTTATGCCAGTCTTCGCAGCATGTAGAACCATCATTTAGGCCCAGATATGTTTCCCAATATTTACACTGCTTACTGGATTAGAGGAACATGTGGCCGAATGGTTTTGATGTCTGTCTGCTGACAAGGAGGGCAGGGTTCGAATCCCCAGTATAGCATGTGTTGTTTTTCTGTTGGGGGCGAAATAAACAAGCATAGCCAGTACACGATGTGGTGACAGTAGTGGCGAAGCGGCCTGTAGTTCTCAGCCTTAAAAAACCCTTGACTACCCCAGCAATGGGAAAAAGTCGTATGACAGTTTGACTGGATCACTGGATGACACGTTCTTCAGCGGAGGTTACACCGTTGCGGGTCCCAACTTCTCTTCCAATAGTCTTTGTCTTTGGCCACGGTGAACCAGTGGATAATGAGTCGCCCATCTGTGGCATCATGAATGGTGTTGCGAGTTGCAAGGAAGTTGGACCAACATGTTGGTGGTCGTCCCCATGGTCGTTTCTTGTCTCTGGCGTACCATATTGCTATCGCTGTGCTCCATCGATCGTCCATTCTTCGCAGTAAGTGCCCCTCACCCCTAGCAATCTTTCATCTTGTCTACATAAATAACTGCATCTTCCACCAGTGACAATTGAGATATGTCCGAGTTATGAAGACCTTTTGTATGTTGGCTATGAAGCGTGAGGCTGACCATGAGTCTTTCAAGGGAGGCTTGAGTTACTCTGAGTTTGGACTCCATCTCCTTCGTCAGTGTCCATGTTTCTGCCCCATAGCACAATGCAGATAGTACTGTGGTTGAATAGAGAGTTGTGCAGACTCTGGTCGTTGATGTTGTCCAGTATAGGCTTTATCAAAGAGTATTTGCCCCCTATTTTCTCTAGCTAGATGAGCGCGTGGCCGAATAGTTTCGAAGCTTGCCTGCCGACAAGGAGAGCAGCGGTTCGAATCCCCAGTATGGCATATGTTGTTTTTCTGTTGGTGATGAAATAAACAAAAATAGCCAGCACAAGACGAAGCGGTCATCCATTTGTACGTAGGCATTATTGCAGGCCCACATACAAAATTTCACAATGATCCAACGGGGTCAGGGATAATGCTGACGTTTCTTGTTGAGACGACAAACTTGGTCATTGACACCTGTTTCCCCCCAGGTCTTTGGTCCATCCAAACAAGGCATACAATGCTATTGTGGCAAATAAATTCTGAATGCCCCCTATTCGTCTTCTTTCATTTGCTTGAAAATATTGTCTATATCTGCAATGTTGTCTCTTGTATAAACTTCACTGTCTTTTGTAGTTAAAGGCCCATAAAGTTTCTCTTCCTGTGTTGTTTCTATAGGCCAGTGAATTTTTCTCTGTATATCATATTCAGGACAGTTCTGCGGTCTGGGGTGCATGTCTGCATGTACACATGGCTGAGTTGTCAATCATTTTTGTGTACATGTGGCTGCGGAGTTGGTTGTGTCCTGTTCTAAGGCGCAACACAACAGTTTGTTCTTGTCTGTTCATCTTACGGTAATCGTCTTGTGTTACCCTTGGTGGCTTTCTGATTGATTTGATCATCCTTATCTTGTGTTGGTATGTAACTGGCACATCTGGTTGCTCGTCTGCAGCACCCTCCTTTGCCAGTCGGTCTGCTCTCTCGTTTCCTGGTACTCCACAATGAGAAGGTATCCCCTGCATGACAATCTTGCACTGGTTGCTCAGTTCAGACAGTAGAGCCTGTAGATCTGGCAGTATCTCTGATTTCAGTGTTTGGAGTGCTGATTGTGCATCTGCCAGAAATACTACAGGTTGTGAACTGACATTGGTGTTCAACAGTTTCTCAATTGCCACCTTGATAGCCTGGATTTCTGCATCATTTGTATGACAGAATTGTCCAGTTGGTACTCTGACTGTATACCTAATGTGGTTTGCCTTCTACTCATTTTCTTCTTTCATGCCAGTTCTTTAGGATTCACTTTGCTACTTGTCATTGTTGTACCTACAGGAAATGTTCCATAATCAGTGTATAGCTTGTCAAAGAGAGTTACGCTGTTGAAGAATCTGATTTTACCTGAAGTCAAAATTCTCATGACAACACAGTTCTAGAATAACATTTTCTGTTTTTCCAGCGTAGATTTCTAAATTCAGGATATAGCCCGGCCTTGCTTCACATGCAATGTAAGCCTTTATTCCCCACTTTATGGGCTTTGACTTGATATACTGTTTGAAGGTAAAGCTGTTTTTAGATGAGATCATACCTTCGTCTAAGCTCAAGTGCTGTGAAGATGAATAATAGTAGTGAAATCTTGGTAGCAACATATCCAACACGGACCTCACTTTGTAAAGTTTATCTGCTTTATCCAGTGCAAGGTCCTCCTCATCAGCAAGATCAAGAAAAATCCAGAGAGCAAGGAAGCAATCACACTCCATCACAGTGTGTAAACCAGGAAACGAAGTTAGCAGACGAGCTAGACCAGTACTCCTCGTAATGTGGTTTACTCACACTGTGTTCCTTTGAAGGCGCAGTCCAAAGAATGTTTTCATTTCTGGCAATGTTACATTTTTATACCTTTTAGCATAGTAGCTGGGTGGTTTCTTGCTCCTCACCTGCTCAGCGCTTCTGTTTGTCTGCTCACACAAATTGTGCCAGAAATCGTTGTCCAGGAATAGTTCCAAAAATTCAGTGGCTTTACTCTCTGGATTAACAGATTCTGGAATGTTCTTGGGGCCTATCTGCTCCATAAATGTTGTGTCTACTGCAGACACAGGTCTGAATATATTTATTGGAGACCAATCTGCGTCAAATTTACTAGAGACATTATGTAGGAAATCCCCTTTCCCGTCCCTGTAACACAGCCTGATTGACAGAAGAATCAGGAACAAAGTAATATATAGCTTGATCAGAGTTTGATACACACATGGTATCACTCAAATGATCTATCTGATTCTATTTCGATGTCACTTTCTAAATAATCACCATCTAAATTTAGTTCGTCATCCTCCAAATCATTGAGAACAATGTCAATAGCTTGTTCCATTGTTAGCCTTTTAGCACAGAATGGTTTTCTGCATGTCTTTTCACCGTGACAATTTATTTTCAATCTGTCGCAAGGTGAGTTCATTTTTAAGTTACCTTCCAAAAGACATGTCCAAATTCTGCTGCATCTATCCATACTATCCCCGTTCTTAGAAAATATGTGTGCTATACAAACACACCGGTGACTCATGGAAAAGGATATTTACACACAACGGTTCATTGGGATCTCAGGTTCAAAGGGTTAAAACTTGCAAAATGCTGACATTAAAACAACTAGCAAAATGCTGACATTAAAACATCTAGCAAAATGCTGACATTAAAACAACTTGCAAAATGCTGACATTATAACAACTTGCAAAATGATGACATTAAAACAACTAGCAAAATGCTGACATTAAAACATCTAGCAAAATGCTGACATTAAAACAACTTGCAAAATGCTGACAATAAAACAACTAGCAAAATGCTGACATTAAAACAACTAGCATAATGCTGACATTAAATCAACTAGCAAAATGCTGACATTAAAACAACTAGCAAAATGCTGACATTAAAACTACTTATTCAATGTTGATAATAAAGTCTTAACAGTGAAAAAAATCTAACACAGCTATAGATTCAATCGCTTATCATTGAGATATTAGAGCCTCTATCCTTGCCTACTGACGAGGAGGGCAGCGGATCGAATCCCTGCTAAAGGCGTTTGTTGTTTATCAGCTGGGGGTGAAATAAACAAACATAGCCAGAAAAAGACATGACAACAGGCAGTGGTAAAGCGATCTGTAGTTCTCAAGCTTCTAAATCCCTCGACCACCCAGCACTGGGTATATAAAGTCATACAGCAGTTTTTTTCTCATTCTGCTGGATTGCAAGAAAGGGAAAACTCCATCATTTTTCTGGAAAATCTTGCAGTACAAGGTGGCTGCTGTGAAAGTCAATGATGGCTGTTCCATGGAATCCTATGTTGGTCAAAATCACAACAATCTCACAGAGTGCAAACAAGCTGTAAACTGTGGATGGAAACAAGCAAGATAAGTTAGAGATTGTTAACTACTAAATCATGCACAACAAGAATTTTGCACAAACTCCCAGAATAGATACTATTCTGCTGAATAAATATTTCAACACTCAACAAATGTCTCCCACTAAGTCCTGGGTTAATCCATATTCCAACACTCAACAAACGTCTCCCACTAAGTCCTGGGTTAATCCATATTCCAACACTCAACAAACGTCTCCCACTAAGTCCTGGGTTAATCCATATTCCAACACTCAACAAACGTCTCCCACTAAGTCCTGGGTTAATCCATATTCCAACACTCAACAAACGTCTCCCACTAAGTCCTGGGTTAATCCATATTCCAACACTCAACAAACGTCTCACAGAAAGTCCAAGACAATATCCTAATCTACTGAATTCCAAGTCTCACACAACAAAGTCCTAGATTGGCTACTAATCTACTGAATCCACATTCCAGCACAAAACAAGAAAGTCCTAGATTGGCTCCTAATATACTGAATCCACATTCTAGCACACAACAACAAAGTCCTAGATTGGCTCCTAATCTACTGAATCCCCATTCCAGCACACAACAGCAAAGTCCTAGATTGGCTCCTAATCTACTGAATCCCCATTCCAGCACACAACAACAAAGTCCTAGATTGGCTCCTAATCTACCAAATCCCCATTCCAGCACTCAATAACAAAGTCCTAGATTGGCTCCTAATCTACTGAATCCACATTCCAGCACTCAACAACAAAGTCCTAGATTAACCCATATCATATATTATAATGACAATAGCAGCAAGGGCAGTAGAAAATGGTTTCAAGGGTCTCATGGGGACTAAGGGCACAGAGTTTGAGACCCATGCTGTGTATGGATTCACGAAGCGAGTATTTAAAGTATGATATAAATTTTTCCTATAAAACAGTACAACGACCTACCTCCATCCTCACAGTAGGTGTTGTGTCTATAAAAGAAATACAATGCAGATGAGAAGAAAACAATATTGACTGTTAACAAGATCAGCTTCCACTTCAGTGACAACATCTCCTTCAAAGAAAGTAAAACAAAGCAACAATTTTAACCTTTACCCCACTTAGCCTGCAGCTGCATTATTTTCCAGCACATCATGTTTAACTATGGCTGTTGACTTTGAGAGCCTGTAACATTTTCATTTGATGGTCTATTGATATGATTTGTTTGTCAGTAGAGAAATAAATGAATAAATAATTTGTTGGTGTTATTGTTTGTGTTGTGTGTGTGTTAGTTTCTGAGGTAAAAGAAGATGAAGGTGATAGTGTTGAAAAATAGCAGAAACATTTAGACTCACTCGCTTTCAGCGTTCCTTGGTTAAAAAAAAATATTTGCCGACAACGGATTGATTACCAATGTTTACCGTAATGGTCGTATCTGTCACTTTTGACTGTAAACGTACTTATTGTACCTTCATAAACTTCTTCTTCTTCGTACGCAGTCAGACAGTAACCATTATTTTTTCGAAAAAAGCGGCGGTCATCCCGAGGCTGTCGCCGCTGCCATAGAGCTTGTCTTGCAGTTCCACTGGTGACGGCCACATCTGCTCTCTCTGATCCTCGTATGTCGGGCAGTTCTGCAGCAGATGTTATGCGGTCATTTTACCGGTACCGCACGGGCATTCGTCAGTACCACCTATCTTCAATTTGTTGAATAGGCGTACCTTCATAAACAATCTAAACAGATCACTTAACTCCTCCATTCTCAACAATGGGTGAATCTTCAAATCCAACCGAAAAACAAGAAATAATTTCCAAACATTTAAAAATATTTATAAATCGCCATTGTTTGTATCTAACTGTACATTACGGAAACCGGAACTCTCTATATTCAAAAGAGCAGTATTGTTCAGACTATTTCTGCGCAGCTGTTCGTTTTAAAATTTGATTAGCACGGCTATGCAAGGACACTGCAAGTCGTGTACAGGCGACCTTCGCTATGCCATTTTCGCCAACACCATCGCTTTGGAGGGACGTTCAAGTGGTAAAGGTTAACAGCTACTCCATTTTATTTCTGCTTTCTCTGAGAGTTTGTTGGGAAGTTACTTTACATATGGAGTGTTTAAGCGGTGAAGTGGTTAAAGTGCTAGACTCCTTACAGCAAATGGACCTGGTTGAGTATTCATGACCACTGCAGCCTGCTTCTACTTTGCATTCAGGATCCTTTTGTAATCTATATCTGCAGACCAGTCACCATGATGAAGTCTGTAGTCTTTACCAGGTCGGAGCGGCTGCTTTACACCCTCTGGTCAGGTCTGATATCTCATTTGTAGAATGTGTTCAGGATTCTGGTCACGAGGGCACTCATCAGTGTATGAAATCTTTAGTGGGTATAGATGTTCATCATGAGGGCACTCATCGGTGTGTGAGATCTTTAGTGGGTATAGATGTTCGTCACGAGGGCACTCATTGGTGTGTGAGATCTTTAGTGGGTATAGATGTTCATCACGTGGGCACTCATTGGTGTGAGATCTTTAGTGGGTATAGATGTTCGTCACGAGGGCACCCATCGGTGTCTGAGATCTTTAGTGGGTATAGATGTTCGTCACATGGACACTCATCGGTGTGTGAGATCTTTAGTGGGTATAGATGTTCTTGTAATCTGCAGTGACCAGTTTTCAGACTAAATACGGTAATTTGTTGGGTTTTTTTTAGTTGGTGCATTGGGTCTGGTGCACTGTTTATGTTCATGTCTTCTGGCCATTGGTGCCTCCAGCCTAATTAGCAATAAAGAGGTTCCTAACTTACAATCAGGGCAGAAAATGATTAACTGTTCATTTCACCTCACTAAAAGATGGGGGCTGGACATGATTAACTGTTCACTTCATTTCACTAAAATGTGGAAGGTGGGACATAATTAACTGTTCACCTCACCTCACTAAAAAGTGGAAGGCAGAATACGATTAACTGTTCATCTCACCTCACTAAAAAGTGGAAGGTGGACATAATTAACTGTTCACCTCACCTCACTAAAAAGTGGAAGGCAGAATACGATTAACTGTTCATCTCACCTCACTAAAAAGTGGAAGGTGGACATAATTAACTGTTCACCTCACCTCACTAAATAGTGGAAGGCAGGACATGATTAACTGTTCATCTCACCTCACTAAATAGTGGAAGGCGGGCCATGATTAACTGTTCACCTCACCTCACTAAATAGTGGAAGGCAGGACATGATTAACTGTTCATCTCACCTCACTAAATAGTGGAAGGCGGGCCATGATTAACTGTTCACCTCACCTCACTAAATAGTGGAAGGCAGGACATGATTAACTGTTCATCTCACCTCACTAAATAGTGGAAGGCGGGACATGATTAACTGTTTACCTCACCTCACTAAAAAGATGGGGGCCTGAAGATGCAGTGAACAAGATGACAGCAGTCAGTAGCTCTCAGCCAACAGTTTGCATCAGGGCCAATGAAACAGAACTTCCAAAATGCTATTCTGCCTCCAAGTGACAGCTTTTGAAATGGGCTGCACCCATGAAGTCTGAATGAGAGAATAGGGGTCAAAGAGGAATGGGGGGGGGGGGGGGGGGGGGGCGGGAGGTGTCAAGATGCAGCAGTACATGAGCTGCTAGCAGGCAGTGACTCATAGCTGGCTGCTTGCATCAGAGTCAGTGAATTATAGCTGACCAAGACTATATTTCACTTCCACTTGTCAGGCCCTAGAAACAGACTACACCACTATAGTCTGGCCAAGGGATAGGGACTGCAGTGGGAAGGCAAGCCCAGTACAGAAAAAAGCCAGCTGAGATTGAATGTTTCAGGCCGAAAAACGCAGATATTCGCAGTCTCGCTGCTGTAAACTATGACATGTCATGTCCTTTTCAGGACAAATGCTGAGAAAGAAGGAGGGATGGCAAAGAGAATATGTCAGGCCGATAGGCACAGATGTCGCAGCCTCGCTGTAAACTATGACACAGCAATTCCCTGTTCAATACGAACAAAGAAGAACAAGACTAAAAAGACAGCATCAAGCACGATGACTTTTTAACCGTCATCAGTCAAGGATTCAAGAAGATGAAGTAGAAGACCCAATACATCAACTTTCTCATACCCTAAAACTCCAGCAGCTATTTAACTTGACCTTTGGTTCCTCTTTGAACATAAGACTGCAAAGAATGCCCCTAACTGCAAAGGATGCTCCTCGCTGATTCCTTTTTTGGGACATCTTCTTGAGCTTTGTCCATGAGGTCACACCTACCCTGGTCTCCTTTTCCATTGCTCTTTACTATGTGTTCTACTGCGTCCCCAATCGTCTCTTTCTCTGTGGGTTCCAATCTTGGGTGTGTCTGGTTATTGGTTATATTGTAAGGTATGTCCGTCCTATCCCTCTCCACTTTCCTTCCTTATGCCAGCTATATTGGTTGTTGTAATGTCATTCAAAATTGATCCATGTGCATTAATACATTTTCTTCTTTGTCTTCTACATTCGTCCTGAATAGGACGTTTGTGATGCTGTGTTGTTTTACAGCAGGGTTCCGGTATTTGCGCATTTTGGCACAACACATCCTATTTCAGCATTATTGGGATAGAGCTTTCCTTCCCTCTTTGATCTCTTAGCTAAGCTGCATGGCTGCAGTCTGTTTCCAAAGCCGCCACGTGGAGGCAGAATAGGATCTTGGTCAGTTATAAGTCACAAAACCCAATGCAAGCCGGCTGCTGTCAGTTCATTGACTGCTGCATCTTCAACCTTTTTAATACATCTTCTAACTTGATCCAAGCTACGTGAAGTGATTATGAAATGTACGACTTTCTCAGGATAACATATCCCAAGTGGTCCGCCCAGGGTCTTTGTGTATGACAAGAATAAGTATAGCACCACAGCCCCACAGAGAGCATGTCTTAAGGGGTGACTAACTGTGACATGCATAACACCGGCCATAGTTAGGTGGTTTGTTAAGAGCAACATAGACGGCACCTAACAGGCTGTGGGTCTACTTTGCTCTAGTGTTTGAGTCTATTAAGATGGACTCATACAGCGGTTAATCACCTTCCGCAGCACATGTCCCAACGCAGTAGAATAATAAGCTGCTCAAGCATAGCCCACTAAGCAGGAAATCCTCCTCCCAGCTACATCCAGCTCATACCAAAGCTGGGACCTGCAAAGGTCAAAGTACAGGTAGAAGCACAGGTCGACTAAGAACTATATAAATCATAAATACCTCATCAGACAAATTGAACTTCACAGCCTTCTTCCCTATACTATGAAGCATACACATTACGGTCATGTGTAGTGTAGAGCACAGCATAAATGTCATAAAACAATATTTGTGAATCTCTGAAGAAAGAAAAACAAAACTATTTTTAAATTAGTTAAAGTTAACAATGTTATGTTAACAAGTTATAAACATCATTTGTTACTTTGCATGAATATAACTACAGAAAGTGCATTCTAGATAAATCTCTATAATGTTCAAATAATGCAGTGGGTGCTGGAGATGCAGCAGAATGAATCAGCTGATAGCTGGCTGCTTGCAACAAAGTCGGCAAACTAGAGCTGACCAAGACCCTAGTCTGCCTTCAAGTGGCAGCCCTGGAAACAGGCTGCACTAGTGTAGTCTAGCTAAGTTTAGTTAAGTTGAAGAATCAATGCCATTGCACATGGTTTAACGCATACTTGCTCTGTTCTTCTCCCTATTTTTGGAGCATCTCAGCACAATGCAGGAACTCTGTAGCACCAGATAATCTCAGCACAATGCACGAACTCTGTAGCACAAGATAATCTCAGCACAATGCACGAACTCTGTAGCACCAGATAATCTCAGCACAATGCACGAACTCTGTAGCACCAGATAATCTCAGCACAATGCACGAACTCTGTAGCACCAGATTATCTCAGCACAATGCACGAACTCTGTAGCACCAGATAATCTCAGCACAATGCATGAACTCTGTAGCACCAGATTATCTCAGCACAATGCACGAACTCTGTAGCACCAGATAATCTCAGCACAATGCATGAACTCTGTAGCACCAGATAATCTCAGCACAATGCACGAACTCTGTAGCACCAGATAATCTCAGCACAATGCACGAACTCTGTAGCACCAGATAATCTCAGCACAATGCACGAACTCTGTAGCACCAGATAATCTCAGCACAATGCAGGAACTCTGTAGCACCAGATAATCTCAGCACAATGCACGAACTCTGTAGCACCAGATCATCTCAGCACAATGCATGAACTCTGTAGCATCAGATAATCTTAGCACAATGCACGAACTCTGTAGCACCAGATAATCTTAGCACAATGCACGAACTCTGTAGCACCAGATAATCTCAGCACAATGCAGGAACTCTGTAGCACCAGATAATCTCAGCACAATGCACGAACTTTGTAGCACCAGATAATCTCAGCACAATGCACGAACTCTGTAGCACCGACGAGGATCCCATAATAAATTGGCTAGATTTTTAACATCATTTTGAATTTTGCTCAGGCAGCGGCCGTTAAGCCTTCTCTTTTTCAATTCTAACTGCCAGGGGATTTTTAATGTGTGCGATACTGCACACGGGCATCCGATCTCTACTACCAAGAGATTCCGGGAAATACCAGAAAGTTTCCGGGAAAAAAATGTTGGTCTCCACAGTGATTTGAACCCGCAACCTCCATCACCTGAGGCCGACGTCTTACCTCGAGACCAGTCAATCCCCTATTTTACCTAAGAGAATAGGGATTGCAGTGGCAAGGCAAACACTGTTAAAAGACTGTTTAAAAAATGAGACACTGAAGAAACGCGGTATGACAAACAACATCGTCGACACATCTTGCACACATTAGAAAACTACACCTCACCACAAAGTCTAACAGCACAAGTTAATAGAAGATGATATATATATATCCTGCACGCTCGCACATGTTTTAAAATATATATACACACACACAACGGAACTTTGTAAAGGAGGATAGAAGGAAGCACATAAAATAACACTAGAAAAGCCAAAGATAATATACTCAAGATAATATACTCAAGATAATATACTCAAGATAATATACTCAAGATAATATACTCAAGATAATATACTCAAGATAATATACTCAAGATAATATACTCAAGATAATATACTCAAGATAATATACTCAAGATAATATACTCAAGATAATATACTCAAGATAATATACTCAAGATAATATACTCAAGATAATATACTCAAGATAATATACTCAAGATAATATACTCAAGATAATATACTCAAACATTAAGAAACATTCTGAACAAGCAGATCCGAAATAGGATTTATATATCAGATCAAGTAATGCTATCTCTAAAGATTATTGGACTACATCAGATCAAGTAATCATCTCTCTAAAAATGTATTTGAGTATATTAAATCAAGTAATCTTCTCTCTAAACATGTATAGGACTATATCAGATCAAGTAATAATCTCTCTCAAATGTTTTGGACTAATCAGATCAAGTAATCATCTCTCTAAAAATGTATTGGACTATATCAGATCAAGTATTTTTAGAATACTGAAAAGTCTGACTTTAAAAAATAAATTTAATAAAAAATTGAGAGAAAGAAAATAAGCTCCAGCTTCTACTTCTTTGACATTGGTTCTGAAAAGAACATTTGTGACATTGTGTCATAGTTTACAGCAAGGATACGATATCTGCGCCTTTTGGCCTAACACATCCGATTTCAGCACAACATTTTTGAAACCGGGTTTGCCTTCCCTCTTCAATCCCTAATCAGGTCACATTGCAGTATGTTTCCTAGGCCGCCACTTGGCGGTGAATCATGGTCTTGCTCACTTATGGGTCTCTGTCCATGACACAACCATTCAATTACGAGTCACTGGCTGCTGTCAGCTCATCCACTGCTGCATCTTTGGCCTAGGTAGGCTTCAGCAGCAGGCAACAACATCATGTAAAACAAAGTTCTACATAAACCACAAATACAACAGCACATAAATGCTTTACACAGGCCTCCAGCTGGAGGAACAGTGACAAAAACATTAGAACTACGGTGAATATGAAACATCCAAAAGTACAAATGAAACAATTACCATAATCTTCTGTTGATGACACAAAGCTGAGACCTACCAAAGCTAGAATCTCAACTAAATGCAAGGCATACGCTAAGGGAGACAGATTTCGATAGATGTTTATGCTGTTGCTGATCCTGCTGCTTCCAGCAAACATCATCAAGTGCATTCTGTGGTAGCCAGCTGCTATGACAAACCTCGGAGTGGCATGCAGTGCAATGAATATCCTCCAGATGTACTTTTGTGGTGACAGCTGGCCTGTAGCCTCGCTGACTGAAGGCAGGAAGTTCCACACCTGTGGAGATGTCAGATTTAAGTAATAAATTCAGTAGGTATTTATCAATCAGCTGTCATTGTTTCTTGGCAATATTTCATTCAATTGTTTGCCGTTGCTTTAACTTTGTACTGGCCGCTCACCAGTCTTGGTCCCTTAGTCAGATACCAAACTTTTCTAGTTGCTGCCTTCAGATTCGTTGTTGACTAGGTCTATAGCCCGCCTTTTCCACCAGCAGCTGTGTGCTCTAGTTAGGGGTGAACTCCCCCATCTTTGTTTCCTTTTCACATGAAAAGACTCAATGGTCTTGAGAGAATGGTAATGGAAGGTATGGTGCAGGGCAAGAGAGGCAATGGCAGACCAGGAAGGCAATGGCTCCAAGATGTCAAGGAATGCTTGGGCACGACTCTGGAGCAGACTGGGGATTTTGCAAGAGATAGTTTCTTTCAGATGGGCTGTGATGGGAGCGACGTTCTAGCAAAGGAGATGGTACATGATGATGAAGATTCATTAATTAAGTCAATACTTGTTTGGCTCCCTGCGGAGAATGATAACTGTCCTTCGTCTTCGATGAGAGCCGCTGACATTGTCCTTGTCAAAGTCCATTCCGGAAGGAGTGGATGCACATGTCGTTGATCAAGCCAATACCAGCACAAAACGATTTTTTGCATGACATGCACAAAAGATCAGCAGATGGTTTGGAATTATCCATTTGGGTTTAGTTTTAGGTTTTTTGGTTTAGTTTTCTGTGCTCTGGGCTGCCCAAACACTGTAGTCTCTGCTGGTAGCTACACTTGCTCTGAATGCACATCTCCAGCCAGATTGGTTTTATGAATGGCCTTCCCAGGTGGTGACATCTGTATGACAGCATTTCAGTAGACCTCTCACTGTCCTTGAATCGTTTCTTTGGGCACCAATCTTGCGCTATCTCTCCATCAGCTTGTCATATAGGAGTGTCTTTGGAAGTCGTTCATCTTAGATACGTAGATGATGTCTGACCCATACCAGTTGAGCATTGAGACAATTTCAATGTCTGTGACACAATTCTGCCATCAAATGTAGAGTAATCGCCTCGGGCAGGATTATTGAAGTGGTTCAGCCTCTTTCTTCTTCTTTGCATTCAGGATCTTTGGTTATGCTATATCTGCAGGCCAGTCGTCATGATGAAGTCTGTAGAATTCACCAGATCTGAGCGGCTGCCCCACAGCTTTTATGTTCAGATCCTCACACTCTGGCCAGGTCTGGTATCTCATTTCCCTATAGAGTGGGTATTCCTGTAGAATGTGTTCTGGATTCAAGCTCCCTGTTCCACATGGGCATTCAGCTGTGTGTGAGATCTGTAGACGGTTTAGATGTTGTAGTAGTCTGCAGTGACCAGTTCTCAGATGAAATAAGGTAGTTTGTTTGTTTCTTTTGAGTTGGTCAATTGGGTGTGGTCTATCACTTATGTTCATGTCTTCTCTCAATTGGTGTATATACTGATGATGTTCTTGATCTCTCTGTATGATACTCAATGATTAAATTGTGCCTTTTTACTGCCCTCTTGCCATACCGCCAGCTCTCTCATTTTCTGTGATTCCACAGTGGGAGGGTAGCTATTGGAGCGCTATGTTGAGGATCTCTGAAGTTTTCCTAGTTCTGCTCAGATTCCGGATAATATCGGTTTGTTGTTTGTTTTCTGTATTGCGGTTCAGCCTACTTGCATGTCTAGAGTTTATGGTTCAGCTCTCGCAGGCGTAGAGTAAGAGCTGGGAGGATGGCAGCTTGGCAGACCCTGAGTTTGATCTTGACATTGATGCCACTATATTCTTACGCCATCGAGCGCATTCTACCAAAGGCTGTGCTTTCCTTTGTTATTCTGTTAAAATTAGCTGCCCATCACAAGCGATGATGGCGACACCATCAAACAGTTTTGTCTTGATGATGTAACTTGCACTATATTTGGATTATAGTGAGTAAGAAGCTGCGCTGGTCATCAACATCACTCTCTGGTGCCGAACTACCTTGGACCAATGGCAAGACATAAGTCAAGACGACTGGAGATAATTTGTAACAGTTCCAGCTGGACCATGGGTGTTAAGGGCAGGGGTGATGGGGCTGGCAACTCTGGAAACAAAGGTTACCTGAATGTGTGCCACGATCACTCACCATCTGGACACTAAGGTGACAAAGGAAACGAGGGGTTAGGGGGAAGAATGTGTCTAGTGCAGGTGGGGGTTAGGAGCTGACCACTCTGGCGTTCCGATTTAGGTAGTGGGGGGTCGGTGGCAATCAGAGGTTGTCACATTCTGCTATGACATTTAGAGCGACAGGAATTCTGAGTGATTCGTCCAATAACAATTAGTTGGAGGTAGATCCAAACTAGAGTGATGGCTAAGTCAGACAACCAACAGAAGTCCAGTGGACAGACATGAAGTTGCTTAAGACTATATAATACTCTGCAATGGTGAACTGAGCAGACTGGTCTGGAGAGAGAGAGAGAGAATGAATTGCATGGACTAGCTAGCAGGCTGACTAGCAGAGCGATTGAGAAGCTGCTACTAGCTAGAAGGCTGATTTGGAGTTTGTGAGAGATAGAATGAGTTGCAGGGTAACTGAACGAACATACATCTTTGAGTTTTGGCCAGTCGCTCTATAAGACTGTGTGTTGGACACCCTGTGACTAGAAGAGATCTGAATGTGTGTGGTGCATGTAGGACACCAAGTGAACAATGTGTGTTTTGAAGTATGTTTATACATAAATCGACTGAGCGTGTGACCACATGTGAGTACGCGATTCCGACTATATGTGATGTGTTCTAGTTCCGTATGAACGCACAGATCACCTGAGTATGCATGAATAGATATAATGTGGATGTATAGATCACTTGACTGAAGGAATCTGAGTGTGGGTGCATGAACAGAACGACAGAGTACAGAATGCAATCTTGAAAGCGAGTTGTGAGAGTGTGTTGAGTGTGCAGATAAGGAGAAAGAAGTGTAGCAACAAGAACCTTGGGTTAAGTAGTTTGGAAGAGTTAACAAAAGCTAATGCTTAAAACTTCCGCTGTAGTTCTATATTAGGATTTTTTAGTTCTGATCTATTTTGTTCTCTTTAATAATATTGTTTCTGTCAATTTTTTTTGTTATTAAATATACACCATTTTACATGGAGAGTGTTTACTGTGTTACATACTGTGTGTAATCGTGTCATGGTGTGGATACATGTTGTAACATTCTAGATAACAACCCTAAAAAAAAACATGGACTCTGCCACAAATTCAGGATGCTGGAATTCTGGTTCCATCTCCTTTGAGACCAGGTGTCGCCCACTGTCGAGGCTGACAGATCTCGACAGCGTGTTACCCAGGTATGTGGAAGACCAGGTCTTCAAGAAATGCATGTCAAGTCAACAAATGTAGGTCAAATCAAAAAATTCATGTCAAGTCAACAAATGTATGTCAAGTCTACAAATGCTGACCTGTCCATATGTGTTTAAGTTTTTGTGGCTTAAAGATTCTACAGGATTGTGTTAGCCAGCCCAGTGCCCAACCCTACTTAGTCACCTCTAATGACATGTCTGGCAGGTTACAGTATTATCCATCTGTGCTCCCCTTTCAGGCCCCGATAACAATTGGGTTTGACTAAATATACAGAATCAACGTTGGTGCGTTCCAAGAGGAACAGTCTGTCCGCAAACAGCAAAAGGTAAGAATACTGGTGGCTCATGTAGTTCGTTGGTTGTACACACTCCTACCCCTTCCTCCCTGGGACTCCTCCCTGACAGACCTAGGTTTGCTTTCACTCCTATCCCTTCCTCCCAGGGACCCCTCCCTGACAGACCTAGGTTTGCTTTCACTCCTACCCCTTCCTCCCAGGGACCCCTCCCTGACAGACCTAGGTTTGCTTTCCCTCCTACCCCTTCCTCCCCTGGATCCCTCCCTGACAGACCTAGGTTTACTTTCACTCCTACCCCTTCCTCCCAGGGACCCCTCCCTGGCAGACCTAGGTTTGCTTTCACTCCTTCCCCTTCCTCCCCGGGACCCCTTCCTGACAGACCTAGGTTTGCTTTCTCTCCTACCCCTTCCTCCCCTGGACCCCTCCCTGACAGACCTAGGTTTGCTTTCACTCCTACCCCTTCCTCCCCGGGAACCTCCCTGACAGACCTTTCACTCCTAACCCTTCCTCCCCTAGACCCCTCCCTGACAGACCTAGGTTTGCTTTCACTCCTCCATCTTCCTCCCCGGAACCCCTTCCTGACAGACCTAGGTTTGCTTTCACTCCTACCCCTTCCTCCCCGGGACCCCTCCCTGGCAGACCTAGGTTAGCTTTCACTCCTACACCTTCCTCCCCTAGACCCCTCCCTGACAGACCTAGGCTTGTTTTCACTCCTACCCCTTCCTCCCCGGGACCCCTCCCTGGCAGACCTAGGTTTGCTTTCACTCCTACCCCTTCCTCCCCGGGACCCCTCCCTGGCAGACCTAGGTTTACTTTCACACCTACCCCTTCCTCCCCTCTATGATAAGGACTCCACACCTGTACACAGTACTCCAATCTAGGCCTAACTAAAGCTTTATACAGTTTGACTATCACTTCCTTGCTCTTATGTTTAATATTTCTTTTTATCATACCTAACATTGCATTTGCCTTTTTCACTGCTACCTTCTCAATCTCCCGCTACCAAACCCTGAAAGGGCTTAAGTAGCAGAATATAGTCCAGAAAACGGAATGCGCAGTTTACAGCTTGACTGCGATATTTGCACCTTTCTGTCCAACACATCCGACTTCAGCAAGCATTTTTTGAGTACCGGGTTAGCATTGCCTCTTCGATCCCTTCTCCTTAGCCAGTCTGCCTTGCTGCAGCTTGTTATCTAGGATCACCGCGTGGAGGTGTAGAAGGGTCTTGGCAGCTCTGGTTCGCTGGCCCTGACGCTAGCAGTCAGCTATGGGTTGTTGACCACTGCAGCTCATGCGCTGCTCAGCATCTTGATCCCCGAATTTGATCTAAATCCGACCTCAATATATCCATTTCCGTTTTAGACGAGGCAGCAAATTTTGCAATCATGGATCCCATATCAATGTCCAAATCATTTATATATATCAAGAACAAAATTGGTCCCAAAACTGATCCCTGTGGCACTCCACTTTTCACTTCACATCACTCAGAGTAATCCTTATTTATGCCCACCCTCTGCCTTCTTCCTGTTAAACAATTTTCAATCCATTTGGCAACTTCCCCACCTATTCCATGTGATTTTAACTTTCGAAATAATCTTTGATGAGGTTCTCTATCAAAGACCTTTGCAAAATCTAGATAAATAACGTCCACTGGCTCCCCTTTATCTATCATTTTAGTAACCTCCTCCATGAATTCTAATAGATTTGTTAAGCGTGATCTCCCTCTAGTAAACCCATGCTGACTATTTCTAATTAGATTAAATTTGTCTAAATGCATTACAATGTTTTCTTTGATTATTGACTCTAACAATTTACAGACTATGCTCGTTAAACTCACGTTAAACTCGTCTATAATTCGCTGGATCTGATCTTTTGCCTTTTTTGAATAAGGGGATCACTTCTGCATCTTTCCAATCCCGTAGAACAATCCCTTTTGTAAGTGATTGAGAACATAATATAGCCAATGGTTTTGCTAGTTGGTCTCTAATTTCATACAGCAATTTTGGATGAATACCATCTTGACCTGGACATTTATCCACTTTCAACCCCTCCAATTTTTAAAAAACCATTTCCTCTGTAATACAGATTGATCTTAATCCCGCTGTATCCATGTCTCTTTGAAATATATATATTGGCTCTGAGATCTTGGAGGGTCCTCTTTTATGTAGACTGTGGCAAAGTACTGATTGAGTAGATTAGCTGCCTCCCTATTCTCACTTATTAATTTCATTGTACTGTCTATGAGAGGGCCTACTTTGTCTTTCGTTCTTTGTTTATTTCTAACATAAGAGAAGAAGCTTTTACTGTCAGTCTTGATCATCTGAGCAAGTTTTTTTTCAAAGTCTATTTTTGCTGCTTTATTCGCTTTCTGAGATATGTTCTGCTTGTCCAAATATTTTAATAGTTAATATAGTTACTGCAGTCTATGCTCCCAGGTTATCTCACTGATCTCCTGTACTTAATGCTGAACAGGTTAAGGTTACTGCAGTCTATGCTCCCAGGTTATCTCACTGATCTCCTGTACTTAATGCTGAACAGGTTAAGGTTACTGCAGTCTATGCTCCCAGGTTATCTCACTGATCTCCTGTACTTAATGCTGAACAGGTTAAGGTTACTGCAGTCTATGCTCCCAGGTTATCTCACTGATCTCCTGTACTTAATGCTGAACAGGTTAAGGTTACTGTAGTCTATGCTCCCAGGTTATCTCACTGATCTCCTGTACTTAATGCTGAACAGGTTAAGGTTACTGTAGTCTATGCTCCTAGGTTATCTCACTGATCTCCTGTACTTAATGCTGAACAGGTTAAGGTTACTGTAGTCTATGCTCCAAGGTCATTTCACTGATCTCCTGTTCTTAATGGTGAACAGGTTAAGAACAGGTGTGTCCAGATGTGGGTCTAGAATGAAAAAAATGAGGATATGCAGACGATAAAAATTGCAAATGTTGGGCCGTCCAAGACCCAAAACACTTGTATATGTCATAGGATGAGGGAATCCTGTGCAGTGGAGGACCTGATGGTGGCAAATGAAAGAGCACTGGTGGTGGCTGGTTTTGGGGCGAAGGCTATGTGAAGTTTGCTGGACACGGTAAGTAAGTAATGCTGATGACACAGAACGCTGACAAAACCCATACTCTAGAGCACTGGTCAGAGCACTTCAGTGCTATCCTAAACTGTCCATCAGCCATCAGCGAACTAGCCATAACATGCAGGCCTTAAGTTACTATCAATGACAGGCTTAATATCCCACATGGTACAGATGAAGTTGAGAAAGTAATCCGTCTAATGTCCAGCGGCAATGCCCCTTGGTCAGATGCTATTCCTAGTGAGATTTTTAAAGCAGGTGCCCCTTACAAAAGCTAATATACCTCTTTTGTTCAAATTGAGATGTAGGTCATATTCCGCAGGAACTGAAAGACGCCATCATTTTCCACATGTACAAGCACAAGGGCAATCAGCAATCTTGTGATACCCATAGGCAAATCTCCCTCCTATTGATCGCTGTAAAAATTCTGACTCAAGTCTTGCTCAACTGCTTAACAACTCATCTCCTTGAGCAAAACCTACTTCCACAGTCAATTTATATTCTGAGTTTGTCGCAGGACGGTTGACATGATACTTGCAGCTCATCAAATCCAAGAGAAATGTCAGGAACAGCATCATTACTTTTGTTTACTCGATGAAGGCCTACGACACTGTCTATAGGCACAGAGACTGAAATATCATGAAGAAATTCGGTTGACCCAGAAAATTCATCACAGCTGTCCATCAGTTTCATGATGGCATGTTGGCTCGTGTGTCGAATGATGGTGAAATGTCTGCAGCCTGCCCAAATTCATATAGCCTCTGACAGTAATGTTCAACCCCTGGTCTTTCTCTGCCCCATCTGTTTATACTAACAGAAAAAGAGGTATAGGTGAGCATCTGGTGCACTAAAACTAGATAGATACTTCGGATAGATGAGACATTAGTCTAGAAAGATAACTCACCTAGGAGAAAGAAAACTGATTTCAAAACCACCTGCTGCCTTGCAGATGAGATACTGCTGTATCAAAGGTTACCAGAGGAAACCAATGACAACCCAGGCAGAAGAGACTTAGAAGGCAACTCATCAAGGAGAAGGAAGACTCTCTCCAAACTATCTGCTACATTGTAGGTAGACTAGAGACATCCAAGGACTAGAGAGAGTTAACAAAAACAAAACAAATCCAAACACGGAGGTGCAGAAACTGCAGTTCAAAATGTGGCACAACGTAATTCACACAGATACCAAACAATCCCATAGATTTACTATAGATGTGGCGTTCCATCTGAGGAATCTTGTCAAGCAAAGAGAATGATGGGTCCAAGTCTCAAAGAGGCCCACCCAGGGCTACTGGTGGTCATCCTTCTTCAGGAGACAGAAATCAGGGACAAATACTACTGGCCAAAACAACCAATAGTCAAACTGCTAAATATCCTTCAGTGGAATATAGAATAAGTTATGAATAAGAAGTGGACCATTTGCAGCAAAACTCCATGCTGAGAGTCTCAACATAGCTTGCATTCAAGAGAACTACCTAATTTAACAGCCCAGGCTCCAAATGAGAGGATACTAAACCATAAGAGTGGATAGTCTTCATCTTAAAGCTGCGAGTCCCAATTTCGTAACCAGTGGACCATTCTTAGGCCACGGAAGTTCAGTGCATGATAAGCATTCCTCCAGAGATATCTCAGATGTTGTTGCATACTGCAAGGGAGTCTGACCAAAGCTTTGGAGGTCTGTCTCTTTTTACCTTGGATGTACCAGATTTCTGTCGCCGTACTACATCAACCATATCTTCGCAGCAACATGTGACCTGCCCGTCTATTTTTTTACATTGTCTGCATAGATTACCACATCATTCATCAAGGACAATTGCTGCATGTGAGAACTGTGAAAATTTTTCATACGTTAGTTCCAACTTATTCACTGCTGCATCTTCAAATCCAAACCATAGCTGACCAAGACACTATTCCACCTCCAGAGACGTGACTAGAAACAGACTGTACACATGTAGTCTGGCTAAGAGAATAGGGATCAAAGAGGGAAGACAAACTCTGTCCCCAAAATGTTATGCGGCCACCAGATGTCATCATTATAATCTGATTTATCAGTTCTAAGACTGGTTGTGATTTTGTCTGAGTATATCTCTCCATTTCGACCTTATCCTCTGGTTGATCAGTCCTAAGAAAGACTGGTTGTAATGTTATCTGAGCATGTCTGTTCATTTGACCCTACACTCTGCAGCTCTCTTCATTTCAGCAAAGGTATGTACTTTAAAGCCCCTACATGTCCGAGATGTAAAGGTAGCCCCTACATGTCTGAGATGTAAAGGTAGCCTCTACATGTCTGAGATGTAAAGGTAGCCTCTACATGTCTGAGATGTAAAGGTAGCCCCTACATGTCTTCTTCTTCTTCTTCGTACGCAGTCAGACAGTAACCATTATTTTTTCGAAAAAAGCGGCGGTCATCCTGAGGCTGTCGACACTGCCATAGAGCTTGTCTTGCAGTTCCACTGGTGATGGCCACATCTGCTCTCTCTGATCCTCGTATGTCGGGCAGTTCTGCAGCAGATGTTCAGCAGTCATTTTACCGGTACCTCACGGGCATTCGTCGGTACTACCTATCTTCAATTTGTTGAATAGGTGGTACCTCAGTCTATTGTGGCCAGTGCGAAGTCTGAAGACAACGACCTGCTCTCTTCTGTTCAACTGGTAATAGGCATCGTTTTTGGTGTAACCAGTATGTTCGGTTTCCCATTTGGTCATGTATCTGGCTTTGATAAGCCGTTTTGACTCTTCGTACGTCATACTAGTATCTGTTTGTGGTAGTCTTGCACCTTCTTTTGCCAGTCTGTCTGCCTCCTCGTTGCCTTGGATGTTGCAGTGTGATGGGACCCACTGTACCACTACCCTTTTTGGTGCGGACTGCTGGCACAGTTTGCAGAGTGCTGCTCTTAAGTCATTAAGCTCAGTGTTTTTCTGGCTTTTTAGCGCTGTGACTACGGCGAGAGCATCTGTAAGCAGGACTTTATGGCTTTCATTTTCTTTGTCTGTCACCATTTCTTCCACTGCCGCCCTCAGTGCCTCTGCCTCCGCTCTGAAATTGCTTGTGTACCCTACATGTCTGAGATGTAAAGGTAGCCCCTACATGTCTGAGATGTGAAGGTAAGTCTTGGTCGCCACCTTCCTCTTTTCTCATGGAACTTGTCCTCCAGTATTATGTGTGGAAGACTTCCAATACTTTTATGTGTTGGGCCTAAAAACAAATAAACAGCAGCCTCTCTACAACACACCGTCTCATCGTCTTTTTTTTTAGGATGAACGTCAGAAAGATAGCAAAAGAGAGTGACAAACTGATAGCTCCTTGGACATTTAGCATTCATAGGGGAAATTTGTAAGGCCGTAAGGAAGTGGGGGCAGGCCGTGAGAAAGAGACAAAAAAAACAATTTGTGAGTTAATCATGATGTAACGTCCAGACATTCTACGTGTGCCTAATCTAATTATATTCCCACAGAACGCATGTACTAAATATAAATTTTACTTACATTCAAAGCACTACCGCAAGCAGTGGCCGTGGACTGTCTAAAATAAAACATAAGACAGATGACTTCACACAGGAACAGACCAGCAATTGGAAGAATGCAACTGATAGCGATCACAGCTGAAAAGTTCAAGTCCAAAAATAGGTGGTTTCTCTTAAATCCAATCATTTTCGGTGGAAAATTGTCACATGTTATTGGAACCTAAGCGAAATACAGATCAGAATATGTATTCGTCATGAAAAAAAAAAAGGTTAACCGGTGGAAATCATTGCTGTTAAGTGGCCACGGTTTTTGTACTTGGCTAAACAGGAAGGCGTGTTTCCGCTTTGTCTCGTCATCACGATCCGTGCCGACATATGTAGATGAATCTCTACACCGGGGAGGCAGACTAATGTCTGGTCAGACAAAATATACTGATCAGACATGTTTGTGGAGGTCAAGCAAAATATACTGGTTAAGACTCTCACCTCGGCTTGCTAGTAGCCCTCCCTGGAAGCGGACTGTTTTCATGTCAGCCTGGCTAACGAGGTGAGGAATCGACGTAATCCCCGAAGTAGCGCCAGATGAAGCCAAGCATAGCACAACCGTCTGGAGGACCCAGTCTACCTTCATCAGTACGCTTGGGATGGGAGGAAATATATTGCAACCCGCCACTTAGTCCTTTTTAGGGGGCACAAAATCGTAACCTACTTATTGTGTGCATTCGCAAACAAGTCTCTACACCACGGCTTCTCAAACGTGTTTGTATTGGCAACCCTTTTTGGATCAGACACATTCTTTTTTCAATACCCTTCACTCAATGTCATTGGTGCTAACAATGTATATAATATAATAACCATATAATATACCAAAGATAATTTTACTGAAGCTGAAAAAAGATCATAGTAAGTTTGTATTAAATGGTATGGATGTGGTTGCTTATTCTGGCACAATAACAGAAATCATGGCTTAATGATCGTCACTGATGGTCTCATAGCAATCTCAATGTTCTTACGGCTTGAGCTGGTATTTATTTTTAACTGTGGTCAATGTTGAAAATGCCGATTCACATAAATAGGTGATAACAAATGACAGAAGAGCTTGAATGGCTAAGTCCGACAGTATTTGAGATTCGGCTTCAACACCAAGCCAAAAGTTTTTTTTCAAGTTTGAGATTTGACCCCCATGAAAATGTTGCAAATTCTTCCGCAGCTTTCAAGGAAAGGTGTTTTACATTTTTAATTTCCATGACAGAAGGGTTTTAAATACAATCTAACGGATTATTGTCTCATTCCTGTCAATAATATTTTTGTAGTTTGTTTTCCGAGCAAACCAAATGATCAATGATGATCTGCTTAATCAAATCAAAACTAAACATATTATCAACAATATTATCCGCTGTACATGAAAACATTTCAAATGAGTCATTTGGCATGGGCTAGGGGCTACACGGCTCACAATCCGCAGGTGCTGGATTCGATCCCCATCACAGCACAGGCCGTTACCCCGGGGAAGCAAACACTTAAAAAATGCAGGAGGAAGCAGACTTTTACATAAAATGGATGCCTGTCGGATGCAGTGGGTCGACAGACGCAACATAAATTCAAAGTGTAGCGCCTTGGGGAATAGAGAAATAAGGCAAACGCCAACAATTGTTTTTTAAATGACTCATTTTCCATGTTATGCTTCCATGTTTAATTTTTTTCACGACAGCCTGAATTTTATATATAAGTGTAGAATTGTTGTATTTTTTCGTTGTAGAGTCAGATTAAGTTCGTTGAGTTTCTCAAATAAATTCGACAGACTGACAGATATCATAATTTGAATAAGGTATGTAGACTTCGCAGCATCTAATGTTTTGTGCATCTGGGGTTGTCAAGGAACGTTCAAGTTCAGTGTTGCCCTGTTGTCGCTGCCTACATCAAGTCGATGCAGTGCCTCCTCGTTGGTAACAAACGTCAGGTCGATACTGAGCACGTAGTCTATTTCAGCTTTGCTCTCCAGTTTGGTTAGTGTCATGTTCATCGCTCCCCAACGGATCTTTAAAAAAAATAAGGTATTCATGTCGTGTAGCTTGTGAATTGCAGCGAAGATAATCGAGCGATCACCTCTATCATTCCATTTGTCTTCTGAGAAGCTGCCTAAGTAGGTTTCGTTCTCCCTTTATAGTCCAACCTAAATCGATTAGATTTGTGTCTTAAACCTTTAAGAAATAAAGCTAATCAATTAAGTTGCACCTCAAAGGGTTAACCCACCAGTCAGGGCAGACGGGCCAAAAGTTTGAGGACGTTGACGGCGTTGATGTAAATCACTTTAGTGGAAGGGCAACTATATCTTTGAATGTAAATCACTTTAGTGGAAGGGCAACTATATCTTTGAATGTAAACCACTTTAGTGGAAGGGCAACTATATTTTTGAATGTAAATCCTCTAACGAATGCTAGCACACACACACACACACACACAAAACAACACATCCTCCATCTTGGGGTAGTAATTGTAATCCTCGAAGAACCAACGTACCTGGTCTAGACGACAAGGTTGTTTTCTTTTTTTTTTCAATGATTCCAATAGCCATTCCAAATTATTTTTTTTAATGTACATGCTTTTTGAAAAGAAAGCATGTCATGTACGTAGTAGTCCTTTTAATTTTGCAGATTTCAGACTTTCACTGGTCAAGCAATCATTGCAGATAGGTCTGTCTTCAATATTTGTGGAAATAAAAGTAAATCCACATTGCAAAAACATTTAGTTGTATTTCCTCTGTTTCGCGTGATGGAAGGTGTTGGTGATGGAGGACGTTAGTAATGGAAGGTGTTAGAGATGGGGACTGTTGGTGATGGAAGGTGTTGATGGAAGGTGTTAGAGATGGGGGCTGTTGGTGATGGAAGGTGTTGTTGATAGGGGGTGTTGGTGATGAAGATGTTGTTGATGGAAGATGTTAGAGATGGGGGCTGTTGGTGATGGAAGGTGTTAGAGATGGGGGCTGTTGGTGATGGAAGGTGTTGTTGATAGGGGGTGTTGGTGATGAAGATGTTGTTGATGGAAGATGTTAGAGATGGGGGCTGTTGGTGATGGAAGATGTCGATGGAAGGTGTTAGAGATGGGGGCTGTTGGTGATGAAAGGTGTTAGGGATGGGGGCTGTTGGGGATGGAATATGATGTTGATGGCAGGTGTTAGAGATGGGGAATGTTGGTGATGGAAGGTGTTGTTGATAGAAAGTGTTAGAGATGTGGGCTGTAAGTGATGGAAGGTGTTAGGGATAGAAGGTGTTAGAGATGGGGGCTGTTGGGGATGGAAGGTGTTGTTGATAGAAAGTGTTAAAGATTGGGGGGCTGTTGGTGATGATGGGGAGGAGTGTTGATGATGGAAGTGTGGGTGATGGAAGGTGTTGTTGATGAAAGGATGTAGTAATGGAAGGCTGTTGGTAATGGAAGGCTGTGGTGATAGATGGTGTTAATGGTGGGAAGGGTGTGTGTGTGTGTGTGTGTGTGATGGAAGGATGTTGGTGATGGAAGGTTTTGATGATGGGGTTGTTGGTGATGGAAGGCTTGGTTGATAGGGATGTTGGCCAAGGATGGAAGGCTGTGGTGATGGTAGACTGTGGTGATGGAAGGCTGTGGTGATGGAAGGCTGTGGTGATGGTAGACTGTGATGATGGAAGGCTGTGGTGATGGAAGGCTGTGGTGATGGTAGACTGTGGTGATGGAAGGCTGTGGTGATGGAAGGCTGTGGTGATGGTAGACTGTGGTGATGGAAGGCTGTGGTGATGGAAGGCTGTGGTGATGGTAGGCTGTGGTGATGGAAGACTGTGGTGATGGAAGGCTGTGGTGATGGTAGACTGTTGGTGAAAGGGGGTGTTGGTGGTAGTAGTAACCGACACATCAGATGTCAGCTTGAATTTTTGTGTACATGAGTTGCCTTCCCACTGGCATCTCTTTTCTCGTAGCTCGCAAACACTAGTGCAGCCTGTTTCCAGGGCTGCGGCTTATAGGTGGATTTGAGTCTTGGTCAGCTCTCGGTTCGCTGGCCCTGGCGCAAGGTATGAGTCACTGGCTGCTATCAGCTCATTCATTGTGCTTCATCTTCTGCCTACGAAACTGCAGAATGTGATTTTGATTGAGCTGATTATAATTATGTCCTCGATAGTACTTACTTACTTTCTGTGACCATGGCACCATGTCAGACATTATGTTTTCAACCACATGATTTGTCCATTAACATGCCATCCATTATTGCATGTCTTCAAATGGTTTGGGCAGATCATCATGTAGTATGGGTCATGTGTTGCTCCACAGTCACATGTCTCATTATCTCTGAAGCCCCATTCCTAAGTATTTCCTGCTTTGCGATAGACTAGTTCAAAGTCTGGTGACTTTCATGTTGCATAAAGCAAGTGATGCCCAGGCACAGATTCTGCCTGCAGCTAGGTCCAGGGGACCTGTGACAGATCATTCAATTTTTCAATGCAACTTTTTCCTAGATTAGTCTGTTCGGGTTGGGGTGACTAAAGAATTTTGTCTAGGTTTGGTGGTGTGCACTGCATCTGCTGTCCAAACATAGGATGCATTTTGATCTGTTTTTGGGGATCAAGATGCTGAGCAGTGCATGGGCTGCAGTTGCCAGTGACCAAAAGCTGATTGCTAGTGCCAGAACCTTCTACATCCCCAAGTGGTGATCCTGGGTAACAGGCTGCAACAGAGCAGACTGGCTAAGGAGAAGGGATCGAAGAGGGAAGGCTAACCTGGTACCCAAAAATACCTGCTGAAGTTGGCTGTGTCAGACTGAAAGGTGCAAATATCGCAGTCAAGCTGTAAACTGCGCCACAACGCATTCCGTTCTCAGGACATCATCCTGTTACTTGCAAAGCTCTTTTCAGGGCTTGGCAGCGGGAGTTTGAGAACGAACAATGACGAAGAATTTGTTTAGATCTCTGATGCAACACTGTTTCTCAGGTGGTGCTAAGCCTGTTATGGGGTACATTTTCTTCAGTTGGCGTAGGTATTAGGCACCCTGTTACCTATCTGGCCAGTCTCACTTATTGTGTCAGCAGCTTGACATTTACATAATCTTTCCCAACTGCTGCACCAGCCTCACCACTCGACTTCGGTGAAACAAAATGAGTGTTGATGTTCGGAGGACATCTGGTTGTGCTTCCCATGTTGTACCAGTCAATTGGGATCAAAATGCTGAGCAGCGCATGAGCTGCAGTGGTCAGCGACCCATAGCCGATTGCTAGCGTCAGGGCCAGCGAACCAGAGCTGCCAAGACCCTTCTACACCTCCACGCAGTAATCCTGGATAACAGGCTGCAGCAGGGCAGACTGGCTAAGGAGAAGGGATCGTAGAGGGAATGCTAACACGGTACTCAAAAAATGCTTGAAGTCGAATGTGTTGGACCGAAAGGTGCAAGTATCATAGCCAAGCTGTAAACTATGACAACACATTCCGTTCTCTGGACTACATTCTGCTACTTAAGCCCTTTCAAGGTTTGGTGGTGAGAACGAACGAGGAAGAAGAAGAAGTACCAGTCAATTGTCGGATATGTCACATGTATCTTTGTAATGGCAATGTGTGACATAGAACAGTATGCAATCCAACTTTCAATCAATCGCTCCTTCCGGAACATAGGCCATTTACAACCCTCCTTCAGCAGGTTCATTTTAAGTCTCTTCACCAGGTGTTCCTTGGTCTACCTATCTCCTCTTTCCCTGTGGATTCCATGTCAGAATCTGTCTGGCCACACCTGATGGTGATTTCTGTACGGTGTGTCCTATACAACCTAATTTTCTACGTTTGATCTGCTGCTCCACTGAATGTTGCAGACTCCTTTCCCATAGGTCTTCACCATGTCTTGCCAACCTATACCAATTATCCAACTCTACACCCGGGTAATTGGGAGCCATACTGTGTTCCAGCTCCTGTCCTAGCCATTTGACCTGTAGTTTTCTATTTTGCCTTTTTCTGAGGTTTTGATAGGGGTTTGGTAATATGTGGCAAGGGCATGACTGATCAATGTATTTATGTCACGTGTATCCAGGGAGCTGCATAGCGCAGTTGTTAGCGAGCTGGCTTCGCATCAGAGTGGTCTTGGGTTCGTTTCCCAGTTAAGTAGGAACATTTTTCAAGACCGCAAGGGCTCCTGGGTCGACCCAGCCTTAAAACGGATACCGGTTCATTCCGGTAAGTAGCGAGGAGGAAGAGGCATGGCACCCGCCCTCATTTAACCGAGCCTTTAAATCTGAGATCGCTAACACTTCACACCCCTACGGCAGTAATGCTATGGGTTACTTTGACTTTGCATCCAGCTTTATTTGAACACCTTATATATCTTTGTATATGACAAGGACAAGAATAGCATTACTGCCCCACAGAGAGCATATCATAAGAGGCGACTGTGTGACATGATCATGGTTAGATAGGTAGTTTGTTTAGAGCAGCATAGATGGCACCTAACAGGCTGCTAAACTAATTTTCTCTAGAGTTCAAGTACATTAAGGTGGATTTGCACATCGGTTAACCACCCTCCACGGCACTTGCCGATGACATCGAAGTAATAAACTGCTCACGCCTAGCCAGCTAATCAGTAAATCCTCCTTACACCTACATCCAGAGCTGGGACCTGCACAGAGGCATCTGCCCCTGCAGAAGTACAAGTCAAGACATCATCCCCTGCAGAAGTACAAGTCAAGGCATCCAACCAAGCAGAAGTACAAGTCAAGACATCCACCCAAGCAGAAGTACAAGTCAAGACATCCTCCCAAGCAGAAGTACAAGTCAAGACATCCTCCCCTGCAGAAGTACAAGTCAAGACATCCTCCCAAGTAGAAGTACAAGTCAAGACATCCACCCAAGCAGAAGTACAAGTCAAGACATCCTCCCCTGCAGAAGTACAAGTCAAGACATCCTCTCAAGTAGAAGTACAAGTCAAGACATCCTCCCAAGTAGAAGTACAAGTCAAGACATCCTCCCAAGCAGAAGTACAAGTCAAGACATCCTCCCCTGCAGAAGTACAAGTCAAGACATCCTCTCAAGTAGAAGTACAAGTCAAGACATCCTCCCAAGTGGAAGTACAAGTCAAGACATCCACCCAAGCAGAAGTACAAGTCAAGGCATCCGCCCCTGCAGAAGTCCAAGTCAAGGCATCTGCCCCTGTAATGTACAGATGAATACAGCGAGGCTGCGATATCTGCAAGTTTCGACCCAACAACAAATTTCAGCTGGCTTTGTGGGTACCGCGTTTGTCTTTCCACTGCAATCCCTATTTTCTTTGCCAGACTACACTAGTGTAGCCTGTATTTCCAGGGTCGCTGCTTGGAGACGGAATAGGGTCTTGGTAAAATCTGGTTCACTGACCCTGACGCAGGCAACAGCCAGATACGAGTCACTTATTCAATACAGCATATATGACCTCTCTGGGTGGTTTGCCTTTTGAAACACAGCACATCTATTCTCAAGTATTGACGCAAACAACAAATTTAATAACACAGCATTAACAACAAAAGGAAAGTTTCCACAAAAAAACTTTTAATGCATACATATCACCAGGTTATCAAATATCAGATTTCTAGCCATAAGCAGAGCCTGTGTTCAATGACAAAAAGAAAACGTTATTCTTTCAGTCCATGGAAAGAAAGGTAGTCCTCATTGTGTTTATGATGTTGGGAATGGAGTGTGGGATTTGACAAACATATCTCAGCTTTTGTCATGGGTTGACCAGGTCATTCCTTACCAGAGTCAGGTACCCATTTATAGCTGGCATGACTCAACTGGGTTACATAGCTATTCAGTTTTTCAGTGAGAGAAAACCTGTTCGCAAGTTTCATCTGAGGCTCAATAGACCTCAAGTCAAGAATATAGTGCTCTAGTACACATTATACATGCTTCTGATGGGTGATATAGGGAGAGGACCAAGTGGAAGTGGTAAAGGAGAATCTGATGGGTGATAGACGGAGAATCTGATGGGTGATAGAGGGAGAGGACCAAGTGGACGTGGTAAGGGAGAACCTGATGGGTGATAGAGGGAGAGGACCAAGTGGAAGTGGTAAGGGAGAATCTGATAGGTGATAGAGGGAGAGGACCAAGTGGAAGTGGCAAGGGAGAATCTGATGGGTGATAGAGGGAGAGGACCAAGTGGAAGTGGCAAGGGAGAATCTGATGGGTGATAGAGGGAGAGGACCAAGTGGAAGTGGTAAGGGAGAATCAGATGAAAAAGAGAGAAATGATAAAAAGAAACCATATACAAAAACATGAATTCCGAGATTTTGTGTGTGTGTTTGTTAGATAACTGCCACGTGATGCCATCAATATTAAGAAGTCTAATGACATCCACAAAAATCAACTACAATTCTCATGAGATCAGAGAACAATGGCATTCATATCTTAATACAAAAAAAACAGAACTACCAAAAGCTACAGATCTGACTGACCAGTTTTCTGTTAATGATACTATCCCAGTCGTTGGTGGCCAGCGATTGTTCGCACCAACTGATCAATGTGAAATATCATCAAGTTGATCAGTCCTACAACTGGTTGTAAGTCTGTCTGAGCATGTCTTTCTATTTCACCCAATCCTCTACAGCTCTCCTCATTTCAGCATATGTTTGTACTTTAATGTCTCTGCATGTCTGAGATGTAAAGTAAGTCTCGGTCGACCACTTCCTTTTTTCCTCGGATCTTGCCCACTAATTTCCATGTCCCATTTTGTGCCCCAGACCATTGAATCTTTCTTATTGTATCATTTTCAATATTTGTCCTACCTCAGTGAGTACATTGTCTTTAGATCTTCTTTCTGTTCAACTCACTCTTCCCATTTAACGACCACATTTAGAACACTTTTTTCATCCTTCTTTGACCAAATTCCTACTTATGAAGCTCAAACAATAAGAGTTCCTCTGACTGACCAATCAACAATCTTATAGTGTACCAGCCTGATTGTTCTCACAAGATTGTGTAAATGAGAATGTAAGCAGACATGTACTAACATACATCTACGAACGTAGGCACCACAATGTGGACTGGGCTGAGTGGAACAAGTAATTCTTACATACAGAAACAAATTTTATTAATCGTGTCCAAACATATTTTTGTCAAACTGAGATTTAACTATTTTCGTTTTGGAAGGCTGACCTTTCTTTCAACAAAGATACATGTCTTTCAGCAAGAGTCATTTGGTAATATCAGAAGGTATAAGTCATTTCGTGACTCTATGGCTGTGAGTGAAGTCTAATGTAGGGCCGATAGGCCACTTACGACTGAGTGAAGTCTGGTGTGGGATCCCTGGGCCACTTACGGATGTGACTGAAGTCTAGTGTGGTAACCACTTGAAGCTGAAGTCTAGTGTAGGAACCACTTGCGGCTGTGAGTGAAGTCTAGTGCGAGTTAAGTCTAGTGTAAGAACCACTTACGGCGGTGAGTGAAGTCTAATGTAGGATCCCTGGGCCACTTACAGCTGTGAGTCAAGTCTAGTGTGGCATCCCTGGGCCGCTTACGGCTGTGACTGAAGTCTAGTGTGGGACCCCTGGACCACTAATGGCTGTGATAGAAGTCTAGCGCAGGACCCCTGGACCACTTATGGCTGTGATAGAAGTCTAGCGCAGGACCACTTATGGCTGTGACTGAAGTCTAATGTGGGACCTTGGTGTCACTTATTGGTGTGGGCTATATAGGAACACCCATGAGGGTTGTGATTGGGGATTGAAAAATAGCAAATAAAATTATATGGTAAAAGCACTAGAAGGCTTTAGTAGATGCTTCCTACAAGGAGGTTGCCTGCTGTAGTGGTGATATAAAAGTGAAAAAAGTGTGGATTATGACAGATCTCTGTCATCTAAACATGGGTTATGTACAGTCTGAAAACATTGGATGTACAGTCTGAAAACATTGGATGTACAGTCTGAAAACATTGGATGTACAGTCTGAAAACATGTCAGCAGTTACAGAAATTATGTGACATTGTTAAGTGATAGCATAAATTAATGAAACATGGTATTGGAGGTTCAACAATACAAGCAGTCACTACACTACAGCAACAGAAAAATAATGGAGGTTCAACGATACAAGTAGTCATTACACTAGAGCAACAAAACACACAAATAATGGAGGTTTAACAATACGAGTAGTCACTACACTACAGCAACAAAACACATAATAGTGGAGATTCAATAACACAACAAAAATCAGTAAATTATAGTACATATTTAAATTACCTTAACCAAATCAAATACAACAAATGTCCAGTACAGAGATGTGTTATTAAAATTAAAGTAGCCACAAACAATAACAAGTCTTTGTGCATAATTATACAGATTATATACAGATACGTAGTTGTTACAAATGGCTCTATACTTGTACATACACAATGAAATAACAAACAATGGTTCTTTAGATAGTAAGTAAAGTGTCCATGTACCCTATACATAAGAATTTGTTAAGAGAAGAACCAATCTTAGCACAGATATAACATATCACTTTAAAATCCACACTAAATTCTATGTAAGATTAAGTTTGTTTTATAGATACTAAAATGTGTTCTAACAATTTTGTATTAAAAATACCAACTTCCTGCATAGAGCACTTTCTGTATCTACCTAAAGAAGATAATTTAAGCAGTAGTTTCTCACTTTGAGTCCAGATGAAGTGCACAATACAACAGCAGCAGGCAGATCAATTACTCAGGACCACATGTGTAGCAAACAATGTTTTAGGAGAATAATCACAACCACAGCTCCATCAAATCTTACAAAGATGTGCTTATACACCAAGGATTTGCCACCTCAAATTCCAGTTTCCAAATAATTTCTTGTTCTGAGTGGTTTCCGGTTATTCTGAAATGGTAAAATGAAGTACTATTGAGGAAATAATTTTGCTTATCATTATTACAGACAATTCAACCTTGTTTTTATTTTAAAATTCTAAAAAAAACCAATAAAACTGAATTTCTTTTCTTACAAAACAACTTCACCGTAAATGAAATGTGAAAATAATGAAATGTGGCAGCCACACAAGTAGAAACAGTGCGTGGACATGTACATGTGTGTGGACTTTGCACCCTGCAGTCAAGGATGAAGCATTGTTCAAGTGTGTTGGGGTGACTAGTTTCCTCTTTCTTGTTTTTTCTACTTGAAGTCAGCTATCAATTTACAGAGTACCACAACCAGGAACCAAATCCAGTCCCCTTGCAGTGAGATAAGCTCTCTAACTGCTCTGCCATTCTGATATACTTACAATATACAAATGTCCTTAACATGGTATGTTATGTTAATACACAAACATGAAGGTTAATTGTTGACTCCCCCTTGGATGTCTGATTAACGTAGTGGTAGAATATTTGCTATCCATGGCAAATTCCCATGGTTGTCATGCTCCAGTCGACCCACATGTAAATGGGTATCCGGCACACAACTAGGGAAGTAAAACGCAACGAGGAAAGAAACTGGCCACTCTACCATATACAAGCTGTGGCTTAGATTCTGAAGTCTAATAACTTCATTCCCTAACACTAATGTAGCTACTATGGACCAAACCATCACATTTTACCTCGTACAAATAACAGCATGTCACATTGTCTGAAGCTAAAAAAGTCCATAGAATGTAAGCTCGTTATAATCAGTCATGTGCATCCATCTTGAACAGGAAGATTTCTTTTACTGATTAATTAAAACTTACAGTTTGACCTTACTCAAGACAAATGTAAAAATTCTACTCTCAAGTGCCTTGGACAAGGATCAAGTTTGTAGCAATGAGTTGGTATAAATATATTGTTTATCAACTGTTTCATTGTCATCAAACTGTTGTTGCAATGCTTAAGTAGCTGTGACAATCAAGGATACACAAAAACTTAGAACATATTAAGATCAGTATTGGCTCAAACTCACTGAAGCCCTAGACAGATTGGCTGATTACTATGAGGATAACCATCTCAAAATTCTCCCCAGGAAAGCTCAGGTTTGTGCATTTCACTTGAAGAACAGAGAGGAAAGAAGTAAAATTCAGCATAGTTCAAAGGGGCAAGAACTTGAGCACATCTGAATACACCTAGGTAACAAGGAAGTACAATGAATCGAGCATTGTCTCACAAGGAACACTATAAGGCGTTGAAAAAACAAAAAAGTTAGCCCAAGAAACAACACACTGCGAAAACTAACAAACCAACAGTGCTGAGCACGTCTCTCCTCATATTGTGCATTTCTGCAGAAGAATACGATGTGCCAGTCTGGAACGAGAATAAATGTGGCATCATAGATATGGTGAGGAATGGAGGGAGATCAAAGAAGAACTTGTGACGGGGTTTAATATGCCATACCCTGTGTGGAGGGCCCTGAACAGATTACAAACAGGAGTGCCCAGGTGTAGATCGAACTTGAAAATGCGGGATATGCGAACGACGATGTCTGCAAATGCGGAGCCATCCAGGATCTTGAACATCTGTATAATTGACCAAGAATGCAAGAACCATGTACTTTGGCAGATCTCATGGAAAGAAATTAAAGCTCTTACAGGACAGATGATTTCTGGTCCAATACTTTGTGAGGTTGTCGGACACAGAAAGTAAGTATCTCAGCATAATAAAGAAAAGGTGAGGTGAAACTGTTATATATAACCTGACAAGTAACTATTTCAACCTGTACAAATTTATCACAAGCAAAATAGCAACACAGGTTTGGTAGGTATGATCAAATGCACCTATGGTCTACAAACTGTGTCATCTCTTTACCTTTACCTCACCAGCGTCGTTGCTCAGCAACTGACAAAAATTTAAGCTGCATGGCAACGTTTGGCTAGATGTGGGCCAGTTTTACCAAGTGGGGGCACCGTTTGGCTAGATGTGGGGCAGTTTAACCAAGTGGCGGCACCGTTAGGCTAGATATGGGCCAGTTTAACCAAGTGGGGGCACCGTCCGGCTAAATGTGGGCCAGTTTAACCAAGTGGCGGTACCGCTTGGCAAGATGTGGGCCAGTTTAACTAAACGGCGGACCCGTTTGGCTAAATGTGGGGCAGTTTAACCAAGTGGCACCGTTTGGCTAGATGTGGAGCAATTTAACCAAGTGGCACAGTTTGGCTAGATGTGGGCCAGTTTAACCAAGTGGCACCGTTTGGCTAGATGTGGAGCAGTTTAACCAAGTGGCACAGTTTGGCTAGATGTGGGCCAGTTTAACCAAACGGCCGTACCGTTTAGCTAGATGTTGGGCAGTTTAACCAAGTGGCACCGTTTGGCTATATGTGGGGCAGTTTAACCAAGTGGCACCCTTTGGCTTGATGTGGGGCAGTTTAACCAAGTGGCACAGTTTGGCTTGATGTAGGGCAGTTTAATCAAGTGGCACCGTTTGGCTAGATGTGGGTCAGTTTAACCAAGTGGCGGCACCGTATGGCTAGATGTGGCCCAGTTTAACCAAGTAGCGGCACCGTTTGGCTAGATGTGTACAGGTGTGGAGTCCTTATCATAGAGGGTATATAAACATGCTGGAAAGAATACAAAAAAGAGCGACAAAGATGATAGTGGGATTCCAGAATTACAGTTATGAGGAACGACTCAGAAAAACCGGCCTACAGTGTCACGAAGAGAGAAGAATTCGAGGTGACTTAATACAGGTTTATAAGATGATCAGAGGAAAGGGTAAATTAGACTATAACAAGTTTTTTTTAAATACAGCCACCCACAATAACACGAGGGCATAGCTACAAGCTGACTAAAGAGACGTCCAGATTAGATATTAGGAAATATTTTTTTAGTCAGAGAGTGGTGTCTGCTTGGAATGCATTGCCAGAGCAGGTGGTGGAGGCAGGGACAGTTAATGCATTTAAGAATAAACTGGATGCGTATAGCTTTTAGAGCAAGGTGATGTAAATGAAACTGGTTGTATACAGACTCTGCAGGGTCTTCTAAACCAGTATAAAAACGTTAAGTTAAGTTACAGATAGTCACCAGTTTAACGTGTATAAACATCAGGGTTAATGCTAAAGAAATGCCTGAACATACGGGTATTTGAATTAAAAATTCTGCCTGCTCAGGTTTCAACCAGGAAAATGACTTGTTGAATTTTAAAGTGAATTTAAAAACAATTTATTCTCTTTTTCACTCGAATTTGAAGACTCTTCCATTATTGAGGGTGATGAAAGTGATGCAACAGATTTTTCTTAGGTAGATCTGTTTAGTTTATGTAGATGCAAAAAATATGTTTGTAGTAGAAACTAACAGATATGTCGATCTTGTAAAAAACACTTTCAATGGTATGTGGCAATTTCAAAAATAGATACCCAGAAAAAGGTGAGTCTAAATTTGTGTGCTGTTTTTCAACATTGACATCTTCATCATCTTGTATCTCAGAAACACACAACAAAAACCAAGACACCAACAAGTTCTATTTTCATTTATGTCTTTACACACAAAACAATTCATATCTATATACCAATAAATAAATTAAGGTTACAGGTTCTCAAAGTCAACAATCATAGTAAAGTGTGGATCGCTAAAAAATAATGCAGTTGCAGGGGAAATATGTAATGTCGTGTGATGAAGGTTAATACAGTTCCCTAAAGATATATTTATTTATAATGCTTATAGAATGGTCTGAGTTTTGTTTTGTCTACAAACATCCTCATTACAGGCATGATATATGTTTATAATAGTTGCCATGGCTACAATATGTTCTTGAACTTGCACATTTACATCTGTTATGTTTTGATTTCAAATAAGAGCTTAAGAATAAGTTCTGTTTAAATATATTCAGTTCGATTCAATATTTTCAGTTATGAGAACAATATATTGTTATGAGAACAATATATTAACCCTTTGAACACATGACACCCACATATCACTGTGTGTGTAAATACCTCATTCCCTGAGCAAGCCAATTATTTGGTTTGACAAATGGACCATTATTTTAAGGTGTACTTTGAACTGTTCTGCTTGGATTTCGGCCATAATATAGTGACATCTACACAGTACACACTTTTAGGAAATAAATAATAATAAATGGCCTTTTTCGTCTATGCAGACGGTCATGAAGCAGGTATGTCTTTTTTTCACTAAATGGGTCTTTTTTCCCTTTTGACGATTATTTTAGAGTTTCTCTCTCCGAGTAGCTTCAAATGTAGCTATGCCATTTCGGAGTGATGTCTTCATGTGGTTCGCACTGCGGCTGAGTTTTCTCAAGCACTGTGGTCGATGAAAAATAAATATGGTAGCAGAAACATCGAACAATGTTTCACAATGTTTTTGAAAATTAGGAAAATGATCGTTCTTAAGATAAATTAGAATTAGATGGTGATTATTCTGAAAAGGACAAGATTATTTGAATGACGACACATCTGATTTGGATTAGCATTGATTATATTCAAGCTAGATATGTTCTTGTACCTTTGAGGATCAAACCACAATTCCGTAGGTGTGTGGAATTTTATTAAACCAAGCAGCCAGGGTTCAAAGGGTTAAGTTGCAAATGCTTTCATGCATGAGTAGAAAAACTATCAAATGTTATGAATTCCAAACAAAAACAAAGTTATATAAGCAAATGTCATTCCTGTCTTATTTTCATCATTACCACCACTGTCCTTCCTGTTTGACTTCAGTAGAAGCATGGGGCCATAACTCCAGTTGATCTGCTTGAAGATTTTGTTAACAACGCAGTTATGTGCTCTATAGCACTATGTTGCTGATGAGACTAACAGCCATATACTCAACTATCGGTCACTTGTTACGTTATTCATAGCGAGTCTACTTCTTCCTCCCAAAATCAAGACCCCAAGTTAAGTCCGTATTTACAAAAGATTGTTAAAAACTGCTTTGTCTTGAAAGAAGAGAAAATTGATGTGCATATATAAGACATTTTATGTTACAGTAACAGGAAAAACAGCAGGAATTATAACAAAGTACAAAAAGTTAGGATTAGTCTAGACTGCATAATGATGCCAAAGTACACTGAAATTGGTGCTGCTGCCATAATGGCACTACTATTACCAATGTTAATATCAAACTTCAACTCAAACATTTCTTATATTAAACGTTAATTTTGGGTAGAACTGCAGTATAACTGGAAGCCAGTGGCGCCTGAAAAACACAAATGGTTATAATGCAGTTTTACTTAGGAACAGAAACAAATGAGTCCTGACTTTCCCACATTTAAGGCAAGCAGAACGTTGTTTTATTTATCTTAATGATTTCTCTTATTGTCTCTAGTTTGCTATTGGTGAAAGCAATGGCTACCCTGTGAAGCTGGTCCCCTCTATGGAAGCCAGGGCCAAAGTTTTTTGTGTGTTCCTTCAGTGATTTTTTCAATAGCAATTTGTTTGACATGTTGAGATTAGTTTAATCGAAGAATCAACGTCATTGCATATGGTTTAACCCATAAGTGCTCTGTTCTTCTCCATATTTTTGGAGAATCTCAGCACAATGAACTCCGTAGAACCGGCATAGATTCCGTAATAAATTTGGTATTGTTCTCTGAGTAATGAGATCGAACACCCGCGTGCAGTGGCGCGAAGGTTAATAATTCCTTGGTAGTTGGAAACCGAAAAGAGTAGGCTTTACAGTCACTGCCCGGACAAGAATCTACTCAAATTATTCAAGGGATTCTTGCCCCACAGTGAATATATGGCAACAAGGAGACTGTGTGGTTATAACATCAGGTCTTGTTATGTGGTTAATGGAGCGGCATAAATGGCACCTGACAGGCTGTGGGTCTACCTTGTTCTAATTTATGCTTCCACCACCCCCAGTCCCCAAAATAGGCGATCGTATATTCCAGGGGCTAACAGATGCTGGGATTGACCTGGCAAGTCACCAGTGGACTTTCACCTGCCAAAAAATATGAAACAAAGGAGGTCACACCTCCCCATGATGTCTAACGACATAAGTGGACTGAAGATAGATAGATAGATGGTCTGTTCTCATTTATTTCTATCCCTACATAAAACTATATTTGAATCTCTTGTTTTTCAGTCAGTTACCCAAAAAAATTAGGTGCAATATGGAAACCAGCTGTAACAAAGTTATTGAGAAGATGTTATCATAACAAAGTCATACCAGCTGTGCTCTTTGTTCCTCTCACTATTCTGAACCTAAAATCAAATAATGAGTAACAGAGCCAGCACAGCCAAGTCCACAGAAAACAATACTATTATGGACTGATCACTAAATTACTGTGCACTCAGTAACTCAATGAATGAAGATGTCTACAGTGTACAACACAACCATATGCAATAGAAGAAATAACATTCAAGCCCTATCGTTCTTATCATTCAGAATTGGTCAGATTTACTATCAACAGACTTTGTTTATGGCTAGAAATAATGTCTACTTGAATGATAATAATCTAGATAAAAAAATGTATATACGTTGGTTCAAATAACATGCGTAACAAACAATGCTTAACAAATCAGCAAATAATCTGATTTGTGTAAAAATCTTACAAGTTGAAGAAATTTCTCAAGAAACGAACATAAAAGTTTGCTTTGATAACCAGTTTTTCTGGTTTAAATGTGAAAGCACACATCACTTGTTGATCTCACTGTGTTGTTACAATAACACCATAAACGGACATCAGTGTCTGACAGAGATGTGCATATGCTAAATCACTACCATAATCATTTGCAACATGTGCAAAAGTGATCAAAGTAAAACTTTAACAAGTAAAGAAACTTTATTGTAAAATGATTTGTGCATTATGAATGAATGCTACTCATAGATAGCTGCTTGCATCAGGGTCAGAAACCGGATGTGCCAGGCCAAAGATATCGCAGCCTTGTAAACTAGGACACAACATTCTTTTCACGATGAACGCTGAAGAATATTGATCCTCGTGTGACAGCACCCGAGCAGACTCAGCTTAAGCTCGAAGATTTCAGTTAGATGAGCTTCAAAAGTAAGTTTTCTTGCTTCGAATGGGTGTTACTCTGTTAGTCCGCATCAGTAAATGCCTGCGTTTTTTATTCCGTGGAGTGTGATCCCCAAGGTGCACACCCCTCCCACCACAAACAAATGATGGGCTTATCCCCAGGCTCTGGGAGGAAAGCTGAATGTCCAAACTATTTCTGGGGGTCATTGTTCCTTGCAGGATTCTTCTAGTAGGAGTCTGTTCAAACAACATTGTCCTTCCAAATGGGGGCTCACTGGGTAGAGGGGACTCATACAGTTGGAGATCATGTTTCATTAGGCTATCAATTGGCTTGTTTTCATACATTCTCTCATAACTTGTTTTTTCTTCGTCTTTGTAAAAGAACCTAGATTTAGGATTAAGGGGTACTTGACTCACTGAAAATTGATGTGGCACTAGTTTGGTGGCTTTTGTAAATATATTCTCTTTAACTTTGCTTTCTTTCATTTCTGCCTTTTTACTTTCTTTAGATCCTGGATGCTCAAACCTTGCTCGAAGCTTGGCAATATTTAAACCAGATTTCTTGCCTCCAGAAGCAGCTCTATTCTCCACTGCTGCTTTTTTCAGAATTTCAGTTCCCTGTTGGGGTCCTGCTCCATCCAATGCCGGTATTTCTGATTCTAAATCTGAATATGGCTGGTCAAATCCATTTTCACAGTGGGTAAAAGTACAAAATTCCTCCTGAGTGGCATCGTGTTTGGAAGAATGTTTTCTCCAGAATGGAAAAGCCCTTTTCAACATTTTATTTAACTTGGAATTCTTTTTAACTTTAGCAGCTTTGGTTGCGTAAGATTTAGCTTCTGTTTCATTGTCAGGATCTAGTTTAGAGTACTTTAAAGGCATCCTTCCGTCCTCCAGCAGATCATTAGTTTTGTCTCTCTCTGCCAAAATGTCTATACCATGATGCCCCTCTCTAATGGTATCAGAACTATTTGTACCAAGATTCTGTGAGCAAACAGTACCTTTCTCATCATTTCTAGGCAAGGATAAGTTATACTCTATCTCTCTATTGGGTGTCTGTATATGGATATTACTCTTGAGAGCTGGTTTGTCTAGTGAACTGGTATGGACAAAATTCATGGCTCTTTTTATAGTCATTTTATTGTGATGCATGTTGGGGACTTGGTCAGACGATGTAGGCATAGGTTTGTTCTCTGAGTCATCTCTTAACTTACTAATTGGGCTGACATCTGAGAATGTCAGTCTTTTTGTGGATAGTCTTCTATTGCTACCTTCATTACCACATTTTATCAACTTGGTCTTTAATTGCATGGCTCTTTCTATTGTATCAATATCTCTGGGTACTTCAGTTTCAATACCTCTGGGTACTTCAATATCATCATTTATGGCTACTGCAGTCCAGATTTGAGGAAGACTTTGTTCTGACTTTAACAGAAAATCATTTGAGCCTGCTTTATCTGACTGAGACCAAGATATATTTCGATTGAATGGCGACTTTGGTTCGGGTGTGAGTGTGGTAGCATCCCCAAGCAAGGTATATGAGCATGTGTTCAAGTTGTGCTTATGACTGCCTGATAAAACCTTACTTGAATCAACTGTGACTACACCAAGTCTGGACATAGCATTAGCAAATATTTGACTGACATCTTGATGCAAGCTAGCTGAGAAACTGACCTGCCCTGTCTGCTGCTGGCTAGCTCGGCCCTTCCCTAACTGGGTGGCTGTTTCTGTGACAGCTGTGGTTGTACTGGATTTGTCCTTAGAGACGAAGGCTTTTTGTCGCATCATTTTTTTTGGACCATTGTTTTTCAAGGGTGTAAAACCAATGTTGAATGAAATAGTCTCTTGTCGCTGAAACAAGGAAGAAATGTTTCAGGGAGAGAAAAATACATAGAAAAGACAAAACATGTACAGCAGAATCGTACAAAGAGGTGCTCAATTATCACACAAATATGTCTACTTCTACGCGCATCCTGAAAAGGATGTTCTGACGTGTTGTAGTTACAGCTAGGCTGCAATATCTGCAGTTTTTGGCCAAACACATCTAGATTCAGCTGGCTTTTTTAGGTAATGGGTTCACCTCCCCACTGAGATCGCTATTCTGTTAGCCAGACTACACCAGTGCAGTCTGTTTCCATGGCCGCTGCTAGGAGGTGGAATAGGGTCTTGGTTAGTTCTGGTTTTCTGGCCTGACATAAGCCGCCAGCTGTGAGTCACTGGCTGCTGTCGACTCATTCATTGAGCTGCATCTTTGGTTCCTTTTCCTTGATATAAAAATGGTCAATGCTATCTTTCTGATGTCCAGCTCTTACAGCAACAATGACTCGTACGTAATTTAGTCCCATTACACTCCTGACCACACAACTATATTTGGATTCCTGATTAAAAGAGCTTGGGAAAGCAAGGTGACCTGAAAGAACTGTCACCTCACCTCACAAAATCAGAGACTTGATGTAATAAGGTCAGTGGCAACTGGAAAATTCTCAAGCAATTTCAGAGCGGAGGAAGAGGCACTGAGGGCTGCAGTAGAAGCAATGAAAGCCAGATAGTCCTGTTTACAGATGCCATGGCCGTACTCACGGCACTAAAAAGCCAGAAAAATACTGAACTTAATGATTTAAGAGCAGTACTCTGTCAACTATGCCAGCAGAGTAGTGGTACAGTGGGTTCCATCCCACTGTAACATCCAAGGCAACGAGGAGGCAGACAGACTGTCAAAAGAAGGTGCAAGACTACCACAACCAGATTCTAGTGTGACCAACAAAGAGTCCAAAAGGCTTATTAGGGCCAGATACATGGCCAAATGGAAAACAGAACATACTGGCTACACAAAAAATGATGCCTATTACCAGCTGAACAGAAGAGAGCAGGTCGTGGTCTTCCGACTCCGCACAGGCCACAACAGACTGAGGTACCACCTATTCAATAAACTGAAGATAGGTGGCACTGACGAATGCACTTGTGGTACAGGGAAAATGACCGCTGAACATCTGCTGCAAAACTGCCCGACATACGAGGACCAGAGAAAGCACATGTGGCCATCACCAGTGGCAACACTAGACAAGCTCTATGGCAGTGTCGACAGCCTCAGGATGACCGCTGCTTTTTTTGAAAAAATACAGGTTGACGTTTGACAGAAGAAGAAGAAGAAGTAATAACGTGTCTAAAATGTCATCTATATTTCCACTGTCTCCTTTGGAAATATCTTTATCCTTTAATAATAATAATAGTTGCCCATTGTGAGCAAAGATAGCAACAGCATCAGCCTTGCACTGCAAGATGTGATCTCTTATGACTGTAAAGTCCAATCCTGGCATGACACAGCTCTGTCACACACATGTGAGGAGTTGTTGCTCATTCAGTTCTTTCAGGTGGCTCACTTTCTTCGAGCCTCAGCGATGAAATGGTTTGAGGACCTTCTGTGATGCTAACTCGCCAGTTGGAATGGTTCTGTGTCAGGATCTCAGAGCAGGTGACATCAATGTTGAAGCTTTTCTGAGACATTTTTCAGGAGTTTCTGTACCGTTTTTCCCTAATGAGCTTCTGCCTATTCTGAGCAACATCTTATCTGGACTTTTTTTTCTTCAGAAATGTATGAATACTCATTGTGTAAAGAATTTCAGACTTGGGCACTTTTACCCTTCTGATGGGGAAGGAAGACTAATGACTGGTCAGGTAAAATATACTGATCAGACATGTTAGTCAGGTTCTAGCAAAACATACTGGACAAGACCCTCACCTTTGCTTCCTCGTAGTCCTTCCCGGAAACGGGCTGTTTTCATGGCAGCCTGGCTAACAAGGTGAGGTATCGACACGACCCCCGTGGTAGTGAGGGACACGCAAATGAGGCCAAGCATAGCACAACCGCCTGGAGGACCCTTGTCCACCTTCAACAGCATACTCGGGATGTGAGGAAAGCTACTGCAACCCGCCACTAAATGTCCTTTTCAGGGTGCACAAAAGAGTAACCTACTCATTGTGGGCATTCGCAAACAACAAAAACAACAACAAACCTTCTGATGAATACTGTAAGCCACATAAGGTTTACCATACTTATATTCTTGAGTGATTCCTGGGGTAGATAGAATAGGTCCACTGTTCCTTTCCTTGCATGATGCAAGCAGTGACTAAAGAGGGGTGTGCATGGGACTAGTAAACTCATCCTGTGACTATTGCTGAAGTCACATTGTAAATGACTGGAATCAGGCTTTCATGGAAGCTGGTCAGGGTAAGCCAAATGTTGGATCTATTCCTGCCAAATGCAGTGTTGTATCTATTCCGGCCAAACGCAGTGTTGTATCTATTCCTGCCAAATGCAGTGTTGGATCTATTCCTGCCAAATGCAGTCTTGGATCTATTCCTGCCAAATGCAGTGTTGGATCTATTCCTGCCAAATGCAGTGTTGGATCTATTCCTGCCAAATGCAGTGTTGGAGCTATTCTTGCCAAATGCAGTGTTGAAGCTATTCTTGCCAAATGCAGTGTTGGATCTATTCTTCAACAAATGGCTGGAATCAGGTTTTCGTGAAAGCTGGTCAGGGTAAGCCAAAAATGATCGTATTATATTTTAAAATAATAGTTGCCCATCGCAAGTGCAGATGGCGACAGCATCAGACTATTGCTGAATGTCTTCTGATGTCTGTAAAAACCAATCCTAGAACAGCATACTCTGCCACATTCAGACCGACATGCGTGGAACCGTCTGTGGAGTCATCGTATTGTTTTTTCAGGCAGCAGGCTTTCGCTGATCCTCCGCGATGGCTATGCTCTCTGCAAATCTTTACCACACCAGATGGTACAGTCTTGTGCAAGCATCTCCCAGGATGTGACATCAATATTGAAGCTCTTCAGAGACACTTTCAAGAAGTCTCTGTATCGTTTCTGCGGTCATCCCTAGTGAGCATCTGCCTGTTGTGAGCTCACCTAATAACAACTGCCTGGGGATGCACTCATCTGGCATGTGAACAACATGATCCGTCCATCACAGCTGAGCAGAAGTGTATGGATGCTCAACATTATAGTACTGCTATACTATACTTACATAACAAAGTAGCTAGCATATAGTAAATACCTGGTCTTGGTTTGAACTTGAGACAGAAGAGGCCGACGGGCTTATCCGTGGCGATCGACGTGGTGTGGGCTTGGAAGGAGAATGGGTTTGGCGAGGGTTAAGTCGAGCAATAGGGGACCCAAGCAACTTAATCTTGCCACCCTGAGCGGGAGACCTTCCGTGAGAAGGGGTAAATCTGCCTGAAATCCGTCGTGGCTGTTTCCCAGGGGTGGGGGGTCCAGGTCGCTGATACACAGGGGCAGTACGTATCTGGAGGAAAGACATCCAAAATATATGAGAAACTAATGAATGTGAACTTTGATCTCATATGTGCAGAATTTGTTAAATGAGACGGGCAAAAACAGCTCCAAGGAAAACATGCGAGTATTTTGGGTACTACAGCATGTGTTTTTCATTGTTGGAATACATCAATGTCATTGAAAAATCAAATTCAATATTATTGATTATGATAATAATAATAATGAACATTATATTTTGCATTATATTTTAATTTTAAGCAGATTAATATATATAAAATCCTACATTTATTATGTTTAACTTGAAGAAAAATTGTTTTAGAATACTTTAATTCCAATTAAATATTTGTCTAATTATCTCAAAACTTAATGAGGTATCGCACCTTTTTTCAGCAACAAGCTTTTATTTTGAGGTCCTTAGCCAAACAAGAACATTGTTGGTTTTAGTTGATATTTATGTTCACAATTGTAGGTTCTGTTCAAAATATGGAATGTTTTTATTGCAGTTTTAATAAGATCTTTGAGCATAGTGGTAGTATAGTTACTAGCTTTACATGGCAACTGTATGGGGTTCCCATTACAGGTATGCTCCAGCCGATTCAGCTGTACATGAATAATTGGCTTACTGTTAAGGAAGGAACAGCAGCGAGGAAGGGACCTGATCTTAGGGAACCTCATAAACAAACATTTTTGTACACTGAAGTCTCTAACACTTCATTCCTAACAGCAGTGTCTGCTATGAGACTGCCATTACCTTTTCACTTTTCCCTATCCATGATTCTGTAGAACTCCTGTAGACTGCTTTCTCTGTGCTTATTTCTGTAATCTGTTAAACACTTTTAATAAGTACCGCATGAAAGTTATAATGTGCTTGTTGTCTAGAATTTAAGTAAAGCAATAACAATGAATACTACTCTTCAACATCGTCGTGAGCACACAGTGAGTCCAGGTAGGTCGCATATTGTGCAGTCTTGACATACTCAACTAAAGAAAGGAACTGAGACAATTTTGAAGAATGGAATGAGCTGAGATCACTATGAAGAAGTGTAACTGAGATAATACAGACAAAAATCTCAAAGCTAATGTGGAAGAATTTGTGTGTGGCAAACATTAAAGGAAAATGACAGCATAAGTCTGATATGTAACCCATGTTCTGTATTTTGACAATAAGGCCATCTTTCAATTGTTGGGGGCATTTCTCCCCATTCTATACTTCATTGATGATTGATAGTAGCTGTGAGAGAATTACTTCAGATGCTTTTACTATTTCACTAGTAATTTCCTCGCCACCTCCTTGTGGTTTTGATGGCTTGTTGAGTCTCAATTAATATAAGCTCATCACCCGACACTGGCATAGTAGAGGTGGTTTCTTTAAAGTCAGGGGTTACTGCTGGTTATGATCTATTTAAGACCTCTGCAAAATGTTCTGCCCAGCGTTACATCTGCTCTTTTTCCATAGTACAAAGGTTGCCTTTCTATGGCGGGTATGTTCATAGTAGTTAGTTTATTGCAATAAGGTAGGTAATAGGGGGTAATATTGAGATTAATTGTTACAGCATATAGCACTGCTAATAAGCAGTTAGGGCAAGCAAGTTAGCAGCAGAATGATGATACTATAGAACAAGTGAAAATAACAAGGAAATGGACATTGGCAGGATTCTTCTGATGAATCATTTTTACAAGTTAATAGATTACCACACAGTTAATGGATTATCATACAGTTAATGGGATATTAGACAGTTAATGGGATATCATACAGTTAATGGGATATTAGACAGTTAATGGGATATGAGACAGTTAATGGAGTATCAGACAGTTAATGGAATATCAGACAGTTAATGGAGTATCAGACAGTTAATGGAAGATCAGACAGTTAATGGAAGATCAGACAGTTAATGGAAGATCAGACAGTTAATGGAGTATCAGACAGTTAATGGAGTATCAGACAGTTAATGGAGTATCAGACAGTTAATGGAAGATCAGACAGTTAATGGAGTATCAGACAGTTAATGGAAGATCAGACAGTTAATGGAGTATCAGTCAGTTAATGGAGTATCAGACAGTTAATGGAGTATCAGACAGTTAATGGAGTATCAGACAGTTAATGGAGTATCAGTCAGTTAATGGAAGATCAGACAGTTAATGGAGTATCAGTCAGTTAATGGAGTATCAGATAGTTAATGGAGTATCAGATAGTTAATGGAGTATCAGATAGTTAATGGAGTATCAGATAGTTAATGGAGTATCAGTCAGTTAATGGAGTATCAGACAGTTAATGGAGTATCAGTCAGTTAATGGAGTATCAGACAGTTAATGGAAGATCAGACAGTTAATGGAGTATCAGACAGTTAATGGAGTATCAGTCAGTTAATGGAGTATCAGTCAGTTAATGGAGTATCAGACAGTTAATGAAGTATCAGACAGTTAATGGAGTATCAGTCAGTTAATGGAGTATCAGACAGTTAATGGAGTATCAGTCAGTTAATGGAGTATCAGACAGTTAATGGAAGATCAGACAGTTAATGGAGTATCAGACAGTTAATGGAAGATCAGACAGTTAATGGAAGATCAGACAGTTAATGTAAGATCAGACAGTTAATGGAAGATCAGACAGTTAATGGAGTATCATTCAGTTAATGGAAGATCAGATAGTTAATGGAAGATCAGACAGTTAATGGAGTATCAGACAGTTAATTTAGTATCAGACAGTTAATGGAGTATCAGTCAGTTAATGGAGTATCAGACAGTTAATGGAAGATCAGACAGTTAATGGAGTATCAGACAGTTAATGGAAGATCAGACAGTTAATGGAAGATCAGACAGTTAATGGAAGATCAGACAGTTAATGGAAGATCAGACAGTTAATGGAGTATCATTCAGTTAATGGAAGATCAGATAGTTAATGGAAGATCAGACAGTTAATGGAGTATCAGACAGTTAATGGAGTATCAGACAGTTAATGGAGTATCAGACAGTTAATGGAAGATCAGACAGTTAATGGAAGATCAGACAGTTAATGGAAGATCAGACAGTTAATGGAAGATCAGACAGTTAATAGAGTTTCAGACAGTTAATGGAGTAATTGGAAAGGCAAGAATGGCATTCCTGACACTAAACAACACATTTAGTGTTGTAATTTATATAATTGGACAGTGTTGTAATTTATATAGTTGGGACAGTGTTGTAATTTATATAGTTGGACAGTGTTGGAATTTATATAGTTGGACAGTGTTGTAATTTATATAGTTGGACAGTGTTGTAATTTATATAGTTGGACAGTGTTGTAATTTATATAGTTGGACAGTGTTGTAATTGATATAGTTGGACAGTGTTGTAATTTATATAGTTGGACAGTGTTGTAATTTATATAGTTGGACAGTGTTGTAATTTATATAGTTGGACAGTGTTGTAATTTATATAGTTGGACAGTGTTGTAATTTATATAGTTGGACAGTGTTGTAATTTATATAGTTGGACAGTGTTGTAATTTATATAGTTGGACAGTGTTATAATTTATATAGTTGGACAGTGTTGTAATTTATATAGTTGGACAGTGTTGTAATTTATATAGTTGGACAGTGTTGTAATTTATATAGTTGGACAGTGTTGTAATTTATATAGCTGGACAGTGTTGTAATTTAAATAGTTGGACAGTGTTGCAATTTATATAGTTGGGACAGTGTTGTAATTTATATAGTTGGACAGTGTTGTAATTTATATAGTTGGACAGTGTTGTAATTTATATAGTTGGACAGTGTTGTAATTTATATAGTTGGACAGTGTTATAATTTATATAGTTGGACAGTGTTGTAATTTATATAGTTGGACAGTGTTGTAATTTATATAGTTGGACAGTGTTATAATTTATATAGTTGGACAGTGTTGTAATTTATATAGTTGGACAGTGTTGTAATTTATATAGTTGGACAGTGTTGTAATTTATATAGTTGGACAGTGTTGTAATTTATATAGTTGGACAGTGTTGTAATTTATATAGTTGGACAGTGTTGTAATTTATATAGTTGGACAGTGTTATAATTTATATAGTTGGACAGTGTTGTAATTTATATAGTTGGACAGTGTTGTAATTTATATAGTTGGACAGTGTTGTAATTTATATAGTTGGACAGTGTTGTAATTTATATAGTTGGACAGTGTTATAATTTATATAGTTGGACAGTGTTGTAATTTATATAGTTGGACAGTGTTGTAATTTATATAGTTGGACAGTGTTGTAATTTATATAGTTGGACAGTGTTGTAATTTATATAGTTGGACAGTGTTGTAATTTATATAGTTGGACAGTGTTATAATTTATATAGTTGGACAGTGTTGTAATTTATATAGTTGGACAGTGTTGTAATTTATATAGTTGGACAGTGTTGTAATTTATATAGTTGGACAGTGTTGTAATTTATATAGCTGGACAGTGTTGTAATTTAAATAGTTGGACAGTGTTGTAATTTAAATAGTTGGACAGTGTTGTAATTTATATAGTTGGACAGTGTTGCAATTTATATAGTTGGGACAGTGTTGTAATTTATATAGTTGGACAGTGTTATAATTTATATAGTTGGACAGTGTTGTAATTTATATAGTTGGACAGTGTTGTAATTTATATAGTTGGACAGTGTTATAATTTATATAGTTGGACAGTGTTGTAATTTATATAGTTGGACAGTGTTGTAATTTATATAGTTGGACAGTGTTGTAATTTATATAGTTGGACAGTGTTGTAATTTATATAGTTGGACAGTGTTATAATTTATATAGTTGGACAGTGTTGTAATTTATATAGTTGGACAGTGTTGTAATTTATATAGTTGGACAGTGTTGTAATTTATATAGTTGGACAGTGTTGTAATTTATATAGTTGGACAGTGTTGTAATTTATATAGTTGGACAGTGTTATAATTTATATAGTTGGACAGTGTTGTAATTTATATAGTTGGACAGTGTTGTAATTTATATAGTTGGACAGTGTTGTAATTTATATAGTTGGACAGTGTTGTAATTTATATAGCTGGACAGTGTTGTAATTTAAATAGTTGGACAGTGTTGTAATTTATATAGTTGGACAGTGTTGCAATTTATATAGTTGGACAGTGTTGTAATTTATATAGCTGGACAGTGTTGTAATTTAAATAGTTGGACAGTGTTGTAATTTATATAGTTGGACAGTGTTGCAATTTATATAGTTGGGACAGTGTTGTAATTTATATAGTTGGACAGTGTTGTAATTTATATAGTTGGACAGTGTTGTAATTTATATAGTTGGACAGTGTTGTAATTTATATAGTTGGACAGTGTTATAATTTATATAGTTGGACAGTGTTGTAATTTATATAGTTGGACAGTGTTGTAATTTATATAGTTGGACAGTGTTATAATTTATATAGTTGGACAGTGTTGTAATTTATATAGTTGGACAGTGTTGTAATTTATATAGTTGGACAGTGTTGTAATTTATATAGTTGGACAGTGTTGTAATTTATATAGTTGGACAGTGTTATAATTTATATAGTTGGACAGTGTTGTAATTTATATAGTTGGACAGTGTTGTAATTTATATAGTTGGACAGTGTTGTAATTTATATAATTGGACAGTGTTGTAATTTAAATAGTTAGACAGTGTTGTAATTTATATAGTTGGACAGTGTTGTAATTTATATAGTTGGACAGTGTTGTAATTTATATAGTTGGACAGTGTTGTAATTTAAATAGTTGGACAGTGTTGTAATTTATATAGTTGGACAGTGTTGTAATTTATATAGTTGGACAGTGTTGTAATTTATATAGTTGGACAGTGTTGTACTGATAAATGATGCTACCTAGGATTTTAGAAAAGGTTGGGAATGTGTTCATTGAACAAGCTTTCAGCATTTGTGAGGTGGGTTGGACAATTCCCTTACTAATTGCCTTGTAACAGAATCAGGTGTCTGTTCACAAATGGGTAGACTGGAGTGGGGTGCAACATAATTGTATATTAGTTAAAGGATAATTGGGCATATAAAATGGCAGGACATGGTCAGTAGTCAGTCCTGTGGGACAGAAGCCAACAACAGCCACTAGAACAAATAAGAGAAGAATATGGGGGTGGATAGGACATACATTGAGTGAGGGAGGCATCGTCCAACAAAACTTGGCACTCTCACATGGGATCCTCAAAGAAAGGAAAGAGAGGTATGTGAGAAGCAACTATGATTAAATGGTTAAACCTGGACAGAAACAGAACGAGTACTCCAAGACCTTGTATATTGGCGAAATGTGGTCAATGACCCATGAAAGACAGGAGCGATGGGAGTTAATTGACATTGACTTCTACTCTACATGACAAAACTATTCAGGTCATCTGGATATATATATAGTTAAAGTGCAAATAGCTCTACGCGTAATTTTTTTCCCCAACAAATAAACAATGACTAAAAACAGACACTTGATGCCCATCTTCAAGTTCCCGTTATCAGACTTTCAAAACACTATATATTATGTAAAAAGGTGACTACAAAGATATTTTAAAATAATTGTAAAAATCTTTGAATTTATTCTTACTATTAAAGTCCCAAGTGGTTTGCCGGGGTGTATGACAAGGACAAGAATTGCACCACTGCCTCACAAAGAGCATGTCGTAAGAAGCGAATGTGTTACATGGCATTATGCCGGCCATGGCTAGGTGGTTTGTTAAGAGCAGCATAGATGGCGCCTAACAGGCTGCAAGCCTACTTCGCTCTAGTGTTTGAGTCTATTAAGATGGACTCGTATATCAGTTAACCAGCCTCCATAGTGGAATGATAAGCTGCTCATGCCTAACCCTCCTAAGCAGGAAATCCTCCTCCTGGCTACATCCAGCTCACATCAGAGATGGAACCTACACAGGGGCTTAAGCCCTGTAGAAGTACAAGTCAACTAAGACTATTAAAATGCACAAGAAAAATCATGGTATGCATAATGAGGTGTTTGAGAAAGGCTGTCAGTCCGATACAAAAAAAAATCTGACAGAAGGTGGGTGTAACACTGTGCATGAAAACATAGAAAGGCAGAGAATAAAATGGTTAGACACCTGGCAAGAATGCAACCAAAGTTACCAGCTGCTCGCATCTACAATACCAGACATCAGAGTTGCAGAGCAAGAGGTAGACCATTAAAAAGATGGCTAGCTAGTGTCAGTGAGACACTCAAGAAACATGAAACAACAACATTGGCGACAAAGCTGGCACACAACAGAAAAGTACACCTCCACAAGAAGTCTAAGCGAGACACAGCTGGCACCCAACAGAAAAGTACACCTCCACGAGAAGTCTAAGTGACAGCTGGCACCCGACAGAAAAGTACACCTCCACAAGAAGTCTAAGCGACAGCTGGCACCCAACAGAAAAGTACACCTCCACAAGAAGTCTAAGTGACAGCTGGCACCCGACAGAAAAGTACACCTCCACAAGAAGTCTAAGCGACACAGCTTGCACCCAACAGAAAAGTACACCTCCACAAGAAGTCTAAGTGACACAGCTTGCACCCAACAGAAAAGTACACCTCCACAAGAAGTCTAAGTGACAGCTGGCACCCAACAGAAAAGTACACCTCCACAAGAAGTCTAAGTGACAGCTGGCACCCAACAGAAAAGTACACCTCCACAAGAAGTCTAAGTGACAGCTGGCACCCAACAGAAAAGTACATCTCCACAAGAAGTCTAAGCGACACAGCTTGCACCCAACAGAAAAGTACACCTACACAAGAAGTCTAAGTGACAGCTGGCACCCAACAGAAAAGTACACCTCCACAAGAAGTCTAAGTGACAGCTGGCACCCAACAGAAAAGTACACCTCCACAAGAAGTCTAAGTGACAGCTGGCACCCAACAGAAAAGTACACCTCCACAAGAAGTCTAAGTGACAGCTGGCACCCAACAGAAAAGTACACCTCCACAAGAAGTCTAAGCGACACAAGTGGATATAAGATGATGATATCTATTAAAAGTATTTTTTTTTTAAATATTCCTAACTACAATACGCACACTTGTACATATAGTGATAGGAAACTCTTTATTGAGCATCACAACCTGAGGCAATCTTATCACCAGAAGACACACATTTAAATACACAAATGGATAAATGATAGTGTGTATGAAGCAGCTGAGAACAAGTGTAAGCTAAGAGCAAGTTTACATTGCAGACTATATAAAGCAAGGCTGATAAAATGTTGTTAAGCTCTGGTTGCTCACATTGACTATTTATAAAGTTAGACTGTGTTGTAGTGGAAGTGCTACAAAATGATGATGCTTAGGAGTAAATAACAATTTTGAGAATGATGTGCTAGACACTACATTGTACAAGCTCTCAGCGTTTGTGAGGTGAGGTGGACCACCCTCTTTCTAATTGCCTTGTCAAAGAATCAGGTGTCAGTTTACAAATGGGTAGATTGGAGCGAGGTGCAACTTAATTGTATATTAGTTAGTTGTGTCTTGTGTCATTGGTATAACTTCATTACACATTCCAATTTTGATCATAGGGTGTTCACACGGTGTGCGTGTGTCAGCAACCAAACTACTAACGTATTGAATAAATCTACAAAAAGAGACAGCAGGCTCCTCACAAGTTAAGGGCAACAATTACAGATAAACAATGTAACAAACAAATGAAACCAGAACCTGTTTCTGCATAAAGCAATAAATGCCTAAGAGATTTTTTTTTTTTACATTATCTACAAGCAAAAGCATAAATCTACAGCTACTGGAATTAGAAACAGAAGAGTACCACTGGATAGTATACAATTGTTCCGTTCGGTGAAACTTCCTGGGAATCTCTCTGAAAACAAAAATGAGCACTACTTTTTATAGACCAAAGACGGCAAATATCAAACTTGCAGATTGTGTTGCTACTACTGTGTTCTGGTTAGTACAGCTTCAAACAAGAACATTCTCATCACCTTCCTTGGACCAGCAGCTGCATTCCTACTTCTATGGCTGTCACTGTCCTCTCCTTACTATGCAAATATACGTGTCTATCCCAGTAAATATTGCTCACCAGTGTAGATCGCAGAGAGCTATTCTTGGGGACAGAAGCTGGTCACTACACCCTGCTATGCATGTCATAAAAGGCTACTGAGAGCTGAAGATGGTACTGCCAGCATTATCAAAAAAAGTACTAAATAAACCAGTAAACAAAACACATACATGTTTTGGTACAGACTTCCTGCAAAGACACCCCTGCAAAAAAAGGATGATGGTGATGAAGATAAATCCCTAACAAATATTGACTGTCTTTATAAATGTGTCCACTGGAGTCCTGGCGATCAAGCAAATAGACACAAGTATAACCATTTTTTTATGCACAAACTTGTAGATTCCAAAAATGATTTAGATTCATTGAATCCAGAACATTTCTTGTGCATCATTGTGTTTCTTTGCTTCATGCTACTGAGCTCTCAATCATGGATTCTGTTGTCGTGTGCACAGAGCATTCATGCAACAAAATTATCTTCAAATCATGATTCTAGGAGCCGCTATTATAAATGAAACCAATTTTGGGCTGCATGCAATATTAGTAAGGTGTCAGAAAAGTGGGCTGGTGGTTAAGTGACACAGCTCACAAGCCGAAGGTCATGGGTTCGATTCCCATCAGAGCACCTGCCGTTTCCCCAGCAAGCAAACCCTTAGAAAATGCAGGAGGAAGCAGACTGTAACATAAAATGCATGCTAAAGTTGTACTGTAAGATGCACTGGGCCGACAGGTGCAAAATAAAAACATAGTGCAACGCACACCGCCTTGGGGAATAGAAAATTAAGGCGAACGCAAACAAATAAATATGTCATTTAATGGCTTGGAGAGGCAGATAGTGGAAGCCATGTGCCTGGGAAAAGGGGGAAAGCAGTCAACCCAGAAGAAGATGGTATCATGACAATTTGAAGACGTCTGTGTGTGAAGCGGGTCGTCTTGCCAGAAATCGAGATGTGTTTATGACTTGTGAAGGCGACTACATTCTGGAAAGAATATGTCACATGACATGACATACATGTAGTATGTAGTACATTTCCGCCTCATATTGAGAAGTCAAATCAGAGAGATCTCACAACAGAAATGATGTTTCGTTTTGATAAGTTTTACTAAAAGACACTTGACGAATAAAACAAAATTTCTATCAATTCATTTGTTTGACTTTCGATGAGAGGAGTTGGCAATATGATCAACGATGTCACAAGACAATTTACCTGTTTTGGGGGACTCTCAGCAGAAGTCTCGTCACCAATCTGCTTTACTGAAGCTTTTCTCTTAAGAGATTTTGAATCTGTTTCTTTTAGGGATTCCTTTGCGCTTGTTTCGACTTTCTTGTTTTTAAAGTAATTGCTTGGACTTCCCTAAAATCAGATGCATAAGTATTAAATCAAAAGACTGTAAGCTACATCTTAATATGCTAAGATATTCAATTATCCTTTGATAAAAGCCTGCATTCTGTCTGTATTCTGCTTCTTGAATATAGCACTGTTAATGTGGTTTGGTTGACAGATCCTGTCATGAGTGGAATTGAGGCTGAGCTCTCAATTCTTATTACAAGCTTATAAGGTATGTGCAACACATAAGCTTTGACAGTTCTCAGATTTTTTGTGGTGGGACTCCCTTGACACATATAGGAGAAGGGTGTGAGTTTCTAGTGCCCTAAATCCAGAACACACTGTGTGGATTAAGGATGTAAGGTGGTAATATGACACATTTGACCTTCCAGGTAGTCTGCTGACAGCCCAAACAACAAGGATGGTTATCCAGAGTACAAAAAATGTCCAGAAACCAGATGAAGTAAAACTGCAAAATACCACACAACATAAAAATAAATATGGTTTCAGTGTTAAACCATACACGTATTTAATTTGATACTCAGCTGGTCATAGTATCTCTTGAGTAAAAGTACTATCAGAGTGACACATTGCAATGAACAGATATAAGGTACAAGACGTCACGAAGCCATCCACTGAAATATTCGTATAGAAATTAGTTCTAGAAAGCAACAAAAAAGTGACGAAATATAAATATAAATTTTGCCAAAGAGGAATAGGAAGACAGGTGTGCAAATTGTGGTGAAGTGTTCTACCCACCACTGAGAATCAGTTATGACACCAGGACTTTAGAGCAAGTGGGGAAGACCAAGAAAAGGATTGAAGACAATACAGGTAGTACACGAAAGAATATAACTGCCCCCAACAACATAAACTTTACTTTAACAACGTAAGTAGACAGATGAAATTATAAATTGAAGGTGTGAAGAAGAAAGATATATCATTTGATGACAACTTGACAAATTCAGTGTTAATGATACACTTAAGAAAAGCTTCAAGTCAGAAACTGAGAAGAACAATAGCAAATAACATCCTGCACCTGGTCAGGCAAAACATACTGATGTTAGTCAGGGTCAGGCAAAATATATTGGCCAAGACCCTCACCTAGACTTCCCTGTAGTAGTCCCTGGAAACGGACTGTTTTCATGGCAGCCTGGCTAGCGAGGTGAGGGATCGATATGCTCCCATAATAGTGAGCAACATGCAGTTGAAGCCAAGCATAGCACAACCGCCTGGTGTACCCCGGGCCACCTTCATCAGCACGCTCAGGATGTGAGGAAAGCTACAAAAACCCACCACCAACATCCTTTTCAGGGCATACAGAAAGAGCAATCCTACTCATTGTGGGCATTCAACAACAACAGCAGCGCAAACTTTTAGGAAAATGAACTAAAAACAGTAAGACAAGTACAAAATATATCTTTGATCATCATGTCTTGTCACCTCATAGATCTAACACTATTTGACTGACTTCCCTAACCAACTTTCATAAAGTCTCATCCTAGTCAGTGCTGTTTCATGGCAATGATTTTACATCATCAAGTTGTCCGCCTCATGCACATCACTATTTAGTCACTTTGTAAAGCATGCAGGGAAGGAAACAGTGGTTCTATTCAGTATGCCTTGGCTTCATTCATTCTCAATCTCCCGCTACCAACCCCTGAAAGGGCTTAAGTAGAATGTAGTCCAGAGAACGGAATGCGTTGTGGTGTAGTTTACAGCTTGACTGTGATATTTGCACCTTTCGGTCCAACACATCTGACTTCAGTAGTACCGGGTTAGCATTCCCTCTTCGATGCCTTCTCCTTAGCCAGTCTGCCATGCTGCAGCCTGTTATTCAGGATCACCTTGTGGAAGTGTAGAAGGGTCTTGGCAGCTTTGGTTCGCTGGCCCTGACGCTAGCAGTCAGCTATGGGCAGCTGACCACTGCAGTTCATGCGCTGCTCCGTTCCTTGATCCCTCAGTATCCCTTAAAAATCCTTCTGGTGAGAAAATAATATTTATTCTGCTTTTTCAGACCTCTGACCAGTTTGGAAGACTGAAGTGCCTCATTCAAATTGTGTCTGTCCTCTACTGCCTTTATTGAGTTCGGTGAAGGATTTTACTGCCACATCTTTGTAAACCTGTGTAATGAAGGTATTCCTTGCCGTCCCCTGCCTCTCTTGCCTTTTTAAAAAATATGTTAGGACATCATGAACTGGTCCAACATGTCTCAGATTGTGACCAAGACAAAAAACTCACTCTTCTTTGGTAAACTGGTGCTATGCTTCTAGTCCGGTGAGGTACACAAATTAGATTGCGCTTCAGGTCTTTGCCTATCCCCTACAGCTTTTCAAGTATGGTCGCTCAACCTGGTTAGACTGCCTATCTATGGTCTGTATATGTAGGGCAGTTCAGCAGGATATGTTCTGTTGTTTGCTTGAGCGCTCCTCAATGATACGTAGCAGTGCCTCTCAAACCTATTCTGTGGAAGCGGGCCTCGAGTCTGCAAAGCCAATACAATCTGTGCCTTATTGTCCTGATTTGCCTATTTTCGTCCATTGCCTCGCCTCTAACACGAGTTTATTTGACTTTCACCAGCTCATCTTTTACAGTCTTCAATATCACCACATCTCAAAAACCTCTCTTGTTTATAGTCCCTATATATAACCATACATGCCACAGACCAGATATTTGCATTGAGAATTATTTTACAGAAGGAGATGTCTGTATTTTTCTATATGTCTGTTCCATATGAACGCTGTTTTTACCTTTGCAAATGTAACTTGCATATCTTTATGGCTTTTGGCTTCCTCTGTAATGATTAGCCATAAATATAGAAACTGACTGGCTTGCTCAATTTGGCGGCCTTCTATATAACTAGATTTGCTGCTGCTTGTGTTTCAATTATACATTTTTAAAATAAAATAGCCAAACCAATGTACCTTTGCTCTCCTATTTGAAATGAGACTCAACCTCAATGTATCATCAGAAAACTTTTCTTTGCTCACAATCTGCATCTCCACTGGATAGGCTGATTTCAGATGAGGGAGGTACAGCGTATTTCTACGCTGCAATTCGCTGAGCCTGTCCCACTCAAAGTCAGGACCCTCTGGCTCATTTGCACATGACATGGCATTAGGAAGACATGCAGCTGTAATATAACACAATATAATTATAGAACATCATATCATTTATCATATTTTATAAACATTTCTGTTACTACTAAAAATAATTTTTTTTAAATTTCTGCTATTTTATTAATACATAATGACTACATCATGCGCATATATCATAAGTCAAGAGCAACAACACATGCCTGCAACTCTACAAACAGTTTAACAACTACTGAAGACTGTGAACAAAGAGACTTGGCTGAACAGATGGTAAATGGGTTATACTGGGAGAGACATATTGCCATCACAAAAAAAGAGACAAAATCAACCTTCTGAGAACAAGAGATCGAAGCACCATCTTCACATTCAACAGATGCGAGAAGGAGAGATCAAAGCACTATCTTCCCACAACAGATGCCTGAACAGAATCCAACCAGAACCAGAGTACTGGCTGTGTACACATCCTTATGAAACTGTAGAACACCATCTCTATGATTGTCCGAAGCTCGACAGTGTTAGGAAGGAGCATCTTCCTCCTTTGTTATGTCATCTATTCATATGTCACATAATCTTCCCTGTGAATTGTATCCAGATCTGTTATAAGCATGCAAAGGTGGCCATTTTGAATCCTCACAAGATGGCTGAACCATTGTATTTCCTGTCTCGATGTTTTCAGCACAATGGGTAGTTCTCTTCATATTGAGACTGCATGTGGAATTTGTGCATCCACTTCACTTATTGTTTCACTGAGAACAGTCTTTTGTCACACCCTGTAGGACTGTGTCTTTGTTTCTATATAGGAACATTTACAGGGTCAGACATCCTGAAGAACTCTTCACTTTTCTTGAACATTTTCATTTAATCTGTTTACTTTTACGTAAAAATTGGAGAAAACATTTGCTCTGGGCATTGTCGTTTTTATCAGACTGAATTTACATTTCATGGCCGATGTTTTTTTCAAAGCACCTTATTAATAAATAGGAAAGGAAGACTAACATCTGGGGAGGCAAAACATACTGATCAGACATATTAGGCCAGGAAAAACATACTGGCCAAGACCCTCATCTCTGCTTCCTCATAGCCCTCCCTGTAAACGGGTTTGTTTTCATGGCATCCTGGCTAATGAATTGAGGGATTAATGTGATCTCCGTAGCAATGAGCAATACATAGATGAAGCCAAACATAGCACAACCGCCTGGAGGACACCGGTCTACCTTCATCAGCACGCTCGGGATGTGAAGAAAGCTACTGCCACCCACCACTTAGCATCCTTTAAACCTACTCATTGTGGGCATTCGAAACAACAATCATAGATAGACATCCAGGCTACTGTAGAAACCGGCTGATCCACTTCTGCTCCATGTCATGTCAGCTTATAAACAACAGCGATTTTGAAATTTGTTTTAGACATTTGGAAACAATTTTTTGTTTATCACTTGGATTTGAAGATTCACCCATTTTTGGGAATGGTAAGTTAAGTTTTGCAACAGATTTTTCTGAGGTAGATCTATTTAGTTTGTTTATGTAGATATAATAAATACGTTTGCTGTGGAAACTAACAGATATGCTCATCTTGTACACATTGATTATCTATACCTTCAACTCATATGTCAGGTTATGTTTCTACACATTAACAAATCATATCTATAGACTATGGAATCAAGATGCTGAGCTAGCGTCAGGGCCAGCAAACCAAAGCTGCCAAGAGCCTTCTACATCTCCACGCAGTGATCCTGGATAACAGGCTGCAGCAGGGCAGACTGGCTAAGGAGAAGGGATCAAAGAGGGAATGCTAACCCGGTACTCAAAAAATGCTTGCTGAAGTCGGATGTGTTGGACCGAAAGGTGCAAATATCACAGTCAAGCGGTAAACTACGACACAACCCATTCCGTTCTCTGGACTACAATCTGCTACTTAACTCCCTTTCAGCGTTTGGTAGTGGGAGATTGAGAATGAACAAAGCCAAGCCATATCTATAGAATAACAAATACAAATGTTTCATGCAAGTCAACAACCAGAGTAAAATGTGACAAACTGAAAACAATGTGGCGGTGTAAAAATTAACACTGTCAGACTACCACACTTTACAGTACTGTGTCGCAGTTCTCATATAAGCCCACATTAACACTGTCAAACTACCACACACTACAGTAGTGTCACAGTTCTCATATAAGCCTACATCAACACTGTCAAACTACAACACTCTACAGTACTGTGTCACAGTTCTCATATAAGCCCACATCAACACTGTCAAACTACCACACGCTACAGTAGTGTCACAGTTCTCATATAAGCCCACATCAACACTGTCAAACTACAACACTCTACAGTGGTGTCACAGTTCTCATATAAGCCCACATCAACACTGTCAAACTACAACACTCTACAGTACTGTGTCACAGTTCTCATATAAGCCCACATCAACACTGTCAAACTACAACACTCTACAGTACTGTGTCACAGTTCTCAAATAAGCCCACATCAACACTGTCAAACTACAACACTCTACAGTAGTGTCACAGTTCTCATATAAGCCCACATCAACACTGTCAAACTACCACTCTCTACAGTAGTGTGTCACAGTTCTCATATAAGGCCACATCAACACTGAGCCTCATTCACCCAGACATACCTGCAACCCCATTTAAAGACTTGATGGACTGTGCTGATGATGTGGAACAAATACTCATACGATCTTCCGTTTGTCTAATCCCTAGACCTTTTTCTCTGAGGTCTCCTGCACTGGCCAATGCTTCTCTGATGTTGGACAAACAAATTTTAGAATTAGGAAATATGTTTAATAAAAACATTAGAGACAATGTTTTCCATACTATTGACAATGTTTTGATCTATGCACAATATTTATACCGGAATACTTGGAAGTCAAGTACCTGATACCAGGTAGCCAAAAACCATATTTTCCCCCCCTAAAAATGTGTCTGGTCGACCATCCCATCTCTTTCATTGTTTTGACTTTCAGATTTTCATTTGGCTATTAGGAGCCAAGATGCAGCAGTGAATGAATTGATAGCAGCCAGCGACTCATAGCTGTATTCCTGCATCAGGGTCAGTGAACCGTGGCTGACCAAGATCTTATTGCGCCTACATGTGGCGGCCCTGGAAACAGGCTGCACTATTCACTAGTGTAGTCTGGCCAAGGGATAGAAATTTCACTGGGAAGGTACACCCAGCACGCAAAAAGCTGAAAGAATAGTGCAATCCCACTATGCATATCACAAAGGTAGTGATGTGTATATGATAGATATGATGATTATGTCAAAGTGCCACAAAGAACATTTACAAAAGCACGTAAATGTATTGACACTGGCTACTGGCGAGCAGACCTAAGCCTATAGATATTTTTCAAAGAGACATGGATACAGCGGGATTAAGATCAAGCTGTATTACAGAGGAAATGGTTTTTTAAAAATTGGAGGGGTTGAAAGTGGATAAATGTTCAGGTCAAGATGGTATTCATCCAAAATTGATGTATGAAATTAGAGACCAACTAGCAAAACCATTGGCTATATTATGTTCTCAATCACTTACAAAAAGGATTGTTCCACGGGATTGGAAAGATGCAGGAGTGATCCCCTTATTCAAAAAAGGCAAAAAATCAGATCCACCGAATTATAGACCGGTGAGTTTGACGAGCATAGTCTGTACATTGTTAGAGGCAATAATCAAAGAAAACATTGTAATGCATTTAGACAAATTTAATTTAATTAGAAATAGTCAGCATGAGTTTACTAGAGGCAGATCATGCTTAACAAATCTATTAGAATTCACGGAGGAGGTTACTAAAATGATAGATAAAGGGGAGCCAGTGGACGTTATTTATCTAGATTTTGCAAAGGTCTTGATAGAGTACCTCATCAAAGATTATTTCGAAAGTTAAAATCATATGGAATAGGTGGGGAAGTTGCCAAATGGATTGAAAATTGGTTAACCGGAAGAAGGCAGGGGGTGGGAATAAATAAAGATTACTCTGAGTGGTGTGAAGTGAAAAGTGGTGTGCCACAGGACTCGGTTTTAGGACCAATTTTGTTCTTGATATATATAAATGATTTGGACATTGATGTGGGATCCATGATTGCAAAATTTGCTGATGACACAAAACTATGCAGTAGTCTCATCTAAACAGAAGTGTATATATTGAGGTCGGATTTAGATAAAATTCGAGAATGGTCTGTAATCTGGAAAATGGAGTTTTTTAATGTAGATAAATGTACAGTCATCTACATGGGTAGATCCAATATGGAACATAATTACAGAATGGGAGAGAACAGTATTAGAAAGATAGATAAGGAAAGGGACCTTGGGGTTATAATAGATCATACAGGAAAGGTGAGTGAGCAAGTTAAGGTAGCAGTGAAAAAGGCAAATGCAATGTTAAGTATGATAAAAAGAAATATTAAACATAGGAGCAAGGAAGTGATAGTCAAACTGTCTAAAGCTTTAGTTAGACCTAGATTGGAGTACAGTGTACAGTCCTTATCATAGAGGGGATATAAACATGCTGGAAAGAATGCAAAAAAGAGCGACAAAGATGATAGTGGGATTCCAGTTATGAGGAAAGACTCAGAAAAACCGGCCTACAATGTCTAGAAGAGAGAAGAATTCGTGGTGACTTAATACTGGTTTATAAGATGATCAGAGGAATGGATAAATTAGACTATAACAAGTTTTTTAAAATACAGCCACCTACAATAACACGAGGGCATAGTTACAAGCTGACTAAAGAGAGGTCCAGATTAGATATTAGGAAATATTTTTTTAGTCAGAGAAAGAGTTAATTGTGTCCCCATGATACTGCTGTTTTATCACCATCAGGTTAGTCAGTCTGAAGACTGGTTTTCTGATCATGTCACACCACTGTCCTCAGTCAGTCTAGAGAATGGTGCTCAAGTCATCTGATCATGTCACACAGTGGTCCTCAGTCAGTCTAGAGAATGGTGCTCAAGTCATCTGATCATGTCACACCACTGTCCTCAGTCAGTCTAGAGAATGGTGCTCAAGTCATCTGATCATGTCACACCACTGTCCTCAGTCAGTCTAGAGAATGGTGCTCAAGTCATCTGATCCTGTCACACCACTATCCTCAGTCAGTGTAGAGAATGGTGCTCAAGTCATCTGATCATGTCACACCACTGTCCTCAGTCAGTCTAGAGAATGGTGCTCAAGTCATCTGATCATGTCACACCACTGTCCTCAGTCAGTCTAGAGAATGGTGCTCAAGTCATCTGATCATGTCATGCCACTATCCCCCAGCAGCTCAGTATAAGTTTGCACCCTGAATTTCTTGTATGTCTGTGTTATGTAATTGTTCCTTGCATTTTCTTTTTCCTTTTCCATGAATTTTGCCTTCTAGCATTTTCTATGTCTTATGTTATGGACCAATATAAGAGAATCTACCATTTTGTATACTCGTCATTAGTTGTCTATATATATATCTTTAAGCACTTGTTCATTTTACCTTTTTTATGTACAGCTCACTCTTTGTTTCCTGCAAAAGCACTACATCTAAAAATATCCCGGTTTTTCTTTTTACCCTTTCTGTTTAGTCGGAAATGTGTAGTGATTATTCTTTTCCCAAGCTTAATATTGATGTTATTTGTTGTTAGAAGTTTTTGTTCCTCATGGAATGTCTTTTTTGCTACAGCAATACTAAATTCTAATTACAACCTCATAGTGAATATCCTCTGCAAAAATGTGGCCCAAATATGAAAACCTCTGCAGTTGTTCTCTCTCTGTGCTTATATTTTTTTTTTGGGTTTGTTTGGCTATTACTATTGCTTTTGTTATAACCTTTACCCCATGTACAGCGATATTTAACGTCACAAAAAAATTCACACTTTACTTCTAATGACGTCAAATGTTGTCAGCGATGCGAAAACTATTCTGGAGCAATCGTTTATTTACAGATTGAACACGTGGGTTTTTTCAATCTAAAAATAGGCACTTCCGTCATGGTAGATGTAAACAAGAAACATGGCTGGTTTAGCTTGAAAGAGAATTTTGAAACAATTTGTTTTCACTCTCACTAAAAGATTATCTCATCATTGAGGGTGGTTAAGTTGCTGCAACAGATTTTCAGGTAGATCTGATTCATTTGCTTATTTAGAAGTAATAAATATGTTTGTAAGGGAAACTAACACATATCTTGTAAGAAACACTATCAGTGTTCTGTGACAAATTTATAATTTAGAAGGCCCAAATTCCCCCCCAAAACTGGTAAGACTAAATGTCTGTGATGCTTTCCATTTTCCCCCTCATCTTCTTGTATCTCAGTAACTAACACACACACACACAACAATAACACCAATAAGTTCTTTATTTATTTATGTCTCCACACAAACAAATCACATCTATATACAATCAAATAAAAAAAGTTTCACGCTCTCAAAATCAACATCCTAGAAAAATGTGAAGGTCTGAAGAATAATTTAGTGGCAGGGTAAATTGTGCAATTTTTAAAAATTCTGTGTGGTAAAGGTTAACCTTTACACTACTGCATAAAAAAATGACACAACTCCCCCTGCCACTGCATTATATTTCAGGGCGTCACATTTTTCTAGGGTTGTTGACTTTGAGAGCATGATACTTTTTTTATTAGGCGATCTATTGATTTGATTTGTTTTGTGTGTAAAGAAATAAATGAATGAAACCGTTGGTGGTGTTGTTTTTGCTGTGTGTGTGTGTTAGTTTCTGAGATACAAAAAGACTAAGGTGATAGTGTTGAAAAACAACACAAAGACACCCGCTTTCTGCATCTTTTGGTTTTTTTATTCCAGAATTCGGACTATCAATCTTAACCGCAATGGCCATATCTGTCACTTTCAACTTTAAAAGTTATTATTGTATCTACATAAACAACTAAATAGATTTACCTCATAAAAATCCATTGACAAATGTCAAAATCTCCATTGATTGTATCTAACCGTACATGGAACTCTCTACAATTAAATAATTAGTTTTGTTCAGATTATTTCTACATAGCAGTTCGATTATATTTGATTAGAACCTCAGTTGCTATGCAAGGACATCGATAAGTCGGGTACCGCCGATATTCGTGGTGAGATTCTCGTGACGTCAGTCGATTTGGATCAACGCTAGCCACTTAAAGGTTAATAGCATTTATTCACATATTGGTTGCTGTAGAGGAAGTATAATGATATGTCCAACCAAAAGTCTAAAAACATATAGACACATAAGAAGACGTACCTTTTCAGCATAACAACATCACCAGATATTATCGTCTCATTCAGAATTGTTCTATAACCAATGCTACCTGCAAGCAGAAACACAAAGGTTGCATATCTGGTTCAATCTCTTTTTCACAATAGCATCCGTTGATATTGATAACAGATTACATTATTCTTTCTCTTCTTCACTACCTTCTTAACCAAGCATAGGGTCACCTCTGTAGAGGTTCCTAACAGGAAGTCTGTGTAGTATTCTACTGGTGCTTTATATAGCCATTTGTTTTACATAATGGGGTTAGCACACACTGGTGTAGTAACCTGTTGAGACATGCATGATGGTTCAGGTGTCCTATTCTTTCCTCCCTATAAAGGGATCTCATGATCCACACAGCAGATATCAAACTTTGCTTAGTTTAAATAAAGTAGTTCCACAATCTACAATCAGGGAAGAAATGGGGTGACCAGTTCCCAGACTGAGTAGGATACACGGATAGATGAGACCCGAGCGTGAGGCTGACACCTTTGATGTGAAACAATCTGACTGCTCTACCATTCATGTGAAAATCATGCACCATATCAAGAAGATATGTCTATACACAGATTTTTCCTGTTCACAATTAATTCTGTTAACTTCTTTCTAGGTCACAATGTAAAATATATGAACTCTCTATCTTTCTGCTTTACTATACTTTTCTTGCCCAAAACATGTTTTTCAACTCCATTGTCAAGACCATCCCATTGTCTGTCTCTGTGGTGTGGGAAACAAAGAATAACACAACTGAAAAGGTCCAAGCTTTTATCAATGGATGCCTGAGCTGTATTGAGGGAATAAAATGATATAAAGTCACTAATGTAGAACTGCAGGAAAGAACTGGACAGACGCCAGCGGGACTAGACATAAAGAGAAGGCATTGGCGCTGGATAGGACACACATTACAGAAACCAACTGATATCATTACAAGGCCATCACTGTTCCGAAATCCGCAGGGCAAAAGAAGTAGAAGTAGACCTTAAAGCTTATATTATAGAGAAATTGAGACAATTCTAAAAAATGGCAGGAAAGACAGAAGCTGAAAAGAAGACTTAGCGAGTATTGAGGACCTATGCTCCACAGAAAGTCGAAGAGTTTTAATTTATTGATATGTCCTAGGAATAACCACAGTGTTTTGTTTATTTGTGTGACTATATGTTTCTTATTGGTACATTTTTCATGTTTTCTCACAATCATCTTTCCATTATTGCCTCAATAGGAGCATAGAGCTGCCACCACCAAAGCGTCTTGCTCTGACAGTAGTTGTCAACCCTTCTTGGTCGCTTATGTTCTTTCCTCTCCAATAAAATGTATGCACATGGGATAAATGTATTCCTTCATACTTCAATTACTATCATCTTAGCAATCCATGAGAATTAGAAAATGTGTTTTGCAGAAACTTTCCTTCAATTGTTTTCTGACTTACTTCCTCCATGTCCAGAACTGCAATTCTGTACAATATATAGCATATAACTCATAACATTTGACAGATATTACCACATATTTGTAGAACAGTAGTAAAGGAAGATAAATGTCAGTTCCATGGCAAGAATTGCCATCAAGTATGAAGATAGCTCTTCATACTATGCTGCAACCTATGTGAGGTGGGGTGATCAGTTCCCTTCCTTGTTGCTGTTTTTACCTTTCCCAACTCATATGTCAGGTACCCATTTACAGCTGAGTTGACTGCATAAGGGGTCATACCCAGCATTTTTTTAAAATGTCATCTTTAAACGTTGTAATCTCAGTCTACCAAGTCAGCTCACTGTAGACTTGGCTACAAGCTCCACAATAGATCTATACATCAAATACAACTTAATTGTACGCTAACAGATTAACACATTCAGCAAACTGAACATACAAAATTATTAACCACTATACTAACACCAACCTGATGACAACCTTGACCGCAATGCTCGCCTTGAAGCTCTGCTGTCAAGTGAATCGTCCAGGCTGTCATCATCTAAAAAGTTATGACCATGTATACACCATTAGCAACTATGTGAAACAGAGAGAAAGAAAGAGAGAGAATCTCAGACAGAAAGCCCTTCAGAGAAAGAGAGAACCTCGGAGAGGGCCTCAGAGAAGTGGTTTGTGTATGCATACGTGAATATTACAGCTAATAATAAAGGGCAGATATAGACATCCAACAACTAACAGACATCTTCCATTTAACAACATGAAGACAGAAGCTACTGGTGAATACAACTGTGGTAGTCATACGAGGTGTGTTCAAATGCAACCGGACCAAACTGCAACAAATGAACATACATACGATGCACATGATGACTTCACTTCTGGTGTAAACAGCACACTTTCATTATTCTCCGACCTATAGTTTCCTCAGCAGACCAATGAAAACATGGCATGTGTGATACAGAATCCGTCCAGAGTTGACCAGTGAGCGGCGATTCGTTTTCTAACAGCTGAAGGATGTCGACCAGTTGACATTCATCTCAGAATGCAGGCAGTGCATGGTGACAAAAGTGTGTCAAGAACAAGTGAAGAACTGGACAACGATGTTTAAAGAAGACCAGGTCAGGCGCATATTATTGCGTTAACTCAAAACGTGCAAATATTGCAGTCAAGCAGTAAACTACAACAGTGCATTCCATTCTCCGGACTATATCCTTTTCAAGGCTTGGTAGCGGGAAATGAAAAACAAATGAAGAAGAAATATGAAAGTGTGCAACGAACTAGAATGTTGATGATAATAGTGATATAATGTAAAAGATTTGCAAGTCTCACGTTTTTCACCAATGATCCTCTTAAAATGTGAAGCATCTCCTAGTAATGCTGTGCCTGCTTGGTCCAGCTGGTGTTGGTACTGTCGAAGCTTCCTGTCTGCGTAGTCTAGTGCTGTCTTTAGCTTGCTGACTTCAGATGCTACAAAGTGAGGGATAGTTATGTTATTCAATAGAGGCTATGTGACTAAACTGAAATTAAATAATAAATACTTGTGTATTATGAGATGACAGCATAAATGTCTAATGTGCAAGGGGGAAACTCAGTGGTCACGAGGTAAGTCTTAGGAAGTTTAAAATACCGACAACAGATAGCCTTGGTAACAAACATTGGCCTAGTAAGCCGTAGGAAGTGTAACATGCCGACAACGGATAGCCTTGGTAACAGACATTAACATGCCTGTTTGAATGCCAGGATTCCGGGTATTGTAAGTGCGAGTTTACAAACATGTCAGCCATGACAGCTATTCCATCCAACAAGCGCATAGGACCACCACTTCAGAGAACTTCCATGCCGAAAAAAAACATAGCAAAGCCTTCAACTTCTCTTGTAGGGTAGGTTCACCTACCAAAGCCTTCAACTTGTCTTGTAGGGTAGGTTCACCTTCCAAAGCCTTCAACTTGTCTTGTAGGGTAGGTTTACCTTCCAAAGCCTTCAACTTGTCTTGTAGGGTAGGTTCATCTCTAGGAGTTGTTGTACAGAGCCGTTCCACCTGGAGCACTAGCAATACCAGAGGTGCTCAGATCACTGAGCAGAACTTCATTGAGGAATGGGCATGTTGCCCTAAAGAGCAGAACGCACGCGACTCTACAGTCGACTCCTCACATGAGTGAGCCCAGGTGTGGTGAAGCCTGCAGTGCCAGCATTGATCTCTATAGCCATATGGCAACACGTCTGATGACATCACTATTTTTGCTTGTGATGGGCAACAATTAATTGGGTAGTTTCTGCAGTAATATTTATATTGATGAAGTTGCAAGAACCATACACAACTTTTCTTATTGCATTAGGATATCCAAAACAGGGAGCATAGTTCTTATTTTATATTATGCAGTAAGGGATCTGGTGATTCACGTGGGGAACCTGAAAGCTAAATTACTTTCCTCAATGACCTTATTCCTCAGTGGCAGTTGTACTGCTGCGTGTCCCAACTTAGTCTCAAACAATCTATCCTGGACAATAGAGGTCCAGTGGTTTACAAGTTATCACTCATGTAGTACTGGAGTACAAGGGAGACTGACCAATGCATTGTAGGTTTACTTGCAGTCTTACCACCTCAGGAGTACCTGACTGCTGTCAATGTGCTTCAATATTCATCCTTTCTCCTGAGCATGTTGCCCGCCCACCAATGTATTGCCTTGTTTGAACAACCTCATCACTTGCTAATATTTGCTGCAGGTCGAAATTGTTGAATTTCTGCACGACTTGGTTGGGGAGAGTAAGGCCACCTATGCATCTCTCTCTCTGTATTTCAATGGTCAGTATTTTCTCTAATGTGCCCCCTGGCTCCGCAAGGCATACTAGGGAGACCTTGTCTAGGTCCACAAGCCAGCACTGCTCCTGCCAGAAGGGACTTCAGTGAAAAGCATTGTATTGAATATCTGTCAACACTTGTGTAGACATAATATGTTACCATAGTTGCTGGTGTGCCTCCTGGCCTGGTACCTTTGTCTTCAGCACCTGTTCTATAGTAGAGTGTGCACAACCTCCATCTCTGGTGGGGATGGTGAGTGAGGGGCGGACACCAGGGGCCTTTTACTTTATCTTAACCTGTTTACCGTCCCATATTACCTCCTGTTCGAGCTAAAACCCAACCTTTGCCAAAATTCTGGGTAGAGCAGCCAAAATTCTGGGTAGAGCAGAGTCCACCAACGTGTAGGTGAGGTAAACTTGAGCAGGAGAGGCTATGAGACATACGAGTGGTGTAATCCGCAATCACTGCCCCATTTGGACCCCGATTACATTAATAATTAAAGACCAACCCCAAACAGACCACTCCTTCCTCCCCCAAAATTGAAAAACAACCAATAGATTAATAATGTAAGCCCGTCAGAAAACTTTGCAAGAAGACTATACATTCATCCATGCAATCAAAACAACAAACACATATACTTGCCATGCAACTTGTTCTCGTTCTGCAAGAACTCATACTTTGATTTTAAGTCTTCATATTTACTAGTGCATCCTTCCAAGCGCTTCTGCATCTTTATACTCGTGTCTCGTTCTATCTTCAAAGCATTTGCCAGGTTGCTGTTTGTGTCTTTCATCTTCATCACCTGCTGCTCGTGACACTTGGTCTGTTCGGTGAGACTTCTTACTTCCTTCTCAGATGACTCCAACTGTCAGTGAACATATATGTCCCATTACTGGCAGTGTTAAAACAAATAAATAGCTTACAAAGTCAAACTTTTACATCTAAACACAATCCAGTAAGTTTTATGAGAACATCAGAGAACTAGTGATGCCTTCCCAGAAGAATGGATACATCTCTACATTGGTGGATCTGCCACCATTAATGTGGGATATGAAGTTTACATAGTGACTTAATACACCAAAATTCAAGTTAAAAATCTACTCAAATTATTCTAGGGATATTCGCTCCAAAGAGAATATGTCGCAAAAAGGGGACTGTGTGGCTATAACATCAGGTCTTGGTTATGTGGTCAGCGGAGTGACATAGATGGCGCCCGACAGGCTGTTTGGCCTACCTTGCTCTAATTTACGCTTCTACATCCACCAATCCCAAAAATAGGCGATCGTATATTCCAGGGGCTAACAGATGCTCGGATTGACCTGGCAAGTCACCAGTGGTTTTTCATCTGCCAAAAAAATATGAAACAAAGGTGGTCGCACCTCTCCCCGACGTCTACCGACATAAGATAGATAAGATAATCAAAGGAACAGATAAATTATACTAAGACAGATAAGATAATCAAAGGAACAGATAAATTAGACTAAGGTCACATCTCTCCACGACGTCTACCGACATAAGATAGATAAGATAATCAAAGGAACAGATAAATTAGACTAAGACATAAGATAGATAAGATAATCAAAGGAACAGATAAATTAGACTAAGACATAAGATAGATAAGATAATCAAAGGAACAGATAAATTAGACTAAGACATAAGATAGATAAGATAATCAAAGGAACAGATAAATTAGACTAAGACATAAGATAGATAAGATAATCAAAGGAACAGATAAATTAGACTAAGACATAAGATAGATAAGATAATCAAAGGAACAGATAAATTAGACTAAGGTCGCACCTCCCCACGACGTCTACCGACATAAGATAGATAAGATAATCAAAGAAACAGATAAATTAGACTATAACAAGTTTTTTTTCAAAATACAATCACCTACAAGAACAAGATTAACAATTAAGAACAAATTAACTAAAAGAAGGTCCAGATTAGATATTAGGAAATATTTGGTTCGTCAGAGAGTGGTGAATGCTTGGAATGTATTGCCACAGGAAGTAGTGAAGGCAGGGACAGTTAATGCATTTAAGAATAGCTTTTAGAGCAAGGAAATGTAAATGAAACTCATATACAGACTCTGCAGTCTAAAGTATAAAGACGTTAAGTTAAATGTATGCAGAACTGATGAACTGTTTGGTGCCTGTGTGGAAATATGTTCAAGCTGAGGCCGAAATAATGGCACTATAGTAGCTCTGTACAATTAGAGAACTGTATTTGATGGTTTCCCATCAAAGGCCCATAACGTTATCTTTACAGACCATCTGTTCTTCAAGCTCTAGATGATGATAGTCATTGTAAGCCTCAACTGTCCAAATATCTGCAGATACCAACCAGCTCATTACATTCCATGAAGTCAAATTAGTTAATGCAATGGATTTTTACCACTAAAATACACCTGGCAATTACCAGGCAGGCAGACTAAGATGGGATCTAGTCAAGAACACACAATACATACTAACAACCATATAGTCAAACAACTAAAGAAAACTGAACGAAGAGGTCTGGTTGAATAGATGGGTTAATACTGGGAGAAAGATCTACAAATATATGGCTATCCCAAAAAAACAACATCAACATTCTGAAGAGGAAAGGTCGAAGCACTATTTTCGAGCTTCGCATATAAAACTTGACTGGAACAGAATCTAACTATAACAGACTCCATAGTGAGAACACCATCTAGCATACACTCCTACAAACTGTTGAACGCCATCTTTTTGAGTGTCCTGCGCTTGACAGTGTTAGAAAAGAACTTTCGACGCCAGACAAATGAAACGTCTGGAACTAAACAACAACTTCCAAACACTTGCTGATAACACTGTAATGGGCATTGACCAAAGGGGCTCACGGGCTGCTGGATCAATAACCAGCCAACCAAATCTAAACATCAAATCTTCAAGAAATCACAACTTGCAATATATAACTTCATGAATCAAAATCTTAAAACTCCATGTGGAGTACACAAGTGTTCAAGAAATACACAAGTTGTCCAGGCCCTGAGCTATCGACATCTTTATTTATCTTTGTCTTGTCTGCCGTGGTTTATATTTTCATCTCCATGGGTCAGTGCTCAGTTTAAACTTTACATTTAGGGGTCTCCGCGGTGAAGCCGCTTGCCTCGTGTTCAGGCGATCGAGTTCGATTTTTAGCAGCGGCTGTCGGTTCATGATGGCAATTTTTTCCCTGGGTTCATCGCTGTAGCTACTGAGCTCGTGCTTTGTGCGATGCTCTCGGCAGGCAGCCTGCTGTTATTCGGAGAGAGACTGAGCCATATGTCAAGCACTCGCCTTTAACCTTATTTATCTTTGTCTCTAGCTAAATTCTTCCTGCGTGTATTATTTTCTCTCTATCCTACTCTGGGGATCCCAGAACAGAAACTGCTTTGAAATGCTATCAGCTAGCTTCTTTAATATATATCTTATCAAATACTAATGTCTTCTTCTTATCTCTTTTGTTCAGTTGACTTTTGTCTAGATTGCTTAAAACAGTTCTATATTAGTGATATTATCATACTATTTCAATCATTTTATTCTTTAACAGCACTCATTTATGGAATACTGATCCTTTTGTCTGTTCTTGTTTGCCATTATTTTTATTGTACATTTAACAATCATGTGAAGTCTGGAGGAGGAAGACTAACGTCTGGTCAGACAAAATATGCTGGCCAAGAGCCTCACTTCGGATTCCTAGTAACCCTTCAAGGAAACAGGCTGTTTTCATCGAGTTTTCAACAAGGTGAGGGATCGACGTAATTCCCATAGTAGCAAACGACATAGCACAACCAGCTGGAGTACCGTGGCCCACCTTCATCAGCATGCTCGAGATGTGAGCAAATCTACTGCAACCTGTCACTTAATGTCCTTTTCAGAGCGCACAAAAGAGTAAACTTACTCATTATTGACATTTGAAACAATAACCCAGTACCCAAAAATACCATGCGGAAGTCGGATGTGTCGGACTGAAACGTGCAAACATCAGTCTAAACTACGACACAAACATTCCATTCACTAGACTACATCCTTCTACTTTTCAGGGCTTGGAAGTTTGAGAACGAACGTTGAAGAAGTAGAAGAAAAGAAGACCACTGTTCACACAAAAACAAAAGTAGCATGTCAGACTAACCTTGTGGTTGGCAGAATCAAGCTGTTTCCTTAAAGTATTGCAGAACTCATTGGCAGTCTTCATCTGGGCATCACTCTCTTTCAGCCTCTTGTTCTCTCTCTCCATAAAATTCTTGTTCTCTTCTTGAAGTGATGATGCCTTTCTCTCATGTTGGACAATCAGGAACTGATAGGAAAAACACTTTCTTATTTGATCAATTATTCTAAACACTTTATGAAAAATAGTGGAGCTTAAAAATGACATTTGAAAAGACTTCTGGTAAATGATCTTTCATGCATGTTTTATTGGTGTTGTTACAGATCCAGCTGCATCCAGGCTCTCATCCTTCAGCCCAATGCCATGTATTGGTATCTGCACGTGTTTATCAGCTGTTGTCTAGTGCCATACAAAGTATTCCATGTATCTGGCCATGGAGGAAGCTTTTTCCTAAAATCACTGAGCGCTGAGATAATGATCAATGGTTTCATATTGGTGTGTACACAGATGGCACTCAGGAGTATGTTGTGCTTGGATTCTGTTCAGGTGTTTGTTTAGTGGGATGTGTTTGGTTATCGGTCGGAAAATGGTGCTCTGATCCTTCCTTGGCATGTTTTGTTAATAAACATACATATATAAATATACATATATGCATACAAGCATACTAAGTAGTATCATAGAACATTACTGCTGTTGAAGAAGATAAAGGGTAAAAGATCATTATGATAGGTCATTTCTTAAGCGGAAGGGACCAGTTACTTTCCTAGCTGTCTATTAACCTTTACAGCACTAGCGTCGTAAAATTGTGACCTTTTTGATCCTAACCGCGATCAAAATTCTGCACCAGCTCTAGTGTCATCGCTTTATTGTATATAAACAACCGGGTTTGTGCCATAGAAATGCCTGAACATACTGCTCTTTTGATTGTAGAGAGTTCCATATTCTGTCATGTACAGTTAGACGAAATTAATGGTGATTTTGAAATTTGTTTTAGATTTTCCTTCTGTTTTTTGCTTGGATTTGAAGACTTACATATTATTCAGAATTGGGAAGTTTAGTTTCTGCAACGCATTTTTCTGAGGTAGATCTATTTGGTTGTTTATGTAGATACAACAATTATGTTTATAGTGGCAGACATTATGGAAAACATTGATGGTAGTAATAGCACGATAACTGCAAATTTATTTTATCACTAACCTGGTGAGCCTATATGTTTGTATTATTTTTCACCACTATTCCCTTCATGTATCTCAGAAAATAACATACACATAATAACAACAATAACTTCTTTAGTAATATTGGCCTCTAGACAGACCACCAAATAAAAGAGGTTTAGAGGTTCTCAAAATGAACAACCGTGGTGTGATGAAAAATCTATTTTTAAATCTGGTATGGTAACGGTTAAGTGGAGGTGGAGAGCTATATTACGAACTGCCTAGCCATCCGTAACTATATTCTGATTAGCTTGATTAAATTTCCCCTTTTCCACATCTACTAAATTGCAGTTTGGCACAATCAGGATTTGAATCAAGTTCTTATGTTGCAAGAGAAACCTGCTCCAACTACTTTGCCAACCCTATCTTGAACTATTGAACTTCTTCGGCAGAGTACATACCTGTAATTTTGCTAGCTGTACTTCTATGTTCTGCTTGTCAGCAGCCAGCTTCTCTATCTCAATCTCTTTAGTTTCCAAAGACTTGTGGAAAGTCTGTTTCTCCTTATCCAGTATGACTTTCTGCTCCGCCACTTGTTGCTGATGTTCCTTTATCAAGCATGACTGCTGTGTGAGCAACTCTTGGACAGTCTTCTGGTGGTCTTCATTGCTTTTCTTAATATTTTCTGACAATGGAAGATAAGTTTTAATTATAGCTGTAGATCATTTTAACAACAAGTCCATGTAAACAGACTACTGGATGAGATCAACACAAGTCTGAAAACAATCTAATAATTGTTTGTTTAAAAAAAAATTGGTCTGGAAATCGCCATCCTTTTTCAATCTAGTAGGGACATGAAAACACACGTATGCAGTTATCCTTAGTTAGTTAGTATCTAGTAGGGACATGAAAACACACGTATGCAGTTAGCCTTAGTTAGTTAGTATCTAGTAGGGACATGAAAACACACGTATGCAGTTATCCTTAGTTAGTTAGTATCTAGTAGGGACATGAAAACACACGTATGCAGTTAGCCTTAGTTAGTTAGTCGTTGAATCATCATCATTGCACTCTGGACAAGTCCATATGCCCTCAGATCTCATCCTCAGTATCTCTGTCAGCACGTGATGACTGACCGTTCCAGTCCTGTGCTGGTTAACCAGACATCTTTGTATCCCGTGTGGTGTTCCTTCCTAGCTGCCCCACGTTTCACAATCAATTCAACCAGTCGCACCAAGGACATAAAGTCTGGATCAACTTCAAAATTTTCCTTCCAGCCAATTTCCCTAATGCTGTTTAAGATATTGGCTTGGCCCATTGATCTCCCGTCCGCCACTATAGCTGTACTCGCCAACCTATCAGCTCTCTTGTTCCCTTCCACACCTGCATGTCACGGAACGAGTGTGAAGGTGACTCACTGCAACCAGATTACACACATGTGTGCCACTCATTGTTTCAAGCCAGCAGTTATCCTGCTTGTGAAAAGCAACAAACTATGCAGTGGTAGATTCTGTAGCACTTTATTTGTAGCACTTTGTTTGTTTTAATCTATTCAATAAACTGAAGATAGGTGCTACTGATGAATGCACCTGTGGTACATGGAAAATGGCCGCTGAACATCTGCTGCAAAATTGCCCAACACACAAGGACCAAAGAAAGCACATGTGGCATCACCAGTGACAACACTAAACAAGCACTATGGCAGTGTCGACAGACTCAGGATGACTGCTGCTTTCTTCTAACAAATTCAAGTTGACGTCTGACAGCGTACGAAGAAGCACTTTGTTTTACATTATGACATTGTCAGCCCCATAAAGAAGCTCACACAAAATCATTAGTTAAAGGATACCACGAGCCTATAACACCAGGGCTTCAAAGCAAGAGAAATGTCTATAAAAAGGCTAAGTTGGGTGTCAGACCGAAAGGTGCAAGTATCACAGTCAAGTTATAAACTACGACAACGCATTCCTATCTCTGGACTACATCCTGCTACTTGCAAAGCCCTTTTCAGGGCTTGGTAGAGGGAGATTGAGAATGAACAAAGAAGTCAAAAAAAAGAAACATTACAGAGAAAATATCAGCCATACAGAACATTTATGTCATCTGCTCACAGCGTCTACAAATGAGATGTCATTTACTTTCCTCCCTCAATAGAGGCTCTGTCGCCCACACATTGCATCCAATATGGTAGCATGTCTATAACAGTATGTAGTCTATTTGGTTTCGGTGTTTCCCATCGGATAGTGACATGTTGTCCTTCTCAAAGTCTTGTAATTCCCCAGCGTGTTTGCAAGCACAAGGTGATTGTATTCAGCAAATTCTAGTAATCGGTACCCTCTCTTGTTTGAAGTTCTGTTGCTGTAGGATCTACATGTGTCTGGCCAGGTTTGATATGCATCAAGGCCAACTTTAGCATTCAGTACTGCCCATCTTGTCTCACACAATCCCAGTACTGTCCATCTTGTCTCACACAGTGCCAGTACTGTCCATCTTGTCTCACACAGTGCCAGTACTGTCCATCTTGTCTCACACAGTGCCAGTACTGTCCATCTTGTCTCACACAGTGGTAGTACTGTCCATCTTGTCTCACACAATCCAAGTACTGTCCATCTTGTCTCACACAGTGCCAGTACTGTCCATCTTTCACAGTGCCAGTACGGTCCATCTTGTCTCACACAGTGCCAGTACTGTCCATCTTGTCTCACACAGTGCCAGTACTGTCCATCTTGTCTCACACAGTGCCAGTACTGTCCATCTTGTCTCACACAGTGGTAGTACTGTCCATCTTGTCTCACACAATCCAAGTACTGTCCATCTTGTCTCACACAGTGCCAGTACTGTCCATCTTTCACAGTGCCAGTACGGTCCATCTTGTCTCACACAGTGCCAGTACTGTCCATCTTGTCTCACATAAACCCAGTACAGTCCATCTTGTCTCACACAGTGCCAGTACTGTCCATCTTTCACAGTGCCAGTACGGTCCATCTTGTCTCACACAGTGCCAGTACTGTCCATCTTGTCTCACATAAACCCAGTACAGTCCATCTTGTCTCACACAGTGCCAGTACTGTCCATCAATATCAAATCACTTCATGTGTCACTCCCTTCAGTTTCCCAACCTGTTCACACATTCCAGGTGGCAATAGTAATATTGTCACATACTTGAATCTTCCACCTGAATGGGTTAACCTCAGAGGAATGAATCAGATAGCATTACAAGACAGTCTCTGTTCTGGAATGTCCAAGGCGAGAGAAGCAGAGGCAGACCAAAACAACATGAAGATGAAAGCTCAAGACAAAGGAGGGGAAGCAGGGAAGACCTGAACAGAATTGGAATACATGGCTCAGGACAGGATGACATATGCTCCATAGGGAGCTGAAAGGTATTGATAAATTGAAGAATAGTTTAGTCAGCTTACCTTGTATTTCAGCAACTCTAGATGTCAGTTCTTTAGTTTCTTCCACCAGTGCATGTTTCTCTGTCACGTAAGCAGCCATTTGATTTGAATGGCTCTGTTCCATAGTAGATATCTTTCTTTCATATTCTTCAACAACCTGCAGGATTCATAAACATTACTTTCTTGTATTTGTTATTTTTTATATTCGTTACGCCAAGAAAAAATACTAGCCCAAAGACATATATAAAGGTAAAGCTAGCCCCATAGTAAACACTGCCGCCAGACATGGAGTGTTAGAACTTTCATTGTACTAAAACACAGCTTTGTGGGGTGGGGTGGCCAGTTTTTCCCTCCCAAGCCAGCAGCAAGATACCAACTTACAGCTGGGTCGACTGGAGCTGCCAGTAACGGGAGTTGAACCCCATATCTTCAGACATATATAGCAGATCTATAGCAGAATATATAGCAGAGCCAACAAAAATTTGCGAATGAAAAAAAAGCATATTAGCATGGTCTCACAACTTCATCATTAAAAAAACAAAGGTTAAAATAAAGGTTAAAGGTGAGGGCTCGACTTCATCGCAGCGGGTCTCCCCCATATGGCTCAGTCTCTCTCTCTCCACAAAACGGTATGGTGACCGCAAAGATCACTCACAAAACACTCCGTAACTCCAGCGATGAAGTCAGGGTTCTCCTAAAAAAATTGCCATCATGAGCTGACATGCTCGAATTCAAACCTCGACTGTCTGAACACAAGGCAAATGGCTTGACCACTTCACCACGGATACTCCCCAAAAAAGGTTAAAATATTTACTATAAGAAAAGATATACAAGTGCTGCAATGGGCAGTATCAGTTCCATTAGTTCTTTCTCTATCTATTCTGTCAACAGTCGATGGGTTTTTAGGCTGAGCCCTGCAGGTCGCTTTGCAAATGCTATCACCACGTCATCTGCTGACTGTGTATGTTTATTTCACCATCAGAAAAAAAACATATGCGTTACCGTGGATTTGATCCAGTACCGTCTGTGTCAGCAGACACGCATTGAAACCATTTGGACACATGTTTCTCTCTCTTATATAATTTTACCCTTTTGTGTCTTCCAGTCACCAATGATTTTCAAGTTTGACTACTTGTCCTCCCATTATCAGCGTGGGCTAGAGCGCTACTTCTTCTGCGCTTATTCTCAATCTACTGCTACCACGTCCTGAACAGGGCTTTGCAAGTAGTAGGATGAAGTCAGGAGAACGGAATGTGTTGTGTCGCTATGTTTGCTGCTTTAACTTTCGGTCCGGCACATCCATCTTTGGCAGTTCACAGTGTTACTAAATTAACTGAATCATAAATCATGTTCGTTCTCTAAGACCAAGAACAAAGTTTTACTGTTGGCTAGTGTCAGCAAACCAGAGATGTCAAGACCCTTCTACATCTCCTCGCGGTGATCCTGAATAACAGGCTGTAACAGAGCAGACTGACTAATGAGTAGGGATCGAAGAGGGATGGTTAACCCCAGTACTCAGAAAATGCCTGCTGTAGAAAACGGATGTGTCGGACTGGAAGATGCAAATATCACAGTCAAGTTGTAAACTAGCAACATAACGCATTCTGTTCTCCAGTCTACATCCCGATACTTGCAAATCCCTGTTCAGGGCTTGGTAGCACAAAATTTGAGAACAAACGCGGAAGAAGAACAAAGTTTTTCTGTTGACTTTTATTTTGGTTAATCCATTTTAATTTCGGCCAAGAGGCTTCTTTGCTTTAAATCATCTGATACCTCTTTACTGGTTTTTTTTGTACGTATCAATCTTCGTGCGTACGCACATACCTCTGCAGTGCATTCTAGTCAAGAGGACATCATGGTGTACTGGGAGTTCTACAGCTACGCACTGTTCATCACCCTGATGAAACTGTCAGACACCTACTCATTGATTGCAAGGTGCTTACAAACATGAGGAAAAGATTCTTATTAGCACTGCAGACAATTGCCAACAGACTTTACAGAGCAATGAAACTGAAGAAGAACTGTATCTACATAAGAATGGCATTGGGTTGTCAAGAGCAGGCTTGCTCAGCAGCTTTGAGATAACAACATCCACTCTGACAATAGACATTTGGTGAAGATATGTTACATCGTGAGTGACATGTTATTTTCAGCTGCAACCTGCTAGATATCCCTTCATAAAGTATGAGCCAAAAAAAATAATTGTTCTTCCTAAAAAACAACAAATTGCCATACTGGAAGATATGGCTATACTTTACTTATCCTTTATCTTTGTTCACTGGCAGATCAGGTTATACTTTACTTCATTTATCTTTGTTCACTGGCAGATCAGGTTATACTTTACTTATCCTTTATCTTTGTTCACTGGCAGATCAGGTTATACTTTACTTCATTTATCTTTGTTCACTGGCAGATCAGGTTATACTTTACTTCATTTATCTTTGTTCACTGGCAGATCAGGTTATACTTTACTTCATTTATCTTTGTTCACTGGCAGATCAGGTTATACTTTACTTCATTTATCTTTGTTCACTGGCAGATCAGGTTATACTTTACTTCATTTATCTTTGTTTAATGTTATTTTTCTTCTATTTTTGAATTCTGATTCTTTTCCCATTGATCCATTGAAGGCAATAAAATAAAAGCTGGCAGATGCAGCAAAGATGGCAACTAACCAGCTGTGGGTTTATTTTTCTCTCATGTTTGAGTCTATCATAGATGCCACGGCTTTGACTGAAATTCACACTAGCCAACGATTTTCACCTGTGTGTCCAAGGAAATGTGATATGGTTCTACATATGGATTAATTAGCTCATTTGATTTGTGGTGTTTTTTCTTTTAACCTCCAACTATCCTGGCAAAGTCGTTGGCCACCCTGTGTCGTATTTCCAAGGACCCATGCACAAGGACAGCCCATGATTACACGAATGGTGCCTTCATTCTGTTTGCCGACTGCAAATATGACTCACGGACATCGGCCCTGGTTCTGTCCCAGAGTATCTGGCCTCCAGCTAGCAGCCGGTCGAGATTTTGTTCTGCTTGGAGATGGGTCGACCCCATCCAGTTAGAAAAATGCCTAAGACACATCACACACACTGAGAACAGTTGAGAGATGTGATGCCCCTACGACCTCTTAAGGTGACAGGAAAGACGAGACGAGAAGTAAAAGAACCTGTCGCAAAAATAAACAATAACAGTCTAAATCAAGTGACAAGATCATCAAATTCACACTTACCTGTTGTTCCAATTTGACTTTCTCAGCTTCTTTAGAACTTGCAATCTTTTGAGTAGCTTCAGACAAATCTCTCTCATGGTCTAACCTCAAAGACGTGATCTCCGACTCAAAATTGGCTTTTTGCATAGCTAGAGAATGAATCTCAGATTCTCTAGCATCCATAATTTTGGCCTGAAGACATTTCAGCACAATTTCAGTTCTTTCTTTAATTTGTGCACATTCAGTCTTGTGCTGTTCTTTCATAGAGTCTATGGCACTGTCTTTTATTGCAATTTCATTAGACTTTCCTTGCAGTGCTAATGTTAATGAAGACAACCTATTGTTCATTTCTTGCTCTGCCACATACTTCTCTGCCATGACTTTCTGACTTTCAGCTAGCTTTTCTACTGTATGTTGAAGTGATAAACTCACTTCTTTCAACTGTGTCTCTAACAGATGTGTATTTTCTTCATTGCTGTTAAGACGGTCTTTGACACAGTGCAGATCAGAACTACATTTTGTCAACTCATCCCCTTTCTCTAACAGAACAGCATCTTTGCTCACTAACTCATCACTAACATCTTGGAACATTCTATTCTTCTCCTCAAGCTCTCTCTCTACCAACTTCAGCTGTGTTCTCACATCCTCAATGTGTCTTGTGTTTGCCTGCAGCTTTTCTGTGAGTTCAGCATTTTCATTTGTTCTCAACCTGCTGGCCACGGCCTGCTTTTCAAGCTCAGCATTCAATTCTGAGATGGAAGATTCCTTTGATTGTAAAATAACAGTAAGCTCTCCTATGGAACTACTTTGTTCCTGGCTGGTTTCTACAAGTTGTGAGAAATCATGCTCTTTGTTCTTTATTTCATCCTGAAGATTTGTGGTGGAAAATGTGATTTTTTCTAGTTTCAATGTGAGGTCATCAATTCTTGATTCATTCATTTCTATGGTGTTTGTCATATTCTTCAATAATTGAACTTTGTCCAGTAATTCTGCATTTGTAATGATCAGGGCTTCTGATATTCTATCAGCATCAGCCGTCTTTGTCATTAGCTGTTCTATCAAATTCTCATTCTCTGTTTCTTTGCTTCTGAGATTTTCTTGAGCAGTGTCTTTATCTGCCTCAAGTATGGAGATGGCTTCGTCCTTACATGAGAGATCACTGTGCAGCCTGTTCAACTCTTCATCTTTCTTCATCATAATTTCTTCAAGATTTGATTTTGTGTTGGTCAAAGTAATGACATCTTGGCTTTGTGACTGTAGTTCCTTCTCAAGATCTGAAACCTTTTCTGTGAGACTAGCCACTCTGTGATTGTATTGTGAACACTCTTCCATCTTGGCTTTTATCTGACTATGCATAACCTCAATCTGTTCTTCCAGTTTGAATGTGGATTCTTTCAGCTCTTTCTCAGAAATAATAAACTCATTCTTCAACTGGTCTCTTTCACTTTTTACTTTGAGAAGCTCATCTGAATGTTGAGAAACTAAATCTTGCAGCTCCTTGCACAAACTAGACTTTTCACCCACTGATGCCTTCATTTCGTTCAGATCTTCTTTCAGGGCTAACAACTCTACATTTCCTGCACTCATTTGATCTCTGACTTGTTGAAGCTCTAACTCTGTACTATTGAGGTGCTGTTTATACTTTTCATTGTCAACTCTCAATTCCTCACACAATGTTTCAAGATTGATTTTAGCTTTATCAAGAGATATTCTCTGAGACTCCAAATCCAACACTTCTGTACATTTAATGTTCAGAGCTTCTGTCAACTCAACAACAGCAGCGGACTTTGTAGCCAGTTGTTCTTGAACTTGTTCCGCCTCCACTCTGAGCTGTGTAATTACTCCACAAAGATCATGTTCTCTACACCTAAGGTGCTCTAAAGCAGCATCTTTGTCAGCCTCTAGTTTGGACATAGCTTGACTTTTCATGGAAAGATCATTTACCAGACTGTTCAAATCTTTCTCGTTCTTCATCACAACTTCCTCAAGATTTAATTTTGTCTCAGATAACATTATAACATCCTGGCACTGCAGCTGCACTTTATCCTGAAGTTCTAAAATCTTGTTTGTCAGATTGGAGACTTCCCGAATGCTTTCTGAATGCTCTTCTTCCTTTACTTGCATTTTGCAGTTTATAATCTCAATCTGTTCTTCCAGTTTGCATTTAACAGCCTCAAGAATCTCTATTTGCTCCACCTTTCCATGAGTCGACTTCTTTAACTCTTCCATCTCGTTGCCTGAACTGACCAGTTCATTTTTCAGTTGGTCTCTCTCATTTTCCATCTGAAGAAGTGCATCTGAATGTTGAGAAACTAAATCTTGCAGTTCCTTGCACAAACTAGTCTTTTCATCAACTGATGCCTGCAGTCTTTTCAGCTCTCCTTTCAGGGCTAACAACTCTACATTTCCTGCACTCATTTGATCTCTCACTTGTTGAAGCTCTGACTCTGCTCTGTTGAAGTGCTGTTTATACTTCTCTTTATCAACGTTCAATTCCTCACACAATGTTTCAAGATTGATTTTAGCTTTATCAAGAGATATTCTCTGAGACTCCAAATGCAATACTTCTGTACATTTAATGTTCAGAGCTTCTGTCAACTCAACAACAGCAGTGGACTTTGTAGTCAGTTGTTCTTGAACTTGTTCTGCCTCCACTTTCAGATTAGCATTCTCTACACAAAGATTCTTGTTCTCTGCTTCTTTGCTTCTGAGATTTTCTTGAGCAGTGTCTTTATCTGCCTCAAGTGCAGAGATGGCTTCGTCTTTACATGACAGATCACTGTGCAGCCTGTTCAACTCTTCGTCTTTCTTCATCATAATTTCTTCAAGATTTGATTTTGTGTTGGTCAAAGTAATGACATCTTGGCTTTGTGACTGTAGTTCCTTCTCAAGATCTGAAACCTTTTCTGTGAGACTAGCCACTCTGTGATTGTATTGTGAACACTCTTCCATCTTGGCTTTTATCTGACTATGCATAACCTCAATCTGTTCTTCCAGTTTGAACTTAGCGGCTTCCACCATCTGCAGTTGTTCCTCCTTTAGGTGTGTCGAATCGTTCAGCTCTTTCTCAGAAATAATCAACTCCTTCTTCAACTGGTCTCTTTCACTTTTTCCTTTGAGAAGCTCATCTGAATGTTGAGAAACTAAATCTTGCAGCTCCTTGCACAAACTAGACTTTTCACCCACTGATGCCTTCATTTCGTTCAGATCTTTTTTCAGGACTAACAACTCTACATTTCCTGCACTCATTTGATCTCTGACTTGTTGAAGCTCTAACTCTGTACTATTGAGGTGCTGTTTATACTTTTCATTGTCAACTCTCAATTCCTCACACAATGTTTCAAGATTGATTTTAGCTTTATCAAGAGATATTCTCTGAGACTCCAAATCCAACACTTCTGTACATTTAATGTTCAGAGCTTCTGTCAACTCAACAACAGCAGTGGACTTTGTAGTCAGTTGTTCTTGAACTTGTTCTGCCTCCACTTTCAGATTAGCATTCTCTACACAAAGATTCTTGTTCTCTGCTTCTTTGCGTCTGAGATGATCTTGGGCAGTTTCATTGTCTACCTCTAGTGTGGAGATGGTTTCATTCTGACCTGAAAGCTCATTGTGCAGATTGTTCAACTCTTCCTCTTTCTTCATTAAAACATCTTCAAAATTTGATTTAATCTCAGATAAGATCATCAATTCCTTGTTTTGGGACTGTAGTTCCTTCTCGAGATCTGAAGCCTTTTCTGTGAGACTTGCCTCTCTGTGCTTGTACTGTGAACACTCTTCCATCTTGGCATGTATCTGACTGTTCAGGCTCTCAACTTGTTCTTCTAGTTTGCATCTAACAGAATCCAGCCTATGTAATTGCTCCTCCTTTAGGTGTGTTGATTCTCTCAACTCTTTCACCACATTCTTAGATCTGATGAGCTCTATTTTCACTTGGTCTCTTTCATTTTCCATCTTGAAAGTCTCATCTGAATGTTGAGACACTAAATCCTGCAGCTGTCTGCACAAATTAGACCTCTCCTCCACTGATTCAATCAGTCTATTCCGTTCTTCATTTGAGGCAGATAAATCGACAATTCCTGCAGCCAATTGATCTTTCACTTGTTGTAGTTCTGACTCTGTAGTAATTAGGAGCTGTTTGTACTTCTCACTCTCAGCTCTGAGTTCATCACATGTGGCTTGTAGATACTTTTCTGCTTCGCTGAATGATAGTTCTCGAGCTTTCAAATCCAATAATTCTGAACATTTAGTGTTGAAAGCTTCTGTCAACTCATCCACAGAAGTGCATGTTGCAGTTAGTTGTTCATTAACTTGACTGACCTCATCTTTCAGCTTAGAGTTCACTTTACAAAAAGTGTCATTCTCCACTTCTTTGCTTCTGAGATGTTCTTGAGCAGTGACATTATCAGCCTCAAGTTTGGAGATAGTTTCTCTGCTAATGGAAAGATCATAGTGCAGAGTGCCGAACTCTTCATCTTTGTTCATCAAAATGTCTTCAAGATCTGTTTTCGTCTTTGATAAAGTAATGACTGCCTGGTTTTGTGACTGAAGCTCCTGTTCGAGATATGATACCTTATCTGTGAGACTTGCTAATCTGTGCATGTGCTCTGAACACTCTTCCATCTTGGCTTGTATCTGGCTCATCAGAGTCTCAACCTGCTGTTCTAGTTTGCATTTAATAGTATCCATCATTTGAAGGTCCTCATCCTTTAGATGTGCAGATTCTTTCAACTCTTTCACCTCATTCTCTGAACTGATTAGTTCACACTTTGTTTGCTGAAGTTCTGACTCTGCACTGTTCAGTTGCTGTTTATACTTTTCACTCTCATCCCTTAGTTCATCACAAGTGGCTTGTACATATTTTGCTGCTTCACTGAAAGATAGTTCTCGAGCCAGCAAATCTAAAATTTCTGCATTCTTTAGGTTCAGGGCTTCTGTTAACTCATCAACAACAGTTGACTTTGCATCCAGCTGCTCTTGAACTTCTATTTGCTCCTCTTTCAACTTAGCATTCATTTGACAGATGTTCTGAATCTCCATTTCTCTACTTATGAGATGCTCCTGAGCAGTGTCCTTGTCAGCCAGAAGTTTGGACACAACCTCAATGTTAACGGAAAGATCATGTTGTAGACTACTCAGCTCTTCCTCTTTCTTCCTCAACACTTCTTCAAGATTAGATTTTGTGTTAGACAAACTAATACATTCCTGGCGTTGAGATCGCAGTTCATTCTCCAGTTCTGAAACCTTTATTGTCAGGCTGGAAATTTGCTGCTTGCTATCAGAGTGATCTGCACATATTGTTTGTATCCTACAGTTTAGAACCTCAACCTGTTCTTGCAGATTACATTGAATACCTTCAAGTGCAGTTTTTTGTGTGTCCTTTTGGTCATTTGATTCTTTCAATGCTTCCAGCTCACTTTCATAACTGCAGATATTTCTTTTCAGTTCTTCAATATGCTCTTCTTTAACGACAGTTCTTTCTTGCAATACCTCAATCTCTTCTCCCTTACTTCTGAGTACATGATTCATTTCTGTGATTATTCCATCTCTCTCATTTAGTGAATCTCTCAACTGGTCAAGTTCACTGTGCTTGGTGGAAACAATAGTTTTGAGCTCCTGCAGCTGCTTCAGCAGTGATCCATTCTCTTGTCTCAGGTCTTCTACCTGACATCTAAGTTCTCCCATCTGTATGTCCATGAATATGCCCATAGACTCTCCGGGGGCATTTTCTGATGAATGAACATAAAGGAAGAAAAATTGTATTATAGTGAATTATTAACATTTTACAGGTGTGTGTGTGTGAACCACAAGTTTAACCATTTCTTGATAGTAGGCATTGAAACCGACTGCCATAAAATTCAAAACTGCTGCAGCTACAACTAAAACCGACTTCTCAAACATACATTTGCATGTTGTGATTTTATTTGTGAAATTTCACATTTTTAAAAATATCGGCTCTACGCAGTGCTGCCATCCACGCATGTCCAATTGGCTTTAACTGCATGGTTTATTTTCAAAAGGAAGAAATTATTGAAAGTTATGTTTGAAGGCCGAATCATATTTCATGAGGAAAGTTGGTCATTAAGACCCAAGAAATGACTTAATCAGTTCAACGACCACCTGGATTAATCATGGATATATTTTTTAAATCCCCCTCTCCGATTTTCACCTCCGCATTAATGCTATTTAACGTTCCATACTAATATAGTACCTTTATTCCTGGAGGACAGGGGCGACCGACCCCAACCAGGCACGTCCACAGGTGGTGGATAGTGGAACGACCTCCAGATATGGAGCGTCAGCTGCGATATAAGCCAGGTATAATAACTGGACGAATAAGCAGTCGTGGACCAACCGGCAGTGTATTCCAGCAGGATGGGGTGGGACAACAGGTGGCACTGCTTTCCCCACTGAAATACCCCATACATCCTATGACGGGTACACCCAGCGGTAAGAGCCGCTATATGATCTAGCCACGGGAAGGAAATCACGGTGCAGGAACCGGGAAAAATCAGGGCACACACGCATCAACAGGATATGGTCATGCGACAGTCTACCCTATCGTCATGGTGTCGCTCCGGTGTTACAACCGGGGAGGAGCGGTGTCAGGCCCCCAGCCTCGAGGAGACCCACCCAAGCAACCGGTGCCTCTGCTAACCTAGTGGTCAGGGGGAGGCAGAGTAGTGCGACTGATCAACAAATAAAGAACCTAAAAGTGGTACAATTGAATGCTGAGGGCGTGAGAAACAAGAAACCCGAACTGCAAGAATTTCTCAAGGAAAACGATATAGACATCATTTGTATTCAGGAAACACACCTAAAAGAAATTCAAAAATTTTCCATCAGAGGATATGAATGTTTCCGCCAAGATAGGGAAAAAAGATCCAAAGGAGGAATAATAACACTGGTTAAAAATTCTATACCAGCAGAAGAAACAAATATATCTGGACCAGATGAATTAGAATACATCACAGTAAAAATAATCCTACCCAGTGGAGACTCAATGATAACAAACTGCTCTAGTCCACCAGCCACAGCTCTGGCAATACACAAAGTCAAAATTGAAGAATCGAGACACCTCATAGTGGGAGATTTTAACAGTCACTCCCCAAGCTGGGGCTACGAAACAATGGACCAGAGAGGCGAGGAGGTAGAAGATTGGATGATAAAAAACAAACTCATCCTAATAAATAAGGCAGACGATAGGCACACATATTACTCTAGAATATGGAAAAAAAATGAGTACTGCAGACCTTGTGATGGCAACGGACGACCTTCCCCGACTAATAGCAAGAACAGTCAACAGCCAACTGGGTGGAAGCGACCATGTCCCAATAACTAGAAATATGTAACATGGGACAAACAGAGATAACAGATGCGCACCCAAGTTGGAATTTTAAAAAAGCAAACTGGACTCTATTTAGAGAAAATGTACATAAACTCAAGATATATCCCATGCCAAAAATTTAAATAAAAATGCTACCATCATGACGGAGGCTATCATCCAGGCAGCAAAGAAATCAATTCCACGTGGAAAACGGAAAAATTATAAACCCAATTGGAGCAACAAACTAGGGAAAATGCACAAGGAACTAAGTGAGGCAAGAGATACCATGGAAAAAAATCCTTCACCAGAAAACATATGGAAACACAGCAAAATTAAAAACACATTCATAAAGCAAAAGAAGGATGAGATCCAAAGAAGTTGGCATGAAAAGACTGAAAGCCTCAACATGGACAGGAATACAAGTAAGCTCTGGAACCTGACAAGAGCCTTAAATGAGGAAATCAGAGGGAGCCATGGGAAGATGGTCATTAAGGAAAATGAGAAACATCATACAGGGAAAATGGCAGCAAACATCCTAGCTGAATTTTTCAGAGATGAGAGTACCACAACATTGACACGAGAACGCAAACTAGAAGTCAAAAAAGAGATAAAAGAGAACCTGCAGACACAGAATGCATATCCCTGCATGAAGTCATCATTCAAAATGATATGAGTTAAACACTGCTATTCAGAAACTGAAAAACAAGAAAGCTCCAGGAAAAGATGGCATCACAAATGAAATGATTAAAAACCTAGACCAAGGGTCAAGAAGAAAACTCTTTAAAATCTTCAATCAATCATGGAGCACAGGTAAGATCCCAGACCAGTGGCGGGAGGCTAACATTATCCCCATCAGAAAACCAAAAAAAGGACAAGACAAGCAAGGAAAGATATAGGCCAATAAGCCTGCTCAGTTGTGTTGGAAAAGTCATGGAAAAAATGGTAAACGCAAGACTAATAAAACATCTGGAAAAAAACCATCTCCAACGCAATTCACAGTCAGCCTTTAGGAAAAACCGCAACACAGAAGACCAACTAGTGTACCTAACCCAAGAAATGGAAAAAGCATTCCAAAGTAAGGAAAAAGTACTTTCGGTCTTTGTGGATATGGCAAAAGCTTTTGAAAACTCCCAAAGAAAGTATCCAGTGCACTACACGCTGACGACTTCGCAATGTGGAGTGCTGCAGAAAAACTACCAACAGCTGAAAATAGAATGCAGACAGCACTAGACACTGTTGGGGATTGCAGATTAACATCTCAAAGACAGTTACAACATGCTTCTCACTGTCCAACACCAAGGAAGTAACAAAACTTATTCTAAGTGGCAAAGAGCTTGTACAAGAAAATACACCTGTGTATCTCGGAGTTCAAATGGACAAGAGACTCACATGGAGGGAACACATACAGGAGATAGAACAAAAAGCAACCAGAAAACTATCCCCTCATGAAGAAGCTGGGGTCCAAATAGCAACATCCTCAAAAATGTATACACTGGCACAGTCAGTACTTGAATACAGCATGACAGCCTGGACCACAGCATCAAAAACAAACATGGAACGCCTAACCAAAATTCAAAATTCAGGCTTAAGGATAATAACAGGAGCAATGAAAACTACACCAATCCAGAAAATGGAAACATATACAAATATAAGACCCCTAAATACTAGACGAGAGGAAAGAGTACTGACACATAGTGAAAAGATGCTACGCATGCCTGATCATCCCATACATATCAAACTAAAATATTCATAAGACACAAAAGTGGAAATATAACAGAAGAGACCCTCCCAACAGGAAAGTTGTCCACAAACCGTAGAGCAGAATCGATGGCCCTCCTGCGAGCACTGAGAATACTTCAAACAGAAAGGCAACCTCCAATAAAAATAGCTGTATTCACGGACTGCAGAGAACTATTAGAGATAATACAAAAAACAAACAACGAACCACTATTATCGGAGGTCAGATCAGAACTGGGAAAATTCCAGAGATCCTCAACAATAGCTCTCCAGTGGCTACCCTCCCATTGCGGAATCAAGGGAAACGAGAGAGCTGATGCTCTGGCAAAAGATGGCAGCAAAAAGGCACAATTTAATCATACAGAGAAATCAAGAACATCATCAGAAATTAGTATACACACCAATGGAGAGAAGACAGAAACATAAGCAGTACACCAGACCCAATTCACTATCTCAAAAGAAATCAACAAATACCTTATTTCGCCTGAGAACTGGACACTGCAGACTACTAGAACATCTGTACCGAATGAATATATCATATTACACACCGATGCCCATGTGGAACAGGATGCCAGAACCCTGAGCACATTCTACAAGAATGCCCAATCTATAGGGAAATGCGATGCCAGACTTGGCCAGAGGGTGCGGAGCTGAGACAAAAGCTGTGGGGCAGCCGACTATTTGATCTTGTATCTCACTAACTAACGTTCACACAATAGCAACAATAACACCAGCAAGTTCTATATTAATATATGTCTCTACACACACACACACAAATAATGTTGGGGCATGACGTGCTGAAAAATTATACAGATACAGGAAATGGACATAATTGTGTGATCTAGAAAGTAAAAGTTTACTGTAACTTTTTCAATTGCAAGAGTACTGTCATTCCCATAGATTTTAGTGAAACATTTGTGACAAAGAAAAACAACATACAGTAAAGTAAATTGATGAAGTACTTCAACATCCACTGTAAACCTCATGCCCCACAGACTGGACCTACCTTCCTGTTTGATCTGTATTTCCTCCAGCTCATGTCTCAGCTCATCAATTGTCTCTTTAGCCATCTCAAGATTACCATGCAGGGCTCCCCGCTCTCCTTCCCATTCTACTTTCAACTTGTTCATGACCTCTAGCTGGAGATTTAATGACTGAACTTCTATCTCCAGCTGAGTTATTGTCTTCACAGAGTCTCGGTTTTTGTTGGCTTCCGTTGTCAGTGCCTCAATCTGAAACAGGTTAAAAGTGAGCACAGCATGAGGGACAAATCCATTCAGTGAGTAACTTTCCTTACTATCATTGGTATGACACAAAAAACCAATAACTACTACTAAAAAAAACGCAGGCTAAGGAAACTGATGAAGACACGTTTATACAAGTCAATTAAGTAGCTCACAAGAGTGGTTGCAGGGGAAAACTGATGCAGACATGTTTATACCAAGTCACAGGACCTGTAGCCGATGATTTAGTTGAGCCAATCCTTATAAAAAACACTATGGTGCACCGATCACATCTATTTGTCAGTTTTACAGTGCGGGAAGGGATCAAGACGCTGAGCAGCGCATGAGCTGCAGTGGTCAGCGACCAATAGCTGACTGCTAGCGTCAGGGCCAGCGAACCAGAGCTGCCAAGACCCTTCTACACCTCCATGCGGTGATCCTGGATAACAGGCTGCAGCAGAGCAGACTGGCTAAGGAGAAGGGATCGTAGAGGGAATACTAACCCGGTACTAAAAAAATGCTTGCTGAAGTCGGATGTGTTGGACCGAAAGGTGCAAATATCGCAGTCAAGCTCTAAACTACGACAACGCATTCCGTTCTCCGAACTACATGCTGCTACTTAAGCCCTTTTAGGGTTTGGTAGCGGGAGATTGAGAACGAACGAAGCCAAGCAGCCAGCTGCAGTGCGGGGAAAATATGTAAATGTTAACTTTACAGGGGAGGTAGAAAAACACCTGCATCTCAAGAATGTCTCTTCTCCTAAATTAGGTAATTGATGATTTAGCATAATAGACAAGATCTTGCTCTAAATTAATGTCAAAACATGAACATTCTACTATAATTAGAACAAAAGTTATGCAGTTGTGAATTGGTCGGACAAAAAGTGATTATTTTTAATATGCTATAATTGTTTTTAATAATTTAACAAAAACTCAGCATTCTAGATTTATATTTTCTGGATACAATAGAAATACAAAACAACAAAATAAAATGTGCATTTTCGACATCGCAGGCACTCTCCATTGTGAAATTATGAAAGTGACTAGATGTCAACTGAGATTATTGGAATTTTACACATGAACCTGATCGCTGAAAAAACAATTAGTTCTATAACAAAACAGGATATAAAATTCCACACGTTTAGTAAAACAAAATGTTGTTATACACTCCATCATTTGTACTTGGATATATTTGTGACAAACAAGTCTGCATTATAATTGTAATCGCGACAAGTTGTTCTAAATATCCAATGCATTCTAATCTGTTCTGTGCAATGTGTTTCTAATATGTGCTGTTTTGTTTGTCTTGGAAAGAACTTCCTAAAAAAAAAAGTCATGAACATTTGTATTTGAAGCAAAGTGTTTTAGCTGCTGAAGTGACCTTATTTTTCCCACCCCAATAAGAGAGAGTATCAACTTAGCGACTAGTGCTTTCATTCTCTGCCATCTTTTTTTTGAGTGAATGATTAACTCCAGGTATTCCACATCTGTTCAAAACAAACAACTTACCTCCAGGTGAAGTTTTTCTACTTCCTGACAATGGTCATGGCTCTCCTTTTCTAAGATCTGACACTGGTCCTTGTAAAGCTTAAAGCTAAGCAATTTCTTGTTCAACCTGAGAAAAGTTGGCATATTCTAGTCAGTACCATCTGTACTTGAATACTTGGCTGCTGACAAATAAACTCAGGGGGGGGCTCAGTGTCTCGAGGTAAGGTGTCCGCCTCAGATGCCGGAGACGTGTTCAAATCATCGTGCGACCGGGATTTGTATTTAGGCCTTTTGGTAAAAATTCCCCTGATCTCGAACCCCCGTGTCCAGCATGTTAAACATCCCTTCGCAGTTGGAAATCAAAAAGTGCAGACTTAACGGCCGCTGATCGGACAAAATTAAAACTCTATCCAAGTTATTTGTACTTTTCTCCAGGTGGTTTGTTATAAGAGCAGGTATAGATGGCGTCTAATTGACTGCAGGGCTACTTAGCTCTAGTGTTTGAGTATATTAATTAAGATGGACTCGCACATCTCCAAGAAACTGGTTGTATAGACTCTGCAGAGTCTTCTAAACCAGTACTATGACTTTAAGTTGAAGATATCAATGTTCTTCATGGAGTATTTTTTCATACAACAAGCTCCTTCTGATGGTTTGCAGACATCATTCGCAGTCATAATCAGCATCAATTTCCGCAGCTTCTTTCAGGACATAGGCCATTAACAACCCTCCTCCAGCAATTTCAATCTTGAGCTGCCTTTTCTGCTTCTCTCCAGTTGAGATCCAGGTATTTCTGGGTCTACCATGGCAGTGCTGTTGATGGTACAAGGGTTTTTCCTGGGAACACTGCTTATTCAATTCTTTAGTAGACCAGTTATGACAAAGCCAAGCAACTCATGGTCAGCAATGGTCAGGCATGTAGAAAGAGGGCACAATTATTATTACTAATATTTATCCATGTGACCTATGCAGTCTTACAGTACTTGCTTAACTTTGTTTGCCCTTTATCTAATTAAACTTCAAATATTCACCACCATCTCAATCATAAACGTGACAAGCCAATCAGTAAAGGTGACTGTGGAGATCCAAATAATTGATGTTCTTAGTACCATTTCTGGGATGCTGAGCAGTGCATTAGCTGCAGTGGTCTGTGACCCAAAGCTGACTGCTAACGTCAGGGCCAGAAACCCCAGAGATGCCAATATCTTTCACACCTCCATGTTGTGATCCTGGATTACATGCTGAAACAGGGCAGACTGGCTAAGGAGAAGGGATCAAAAAAGGAAGGCTAGCCTGGTGCCCAAAAATGACATGCTTTAGTCAGATCGAAAGGAGCAAATATCGTAGCCAAGCTGTAAACTACGGCACAGCGCATTCCATTCTCTGGACTACGTTCTACTAACTGTAGAGCCCTTTTCAAAGTTTGGTAGCAAAAGTTAAAGGACGAACGACGAAGAACTTTTTCTCAGTTTCATACAACAATATTCTTTGTTTTCCTCAAACAGAGATTTGATTTGGGGATCACAACAACTGCTGGTCTCCTTGCAGGAAGTGCATGTCACCAAAAAACAATTGATATGTTCTTATATGGCACATCGTCTTCAGCCTTTCTCATACACACCTTCTTAGCCACTTATTACAACATGAAAAATTATGTGCAGCTATCCAATGTCTTTCCTATTCCGTAATGTAACTCACAGTAATTTACATTTAAAAATCTGAAATCCTAAATAAATCTGGACAGAAAAAGACTAAAGGTAAAATCAATTTATACAATAATTTTTCATCTAATATGCTGTGATTGTAACATTAAAGCAATATTTCATTGAAACAGTATCTTCTCACTTGAGCATTTCCCTTTCCATCTCAGTGTGTTGTAACTTCAGAACTTGAAGCTCATCGTAAGCATCCCTCATATGAAGCAGTTCTTTGATCCTATCCTGCAGTTTCAGGATTTCTGCATCTGATAAAACATGAAATTTGTTGTTTTACAAATGACTAAATTAATTATCAATCAATGCCTACTGCTTCTTTCGGAGCATATACCAACACTCCTCTAGCAAGTTTGGTCTTTAGCTGCTAGTTCTGCATGTCTCCAGTCGAGGTCCAGGGTACAAAGTTCAATTTCAGTCTCTTCTCTGCGTGTTTCCTAGTCTACCTCTCTTGGTCTTCTCCTATGGATTCCATGGCAGGGCATGTCAGGCCACATTTGATGGTGCTTTCATAGCATGTGTCCAATCCAACCTCATTTCCTACGTTTGATCTGGCAGTTATTGGCTCCTTTTCCATAGGTCCATTATCCTACGAAGACATTTATAGACGAACGACTGAGTTTTCTCTGTACTGCCTTTGTTGTTCTCCAAGTTTCTGTTTCGTACAGGAGCACTGACTTGACCGTGAAATGAAACAATCTTAATTTGGTATTAGCCTTTTCTTCCCTATACTATATTAGGAATGATGTACTTGTCGTTCCAAACCTAGCCTTTATATCTCCCTCTATGCCCCCTGAAGTATCAACGGCACCGCCCAAATATGTCAAGGTGTCCACCTCACTTCCAAGAATGACTTGTCTCTTTAAGGTGTTGACTTCATCATGTCAATATTTAGTCTTTCTTGCATTTAGCTATGACTGACACCAGTATCAAGCCATCTGCATAGTCAAAGTCCTCTGTGACCGCTGTATACCGATGACCTTCCCTAACATCATAATTCAGTCTATCACCATCAAGAACAAAATTGATGACAATCGGACATCCCTGCCTCACTCCTGTTTGTACTTCAAAACTATCGGTCAGTTCCCACTCATGTACATATTCTGTATTTGCAATATTAACTGCTCCAGAAAATGAATGACAACACTACCTTGTTTAACTAATTCACTCAGTAGGGCTGATATACTGACTTGTAAACTTTTTTACAATGCTACAGAGCAGATATATTGACCTGAACAATTATCCTAATTATATTTAAAACTTTTGCCAAATTTATCTATACTTCCTGCCAGTAGTGTACATTTTTAAAATGTACACATAGGTCCAAAATATTCAGGAGTGAATCATGACCCCAGGTTAATTATAGATGTCTTAATTTACTTCAAAAAGTAACCATTTGCAGCTCATAGGCGGCGAAATTAGTCACAATAAACCCAAAAATTGCCGCCTGTCTGGACCAAAACCAACCTCTGAACATGCTTTTGTGTTTTAGTTTGTTTAATTTTTTTTTGACAGTTTTACATGATGTCCACATAGACACAACTGACATTTAATTGCAAGATTATTTCCGTTAGGTCAACTTTGGCACATGGTATGATCTTTGAAAGTCGTCACATTTATCGTGACGAAAGTTGGGTGTCAAGACCCAAGAAATTAAATCCGTTTGCCTCATGTTCAGGCGGTCGGAGTTAGAATTCGAGCTGTGGCGGTCGGTTCATGATGTCAATATTTACTGAGATTCCAGGGTCCATCACTGGAACTACATACTTTGTGCGATGCGCTTGGCAGGCAGGATACTTTTCTAACAAGAGAGACTTCCATGTGGGAAAACCTGCAGCAATGAAGTCAAGCCCTTGTCTTTAAATTTTTGCAATGGAAGGTAGACATTGCCCATCTACCGATTTGCCATTTAAAAGGCTGTTTACTGAGCAACAAGTTTGAGAAATAGTTGACTCGTCTGATTCTGATTAATCATATATGCCTAGCTCAATAGCTATAATAGCAGTCATAAGTGACTAATCAGACCAAGAGGTTAGTTATCATTTAGCAATGTGTGAACTTTAGGCTATTATTAATTAATACATTCTGCATGAGAAACTCATCTATCAAAGGTATATATTGATATAAATTGTAAAAATAAACATTTGCAATATTTATGGCACCTTAGTGCATATACCACTTAGATTGAAATACAATTTTCGGAGGGTCAAGTTTTCATTTCTTTTCTTTACTCACTCTTTGCCTGATACATATATAATCCTACAATATTATGTCCTACAAATATTTATTTCTAGTGCAAGCATTTCACTATAATTTAATATATTGTGACAGGTTCTATTTTTAAAAAAACATAAAAGTTACAGGTGTGAAAATTCAGGAGATTGAACACATCCCTATATACGAGGTAGCGTCAAAAGTTCCCAGAATTAGTGGATCGTATAGAACTAAATTACACTATAATTATCTGCACACATTTCCTTCAAAGTAGTTCACTTCGGCAACTACACACTTTTACCAACGTGAATACAGCTGCTGGAAACATTTGTAGAAACCATTCTTTGACACCTCTGTCAGCTGTCTTGTTGCATAGATGATAACGTTCTCAGCATACATGAATCGCTGTCATTTCAGTGGAGGGAACAAGAACAAAATCAGCCAGTTCCATGTCGAGAAAATGTGTAAGATGTTCCATGGTATCACATTGTACTTTGCGCAGCACTGCTTCACCAGTAGGTCATGCAGCATAATCCAACTGTTTGTTCTCCATTTTTCTGGACGTTTTCTTCTGCACCTCTTAGACAACGGAGGATATCAATGTACATTTCCTTATCCGTTCAACCTTCAGGAATGAAATCATGGTATAACCTGGTTATACCCTGGCAATAAAAAAAACTTCCAACATAACTTTTCCTTTGCTCTTGTCCAAACAAAATTTCTGTGTCCGGGGAGATGTGGGAGATTTCCATCCCACCTCCTGTGATTATGTTTTTGAGAAAATAAATATCTTGTGATTAGATCTTCTGCCAGGGTCAGTCTCGTTTCTTTCAGTTCAGGAGATAACATTTTGAGAACCATGTGTTCACAAACACGGTGCATGTACAGATCATTGTGGAGCATAATGTGACAGCTTCCAACTGATATTCCAACTTCTGAGGTTATTTTCTTGACACTAAGTCTTCTGTCAGCCCACACGTTTCGATCACGCTCAATGTTTTCATTGTTGATCGAGGTTGACGGTCATCTACTACGTGCATCATCATCGATACTAACACGACCTTCACGGAAATGCTTGTGACATTCAAATACTTGCGATTTCTTCATTGAGGTATCACCATATGCTTTATTAACCTGTAGCACTCCAATGTCCTGTCTCTTCTAACCAGCTCGGCCTGCAAAAACGGTGTGCGGAAAAAAAATTTTTTTTTTGAACGGAGTCACTCCTGACAGCCATTTTTTACTGCTGACTACGCCCTCCATATATACACGATATTTTGCCGGTTAAAGTATCGTATGTGCGATTACAAATGGCTTTTGAACAGTTTTAATTTTGTATACGCCGTTTGGAGCAAGCCAACTTTTTGCGAAAGGGGAAGTAGGTTGTTGAGAAAGATTTTTATCGCGTAGATCTGTTTATTTTGTTTGTTTAAATGAAAGAACTACGTTTGAATTGGAAACTAACAGTTGTGGCGATATTGTAAACACAGTATCGATACGTTGTTGTGGTTTCCATGGTTTTCTATCGAAGCGACTAGGCCTAGTGGTCGAGTCCAAATTTTTCCCGAGATTTTCATAAATTTTCAACTTCATCTTTTTAAATCTCAAAAACTAACAAACATACAACAAAAACAATAACACCCACATGTTCGTTGTGCTATTGTGTATCTACACACCAGAAAATCATATTTATTGACAAACAAACATAAAAGTTACAAATTTTGAAAGACGACTACCACAGCGACTAATTAAGAAAATTAATTAGGTCAAATTTTGTCACTAATTATGTAGCGTGCCTAAGGTTAAGCAATATTTATGTCTCTGAGGGTGACTTCTCAAGCAAAACACAAAATTTGACATTTGCACGTTGTTCAATCAAGGACATTTTCAACTCCGACAATGCAATGAGCACAACACACAAACAAAATTATTTAACTTCTGTTCCAGAGTATATGTGAAGGTCACGGACTGCGGTGTCATTTCGTCAAGGTCTCTACCAACTTTATATATTGAGTCGACTACTCCTGGAACTTTTTGAAGCTACCTCGTACAAGAAATGTGAGATACAAAATGATTAAAGCAAACCCCAACCAAAATAATAAAGGGTATTCACAAAAAATAAAATGAACGATTGTGACAACTGACCTTTATTGGTACACTCAGCCGATTTGTCTTGAAGATTAAACTGCAGCTCATACTTTAAATCAATCTGGTCATTCAACATTTGATTGAGCTTTCTCAACTCCAGCTCTTTCTGTTTCATCATGGCCTGAAAAATGACATTGTGTGAAATAAGATGTCTGAGAATAATATAGATACAAAACTAAACATGTCACAATAGAAGGGGTGGTAACATGACAGGACTAACATCACTGGTGAGATGAACAGATGTTAAATAAATGCAACAGGTATTGATGCTACAGCCTTCTGGTTGCCAGACCATGCCTTATCCATTCTGCCAGCATGACTCGAGATGTATATAAACATAGTACCATACCTGTTATCTATAATGTCTTTTCAGCTGTTTCCCTATGATCTTTCAGAGCTCTTTTTCTTGTCTGCCCAATCAGGCTACCTGTTTCAATAGGTCCACACAGCTATGGCATTGAGCCCTCGATACATTCCCAGGTCACCGAATTTCACTATTTTCAAAGCATGGCAGTAATCTAACCTAGATTAGTTAAGGGCAATACACAAACTACCACCACAGAATATTATGTGAGCTGACTGACACAATCAAAAACTGCTCAAGGCTGAAGGTTCAATGCAAAACCAAACCCAGAATCACATATTTCATTAGAACAATAAATCGACATACCTTCAATTAACTAACCCTGGTCTGCCAACAGTATTAGACAGTGCTAATTAAAAACTGGGAGATGCAGTGGACCTGCCACGGCATCAGAATTAGATCATTATGATGTAATGTGCCATTTTTTTAAGTATTATAGAAAACTTTAGATACCAAAAAGGAAAAATGCAAATATCATAAAAGAACCTGATATCGAGGAAAATTGGTTAGTAAACAATATCCTGTCCAGAAAGCTAAAATATTTTGGCCAGGTCAAACAATGGTGCTTAGAAAGCGGGGCAGAGGCAGACCGAATAGAAGATGGACACAAGGCATCACAGAAGTCCTGAAGATGACAGCAACAGAGGTGGGAGTTCAGGCTAGAGATCAAGAGTATTACAGATTGCCTGTTGTGAGAGTGACGTTCTGCCAAGGACATGGTACAGAGCAATGTAACAGACAGCAATCTATCTTCCCCATTTTAGAAACACTACACCAGGCAAATAAACAACATTGGTACTGAAAACAAATTAACAGGACTGATGCATATGACTAGGTACTGGCCGAGACATTGCTCATCATCATCATCATCCATAAGGCTGCAAACATCATCTAGTGTCGCACTACATCTATGACATTGTGGGCATATATCTGACTGATCAGGCCAATGTGAGCAAGGAAAGATCTACTACATTGACTGACGCACATGGTCTATAGCCGGTAATGGTATCTCCTCTACTCTAAACTTTCTGATTGTGTCTATTGTTGGCTGCCTGCACAAGGAGGCCTCCACTAATTGCAACACCACCATTTTTCATATCTGTCCAGGTTGAATGATTTTGGGTCAGATTTTTCTATAACAGTGTCAATCGTCTTCTTCATAGTCGCTTATCCTGGGGAAAAAGGTTTGTGATTCTGTGCCACAGTTTACAGCGAGACTGCAATATATGCGACTTTCAGCCTGACGCATCCAATTTCAGCAAGGTATTTTTGAGATGAGTTTGCCTTCACTTTTCTATCCCTAATCTGTTAGCTAGGCTACATGGTTGCAGTCTGTTTCCAGGATTGCCACAGCAGGTGGAATAGGGTTTTGGTCAGGTAGTCATCACTGACCATGATGCAAGCAGCCAGCTATGAGTCACTGGCTGCTGTCAGTTCATGTCCAATTGTGCCATCTGATATTAAGAACTGGCAGATACACAAGATATATCTACATCAGTTGGCACTGGATGATAAAAACATCTCCAGATAGTTGTGGAAACCAATCAAAATATACTAAAAATTACAATGAAAAGTAACTGTATTTGTTAAAATATGTATTTTAGAGAGAACAAAATTACCTACACAATTTTATAGGTAAGAAGTTATTTGTAGTTGTTCAGTGCCCACGATGAGTATGTTTACCCTTTCAGTGCACCCTGAAAATGACGTTAAGGGGCAGGTTATAGTAGCTTTCCTCGCATCCTGATGAAGGTAGACCAGGGTACTTCAGGCTGTTGTGCTATGTTTGGCTCCATCTGTATGATGCTCGCTGCAATGGGGATCATGTTTCCAGCCTCGTTAGCCAGACTTGGAATGACCTGTTTCCAGGATAAACTTAGTATTTCACCTAACCCTGACTAACATAGGCTGATTAGTATGTTTTATCAGGCCAAATGTTAGTCTCCTCTCCCCATGCTATTTGGAGACATCACATAATCCCATTTCTGATAAGGAGTAATAAGTTACTCTAGCCTAGCTCGTTAAGCAGGAAATCCTCCTCCTGGTTAGAGGGATGGGACCTGCACAGCGATTATGCCCATGTAGAAGTACAGGTCGACTAAGACATGAAAGTTTCAGGCAGATGTGCTATAAAAACCAACTAGGCTGAGTAGCTGATCAGAAAAGTCAACCTAACTTTAATAAATGACTAAATAATTCAACCTGACTTGGATAGATAAATAAAACTGACTGGGATAGGTGACTAAATTAAAAATCAACACAATTTATTTGTACCTTTCCCTATGTGGTTTGGAGCAGCTATAGATCGCGCTGTGGGTCTACTTAGCTCTAGTGTTTGAGTCTATTAAGATGGACTCACACATCAGTAAAAATTAAAAATCATTCTCCAAAAACTTGTATACAGACTCTGTGTAGTCTTCTAAACCAGTATAAAGACGTTAAGTTAAATAAGTCCACCTGACTTGGGTTGGTGGCTAAATAAGTCAACCTTACTTCCGAGTGTGTGTGTGTGTGTATGTGAGAGAGAGCGATATTAAAAGCACATTGATCTACAGAAGTCTGCTGAAAAAGTGAGTTACCTTATGAATGAGCTGAGGAGACTGCACAAACTGAGCCAGCGGTGAAGATGGCAATGTGGTGTCAATGCAGAGTCCTCTCATTGGTGAAGTTATTTCCTGCAAAGAATGGCCTAGCACTGAAATATTTGTTCTCAGTGGACTGTCCTTCGGGAGCAAGCAAGCTGCGGCAATACTGTTTATGCAAAATCGATCATCTTTAGGTGTTGAGGTTTGGGCTAGATCCATGAAATGTGACTTCTCGAGGTTGCATATCGGGGGACTTTTCATATTATCTGAGAATACATAGAAAACCAGGTATGTGAAAAATTAAACTAGACATGTTACAAGTTGGACGGTTTGTTTATGAATGATCATTTCAAAGTGGCTTTATTGAAAAAATAGGAGTGGAACTAGAGATAAAATGCCCCTGGCCTTCTCATGGCAGGAAAGATCCTACTAACAGAAGAAGCCAGTTTCTGGCTCCCTAAAACCAGAATTCAGCAGTTATATAATAGGTATAGTTGTGACAGCAATTTGTTTCTGCATATACAAATATCAGGCACATTTAAGTATTTATCACGCGACCTATTGTAATTGATAATAATTGATTTTAATAGACGCAGCAAACAAATTGAAAAACAGTAAGTGGCGTAGTATTAATTCATAAATTAAGATTTTTTTTCTTCGCCTTGAAATAAATGTACAAATTAAGCTGTAGTTTAATTAACAGATGAATCATGTGTTATTATTAAGATACTGAATGTACTGTATTAAAAAGTTACTGGATAATTTATCTGGCACAGTGAAGAAATATATTTCTTACAGAGACTACATTTTAGCTCGAAGGATTAAATGTTCTTCGATAGTATTTGTGTGGTTTGGCCATGTATGCATCCATACCACTGGGATAATTACTTTTGTCATTTTGATAGTGTTCTGCCATAAGTTTCATTTGATTTAACCTCTGTCATTCTTCTACTTAATTCTTTTTTGACAACTTCCTTTCTTGCTTATAATTGAGCTGAGATATTTCAAATGTATGACTGCTGTTCTTGCTAATTGCCTCCATACAATAATACTGATATTAATTAAGCATCTATATATAATATGACAACAGATATCCATCACCAGATATTAGTTTTAAGGCTATGCCAATTAATCTGCAGATAATCGGGTCATATCTGTAATTTTATTTAATTGTTATTGGCCCATTAATCGGTTTTGATAATCGGCCATTCTTGGTTTTTAAAAATTATTATTGCTAGGCATGATTGCTTATTAGTACATGCACTTAAATCAGTTATACAATTGGGCACGTGAGGGACATCTGCGAACCAGCACACTACTATGGCATATCAGTCTGAAACCTGATATGAACTGGCGTTCTACTGACATAGACCAACAAATGACACTTCTTGAAAGGTACTGAGCACAAGGAGGGGGTGGTGTGGGCTAGTGGTTAAGTGACACAGCTCACAAGCTGAAGGAGCTGGGTTCGCTCCCCAATCACAGCACAGGCTGTTACCCCAGGGAAGCAAACCCTTTAGAAAATCCAGGAGGAAGCAGATCTTACATATAATGCATGCCAAAGTCAGATACACTGGGTCAACAGGCCCAAAAATAAAAACATCATGCAATGCACACCGCCTTGTGGAACAGAGAAATAAGGTGAACGCAATGCTTGGCTTCATCTACAAACAAACAAAAATTTAAACTGTAAACGTAACAAAAAAACTATAAGACGTTTTGTCAACCACGAGCCTACTCCAGGGCTAAGTAGTACTATTTGTTGTGTATAGTGTGGTACAATTACTAAGGATGCTGTTGATTGACTATTGCTCTTTTAAGGTGAAACGGACATGCTGTTTCCCTCTCTACCACCCAACCCCGTCACATAGACTAAGAAAATATCCATATTTCTTTACTTAGCTCACTTGTTATACACAATATTGGAAAATGTTATTTACACCTTTGGATTAAGCAGTGGTCATATAGCTTAAGACAATTCTTAAATCTCGATATGGTAAAAAATTTATATTTCACAGTAATAATTTATAGAATAACATTTAATATTGTATAATTGATGCCACTTTTTCTGATTATTTATAGTAGCACCATAATTGTGATTAATTAATAAATATTATAATAAATTACCTACAATGCACATTTCATATCGCACACAACACATAATTAGATAAATAAGCTATAGCCGATTAATTTGTATTTGGCTGATTTGCTTCTCTAGTTAATTTAACAACAGAACTGCCCTTTTGCAAAGCTGCAGAAGACTGCGTAATTTAAATTATTTAAATGTTACCCTTTTGTTTATGAAAGCTATTTTTTCACCAAAAATGTATAGAATTCAATTTTATTTTTGTCATGTAGATTGCAGTTATGTAATTATAAAACTATATATAGTACGTAATGCTTGTTAAGTAAAGTGAAAAAGGCAGGTCCCACTTGTTCGACTTCAAGAGCCACATGAACCAATAAACATGCAAGTCATTCATGATAAGTTGTATACATGAAAAATCATGAAAGGCAAGAACAACTGATTTCTTTTAAGATTTCTTTAGTGATAAAACTAAGAAAACTAGCCCAGACAGAACATTTTTTTATGATGGCTGCAGACAACAGCACTTTCTTTTTGATGGGTGTTTAGGTCAGAACTTAAACATATGAAATGTACGTATCATATAAATATTCTTGGATTAAAAGGCTGCTGTTGGACAACCCTGACATAAAATTCTCTACTGTGTGGATCAATAGAATCTATATAGTCTACATTTAATTTCATTATGCAGTATGATAACGGGCTTAGGTGACTATTTATCTCCATAAATTCATGCTGTGAGTTATCCTCTGTTCCCTTTTACATAACCTTTGTCAGTTGTCACATAATTCTCTTGTTCTCAAAAGATGTCAAGTAAAAAACTGATTTTTTTTCCTGATGTGCAATGCACCTCCTTACACAGGTGTACTTAACATTTGATGATCATCATCAATGTCTGTAGCTTCTTCCATGGCATAGACCATTAGCAACCCTTCTCCAGTTGATGCCCAATGACCGAAGTTCATTTTCAGTCTCATCTCCAGGTGTTCTTTGTCGTTGTGGATTCCATGTCTGGGCTTAATTTTGCCACGAATTTTATAATGACTTCCATAGTGTGTGTCTTATCCAATCCCATTTCCAAACTCAGATATGTTTCTCCACTGGCTGTTATTGGCCTCTTTCCACATTGGCCTTCATTCTTCACCATGTCTTGCCAGCCTATACCCATTTGACAAACAACTGGAGTTTCCTCTGTATTGTCTTTATCATTCTCCCAATTTCTGTTCCGTACATGAGTACTGACTTGACATTGAACTAAACTTAACTTGGTATTAATCTTTTCTAGGATTTCCGTATATTTTATGATACACTACAAATAAATCTGGTTTACTCTGTGATGTCATATAGTTTTTATGATTCTGGCAACTGCAATTTTTCAAGAAAAATCAAGAATGGGAACAATCATGGAAAGCAATTATTTCTCGGACATATGAATATGACAAAGTCTAAATAATTTTTAAATGGTTATCATCTGTTAGTTGTGCAGGTGAATGTGATCAAATACGTTCGATTCCTCGTTCACATGTCACATATGATCTATTTATTGTTCATAAAGTAAATAAATGTTATTGATAAAAATCACCTAGAAAAGTGCAAATATATAATTAAATTATTTTATATATAATGAATAAACACAGCAGATCCTGTAAAACATACTCTTCACTTAGAGTTGTAGATGTGAACAAACACAAATGTTATTCATCGTCATCATGTGCTTTGCAAAAAGCTGCTCTTATAACAGTTGATCTGTAAGAGATTTTTAGCCAGCTCTACCACCTCTGCATGTCACTGTCCATCTTCTCGTGGTCTGCCTTAATTCTGCTATACTCTCCGGTAATTTTTTCAAGACAATTGTGGCGCTTGATGTGGCCAAAGTACTTTAGTTTCCTAGACGTAGTTCTATATCCAGCTCTTTCATTTTTTTTTTCCCAATGATGAGCGGTGTACGGCATATTTTTCTTTTTCGCTATCCATGGTATTTTGAGTACTGTTCTATAGCATTTTAGCTCAAAGGATTAAATGTTCTTCCATAGTGTTTGTGTGGTTTGCCCATGTATGCATCAATACGTTGCCATTGGGAAGATGCAAGTTTCCAGGTTAATTATTTTGTTGTCATTTTGTTTATGTTCTGTCATAAGTTTCTCATTTTATTTAACATCTGGATTGCCACTCTTCTTCTTAATTCTTTTTGATATCTTCATTTTTTGCTTTTAATTTGAGCTGATATTAAAAATTTATGGCATTCATAACTTTTTTACTTCTCTGGGATAACTTTAGGTCTGGTTTGTTTCTGCACTTGTCTGCACTGATTATCTTGATATTGCTGATATGTAGATTTTGTTTTACGGTGTGGTTTAACCGATGGGATCATCTGTTCCAACCCCGCAGTGCTCATCAAAGGGACACACATTATTATAACGCACATATGAATTACATTGTCCACAAAAATGCTTCTTTAGTTGTTCTTTTTCTGAACATTCAAGACAAGTTATTCAATTTTTGTTCTCTGCAATTTGTTATTTAAGTGTTTCTAAGGCTTTATTTCTAACCAAGTAATTATTATGCCTTATACCGTAGAGAGGTTTCCTTTAGTTATAATTGACGTATTCGCAACATTCACTTTAAGGAATCCCTTTAATAAAGTATATCAATATTTTTTTCTTATTTATTGTTTGACAGTTTTTTTAAGAAATTCTACTTACTCTCATTTGAGTAGAAATCACAGTTCTGGAAACCACTTGCAGAAAGTTAGAGAAAGATAGCAGCTGGGAAGGAAGACTAACATCTGGTCAGGTAAAATATACTGGCCAAGACCGTGAACCTCCCTCGTAGCCTTCCCTGGAAACGAGCTGTTTTCATGACAGCCTGGCTAACAAGGTGAGGGATTGACGGGCAGATGAAGTCAAGCATAGCACAAGTGCCTGGAGGACCCCGTCCACCTTCATCAGCGTGCTTGGGATGTGAGGAAAGCCACTGCAACCCGCCACTTAACGTCCCTTTCAAGGCGCACAAAAGAGTAAACCAACTCATTGTGGGCATTCGAAACAACAACACGATAGCAACTAACGACTTATAGCAACTGCTTGCGTCAAGAGTCAACAAAGGCGCTACTCAACCTCCAAATGGCGACAGGCTGCATCCATACACCCTGACTGAAACTGGATGTGCCAAGCAGAAATGCGCAAATACTACAGCCTCTATGATACAATGTAATGGAACGTCCTTTTCTGGTCAAACGATGACAAGGAAATTTAATCCCAAAGTGGATGAATTCCACTTACACATGAGAAGATATACAGAAATTTCAAGAACTAAACTAATAAAACAATAACATGAATTTCAGACTAGTAAAAGCATAAGTTATGGATTTTGTGCAACAATTGTTAGTTTCCCAAAAACTACAGTTACTTACAACAAATTAAGCCAATATTTAATGTAAAAGCAACTAAATTTACGTAATATAGATAGTGGAAAAGAAACCTATACAATTTAAATCAGCCCAGTGCACAAAGAAGGTATAGGTGTGTTACACACAAAACAAACCTTTCATGATTTATGATATATGTGTTAACTTATGATAAAGGAAGCAACTTATTCAATGATTACCTGTAGTATTTTGTTTACCTGACAATTTAATGGGAGACTTTGCAAGACACTGCTCCTCTTTTGTTGAAAGAAAAAGAGAATTCTGAGAGATCTGAAGCCATGTAAACAGCTTTTCTGCATTTGTTTGAGTTTGGGAATCTGGTTTATCAAACCATGCGTAGATAGAAAAATATATAGTGACTGTTATTGCGAGCAATATTGAAGGTACCTGACCAACTAAAAGTATGAATGGATGGTCTGCATGTAACAAGATACAGGAAGAAAATACATTACTAAATGAATTATCACAGAATCTTTGGAGAATGAGATCAAGATGCAGCAGTGAATGAACTTATAGCTGGCCGCTTGTATCAGGGTCAGCAAACTACATAGCTGACAAAGACCCTATTTTGCGACTGTGTGGCGGCCTTGGAAACAGGCTGCACTAGCCACTAGTGTAGTCTGGACAAGGGACTGCAGTGGGAAAGCACAAGGCTTATAGCGGATGTGCCAGGCCGAAAGGCGCAGATATCACAGCCTCGCTGTAATAGTTAACACAACATCCTTTTCAGGACGAAAATCAAAGACAAATTTGGAAAAACTCCTAGAACAACATTCGTTGCACCTGGATGACCCCATATGTGCTCAGCCCCTTTCATTGCTGACAGTGCCGCAGACAGCATAACTTTTAAGCCCTTGCAATGGCTCAGAATTCCCCTGACTATGCCAGGTACCCATTTACAGCTGAGTTGACTCTGAAAAGCGGTGATACTATGAAAAATCCCACTATATGTCCGATCACAGCAACATCATATTAACCTGGTACTTTGGGTTTGTAAGAAACTCACTGCCTTTTGGTTGGTCCCACTCTCCTACAGCATTATTTACTAAACACAAATTAAAATAACATCACAATTTTATTTAAATGTGCTATTGTATCAACAACAACCAATGTAGTTGAAGATTTGGAAAATGTGGACTGAACAAAATAACCTGACATGAGTTGGATTTGAACCTACTGTGAAAAAAGAGAAGGCAAATAACTACCAGGAAAATGGATAACAATAGCATCTTCTTCATCAGTCCACTGATGCTATGCTTCTAGTCAGGTGAAGTTCATGAAGGAGACAGCGTTTCAGGTCTTCGCCAGCCCCCCACAGCTTTTCCAGCATGGTTGCTTCCCAAGGATATACTGCCTCTCTTTGGTCTGCAGGTAGGGCAGTCCTGCATAATATATTCTGGTATTTTCTTAGGTGCTCCACAATCGCACGTGGCGGTGTCCTTGTGACCCATTTTGTGGAGGTGAGCCTTGAGTCTACAATGTCCTGTTCTGAAGATCTTTGTCTGCCCATCACTGTCAAGTTTGTCTATGCTGTCATTATCTGACTTGTATTCTTTGTGCTGTTCTCTCCATTCTGTCCTCATGGATCATTTAATGAGTGTCTTTGCTTATTTATAGCTCTATGGATGGATAGTCTGTGTGCCACCACTTCCTGTTTTTGCAAGCTCATCTGTTTTCTCGTTTTCAGGGATCCCACAGTGAACCGGGATCCACTGTAGGACTAAATATGTTTTCTTGAGGAAACAATCCTATGTTGTATTTTATTTCATGTCCGTCTTGTTTTGGACTTGAGGTGGCTTGGAGTACACTCCTGGAGTCTGTTAGAATGACCGTTTTCCTTGTAGTTATGTTTTGTCTGATAAGAATCTGAGTTGCTGCACGAACAGCTCTTGCTTCAACTCTGAAATTGGTACAGGTCTCTCCTGCTGGTATGGGCTGATTTTCTATGTCACCATTGTAGTGTTTGATGTAGATTCCAATGTCTCCCCTGTTATTGCTCACCGAGGCCGTCTGAATTCATGTGTGTCCAAGAGTTGCCAGGGTACTGTCTCTTGAGCGCCTGCAGAACATGGATTTTTTGTTGTTGACACTCTTCGTTAACCCTGGAACCTCTAAGATTATGTTGGACCTGTCCTGGATCAGGTCCAAGGTTCTGGAATGAGTGCTTCACAGCTTTTGGTTTGGGCTTCAAGGATATCTATGCATTTACTGTGGATTTCTCTGCCCAGATGGTTGGGGCTTTTCCTATGTTCTTTCTTGAAACTTCTGGTGTAGAGGATGATCAGGTAGCCTCTTTAGTTAACAATAGTGATTCCTAGATACCCACTGTTGCAGCCCTTTACTCAACCAGAAGACAAGTACGTTTTACTTTATCATTCACCTTCTACCCCGAAGTGGATATATTTGCCAGAGGAAACACCAAATTGTTCTATCTACCGTGAAGACCAGTCAGAATTTCTCTTTGCAGCTTTTATCACAGCTAACCTCCAAAGAATGCTTCTCTGCCATCAGCAACCCTTCTGACATCCCTGGTATAAGGGCAGGTTTCCCCCCAGACATGCAAGTCGTGTTAAATCATTGTGTGCAGAACTATTATATAGATATCAATTAAATACAAAGTAGAATAATGTTATGCAGAACCTACATGACTGCTGCACTCTCAGCAAGCCATATATGCTCAGACTCATTAAAGGTTGCTGAAGATAGTGGTTCTTTCTCTCCAGCTTCCCCTAAGTTTGATTTCAAACTAGCAGTATGTGGTTTGATGATTCATCAATTGTAGTGTCATCTCATAGGCTGTCATTGAATGATTAATGATTCATCAATTGTGTGTGTCATTTCACAAGCTATCTTTGAATAATTAATTAAACAATTATAGTGTCGTCATGTCATAGACTGTTACTGAGTGATTAATGATTAATCAAGTATCACTGAGTGATTATGATTTATCAATTGTCATCTTACAAACTGTCACCGAGTGATTGATGACTCATATCATTTCACAGGCTGTCATGGGGTAATTAATGATTCCTCAATTGTAGTGTCATCATTTGGCCTGTCACTGAATGACTGATAATTCATAAATTCTAGTGTCATGTCATAGGCTATTTCAGCATGTACCCTACCAATACATCTCCTTTGTGTACTTTCAAAGCCAGCATATCACATGGAGTATATAATGTGTAGATATTCAACTCGCCTGATTAAGACTGACTGGAACACAGGAGATCGATCTAGTGTAATGTAAACCCCAACATGGCTAGGAAACGGTTATCCACAGATACCGATGGTTTGAGATATATGTCTCTTATTCACTCGTGCCGTAGTCATTTTATCAGGAATGTCAGAAGCATGTGCTGAGTCATATTAATTATGATGTCGTTGGTCTCAACTACAATTAAACCTGCATACAAGTTTCACACAAAATAAGATATGATGTAACATTATATAAAACACAGCAATGATTGGAGAAATGTATGCATATTTTGTTAACCCTTAGCACGCCCTTGTCCGGAATTCCTGAAAAAATGTATTATTTTACATGTCGACCCTACCCATAGTCATTTTTGGGCTGAATACGTCACCCTCTACACACGATATTTTGCCGGTAAATGTATTGTATGTTAGATTGCAAATTGTTTTTTCTTCTAATTCGCTGATTGGGGGAAGCCGATTTTTTGCGAAAGGTAAAGTAGGTTGTTGGAAAAAATCTTTATCGAGTAGATCTGTTTATTTTGTTTGTTTAGATGAAAGAACGACATTTGAATTGGAAACTAACAGCTGTGTCGATATTGTAAACACAGTATAGATATGCTGTTATGGTTTCCATGGATTTCTATCGGTGCTACTAGGCCTAGCCGTTTAGTCCAAATTTTTTCTGAGATTTACATAAATTTTTAACTTTGCATCTTTTTTGTATCTCAGAAACTAACAAATACACAACAAAAACAATAACATCCACATGTTCGTTATTCAATTTTGTCTCTACACACAAGAAAATCATAGTTATTGACAAACAAACAGAACAGCTACAAATTTTGAAAGTCAACTACTATAGCGAGATATCAGTTTGCGCAAAAAATTTTCTTTAAAAAAAATGTTGTGGCGTATAGAAGGTTAAAAAAACACTGGGAGAAAAAAAAAAATTTATCTGGCGTTTCCGCAACAAATTTTCTTTAAAAATAATTTTGTAGCGTATAGGTTAAAAAAACACTGGGAGAAAAAAAAAAATTTATCTGGCAAAAGAAAAAAAGCAGCGCACTACACATTGCAAGCAAAAACGTAGACCAAAAAATGATATACCTGCTGGTTCCAGAAGAACTTTCTCAATGTTGGCTGTTAAACATACTTCTGTGCTCCCGGCTTGTACTACTGACTGAATGATGGCCATGACATCAAAGTGCATATCTGGAGGCATATGCATAGCTGCACTAATAAAATGCTGTCCATTTTTGTCTAGGACACCAACTCCCAGAAGAACGACCGCTATCTAGTATTGAGACACACAAAATATATATTAAGTTACACAAATCAAAATGAACCTTTACCACACAATATACAAAATGATGTCACGTCGTTTAGCTGTGGTTGGTACTTTGAGAGCCTGTTACCTTTTTATTTGCTGGACTATTGATATTTGTTTGTGAGTAGAAAAATAAATGAATAAAGAATGTGTTTGTGTTATTGTTTTTGTTGTGTGTGTGTGTGTTAGTTTCTGAGATTTAAAAAATCTGTTCCAGAAACTTGACTCACCCACTCGCAACAATCTTCAAATCCAAGTGAAAAACAAGTCTAAACGCCTAAAACTAATTCAACAATTGCCATTGTTGGCATCTAACCATACATTACTGAAGTCGGAACTCTCTGCAGTTAAAGTGCAGTATTATTCAGCAGATTTTTACTACGTAGCTGTTCGTTTTTAAGTTTGATTAGAATGGCTGTCTATATGCAGCGGCAACGCATGTCGGAGAGACTTCAGAGATGAAAGACTTGTGCATGACGTCAGTCGGATAGACTTGACGTGCGCATCTTAAAGGTTAATGACCCTGTAAAATAACAAATCTGACACACAGGAATAGCTTTCCACAATCCTACTGAAGAATGGGGGTAAACTCTATGTTGGCGAGAGAGCCCTAAGACTACAGAATATACGAGGGAAATGTGTATGAATTGTTGGAGAATAAACTAATCTTGTTTATGAAAGTAGTAGCTAAAAGAATTGAGGATAGAACATAGCTAGAAGAAATCAAGAATGAAAGCAGGGAGTAGAAAATGGAAAAGCCTGCCAGTTAAACTCATGTCTACACAAACTGGCAACATTTGTTTAATAGATCAAGTAAGATGATACTTTGTATACAGTAAACTGTAACAAAGATGCAGCAGTGAAAGAGCTGACAGCAGCCAGCGACTCAGCTGGTTATCTGAATCAGGGTCAGTAGCCTATAACTGACTAAGATACTATTTTGTTTCTAAGTGGCGACCCTGGAAACAGATTGCAACCATGCAGCTGGGTATCGAAGAGGTACGGTAAAACCCGGTCCTAAATATGTTGTGCTGAAATCAGACGCTGCTGGTCGGAAATCCTTGATATTGCAGTCTCATTGTAAACTAAGATACAACTTCAGACATCCTCTTCAGGAACTCAGAGGAAGAAAGGGTAAACTGATCTAGGTATTACACCAACAACACCAAACTATCATTAGCTTCTTTTATGTTTAGGGCTGAATAAAGCAATCATTGTAAACCAGTGGGTCTTCTTACGCAGTCAGACAGTAACCATTATTTTTTCGAAAAAAGCAGCCGTCATCCTGAGGCTGTCGACACTGCCATAGAGCTTGTCTAGTGTTGCCACTGGTGATGGCTACATCTGCTCTCTCTGATCCTCGTATGTCGGGCAGTTTTGCAGCAAATGCTCAGCGGTCATTTCCCCGGTACCACACGGGCATTCGTCGGTGCCACCTATCTTCAATTTGTTGAATAGGTGGTACCTGAGTCTATTGTGGCCAGTGCGAAGTCTGAAGACTACGACCTGCTCTCTTCTGTTCAACTGGTAATAGGCATCGTTTTTGGTGTAACCAGTATGTTCGGTTTCCCATTTGGTCATGTATCTAGCTCTAATAAGCCGTTTTGACTCTTCGTATGTCATACTAGTATATGGTTGTGGTAGTCTTGCACCTTCTTTTGCCAGTCTGTCTGCCTTGGATGTTGCAGTGAGATGGAACCCACCGCACCACTACTCTTTTTGGTGTGGCCAGCTGGCATAGTTGACAGAGTACTGCTCTTAAATCGTTAAGTTCAGTATTTTTCTGGCTTTTCAGTGCTGTGACTACGGCCAAGGCATCTGTAAGCAGGACTATATGGCTTTCATTCCTTTTACCTGTCACCATTTCTTCCGCTGCCGCCCTAGGTGCCTCTGCCTCCGCTCTGATATTGCTTGAGTATTTTTCAGTAGCGAATGACAGTGTTATTTTTCTGCCATTTGGTTGGCTCAGGAATGCTCCTGTCCCTCCGTTCTGTGTTGTATTTGTTACGGAACCGTCAGTGTATACATGGGTCCAGTCCATGCTTGGGTAGTTTTCCGTAATGAAACTCAGGGTAGTATCTCTTCTTTCTTTTTCAGACTAAGCCAGTGGGTTGAGTTAGACGTGTGAATATATTGACAGTTTATTATCTTTTTTTTTTGTATTTCCACATGGAAAGAGCAAAGAGTAAACATGGTTAGCTCAAACATACGTTCTCATTCGTGAGTCTGGAAACAGGCTGTGTCACAACGATCCTGGTCAACAACGGTGGAGATCAACACTGTAATCCCCACAGTGGTGAGCTTACCGAAAAGCTGTCTCCCATTGCACTATCCAAAAAAGTCCGCTGAATTTTGGATGTGTCAGGCCAAAAAGCACAGACATTGCAGTCTGACTATAAATTATGACACTCCACATTGTTTTCAAGACGAACGCCGAAGAATAAAAATCGTCTATTTGTGTCATTCTTGTTCGCTTTCAGCTAACAGAGCTGTTGCATCTGCATGAGTTTATTGATACTTACTGCTAATGAATCCTGACAACGCACCTATTGAAAGAAAAATCTGTTCTGTGAAAATGTTAAACAGACAAAGGGATAGTATGTATCCTTGTCACACTTCTCACCAATACATAGTAAATTCTGCCAGATCTTACTCTGACAGTTTACAACCTGCCTATATTTCCAGACATGCAGATCAACATAGGCAACGTCAGAGACTATGTTGATTTTTTAGTGAATAATTGCAGAGAAGTTTCCACATCAGTGACATTGGTAAGTGCAGGCGGAAAGACAATCCATGACCGAATCCGCAACACCACGCTGAGGCAGACAGTGGGAACAAACCCAGTTAGTGCCTATATTCAACAAAGTGGTTTGGTCCTTTAGTCAGATTGCATTATGACCAGCCTGCATTAAGAGCATATCATATGCAGATGATTTAAGGTGTCTTTAACATTCTCAGGAAATTACACCTAAAGACAGCACAAGCGTCCAACTTGGCGATAACAAGAAATCTACGCATCCCACCTATCTGTGATGTCATATCGCAAGGGTAGTAGAACAAAAGAAGAAGAATAAGCAATTAGTTTATTAAACTGAACTCAATGCTACATTTAAAAAATACCTGTTGTAATCTCCCAACCTTAATGGCCATTGCAAGCATTTTTAGAACTGTGAACCCATCCTACCTATTTTGGTGTGTGTGTAAATACCTTACTCCACTTGAGACACTTGTTTGTCGGTGTGACGGTTGGAGCATTACTTTTAAGCGTATTTTTGGCTGTAACGCTCCAATTTTGAAGCATGCCTCCAAGGTGATTTTGATCATTGAAAAGGAGTTTGAAAATTTCAGGAAGTATCGATTGTTAAAGGCTAACAACAGAACAAGTCATTGAATATAATTTCAAGGATTTTGAGGCTGATAAATTGGATTTAGATGGTGATTATTCTGAAAAGGATCAGGTTGTTATTTGAACGACAACATGTGTGCGATTTAGATTATCATTCGTTCATTGATTAGGATCAAGCTAGATTTGTTCCTTGTAGGATTAGACTACGGTCCTGGGGGATATCCCACATAATGTATCAAGTACATTTGATGAATATATTCCACTCTACTGAAGTATGAACATTGGAGATTAGCAGGTCAGTCAATTTTATATAGAAAAACTAAATTAGAGCACATACTTTTGTCATAGTAAATAGCTTTACTCAAATAACTACATTGTGCGTATTTTCTCAGGAGCACGAGGGGGATGGGATTTTATGGATTGGGCAGCCCGGGTTTAAAGGGTTAAATGTGATTATGAAGAATGTCACATTTATGGATGTTTTTCCCTTCTGATGTTCTAAAAATGTCCACAGAAATGATTATACCGTAAATTGGAGTTGTGTTGGTATTTCACTAAGCTTGTAGAGCTTTTTCTATTTTTAGGTCAATGTGCAGAGTTTAGGAAATTCCATGTTTTTATCAATTTGATCTTGTATACATTATATGTTGGTTATTGTTTGGGCTGCTCTGCAAGATAAAGAATTGATACTTCCTGCTTGAATATGGTGTCTACATCCCAAGATAGAAGAGGAGGAACTAAGTAAGCTGAATATGACATGTTTGCATGAAAATGTATACTTTCATTTGGAATTGTAACTTAATTAGGTTATAACACAAAATTATTGGGGAAGTGGATAAAGTACAATGAATGAAATAAGATGAACCAGCCTAGTCATGAATCAACAAGACTGATAAGTTGCAGAGGCCACTGACTGCTCATGCCAGTCACATAGGTTATCCCGTATTAGCATAATTGTGATAATGAAAGATTACCTTTGCCAACTCAAGTTCTATGTCATTTTCAGAAACTGTTGGGTCTGTCTGTAAAATAATGTCAAACTTGAGGAAATCATCAATCCGGACATCTTCACCGTAATAATCTGGAATAGAAATGTGAAAACTATATATATACACACAAGCATGCTTAATTTTTACATTTCTATGACAAACAATCAATACCTGTTTAGTTCCCTGTGAAATATAGGCCTTCATCAAATACATGTCAATGTTGACCTGTGACTTAAAGTTTCTACAGGATAGAGTACCCAGCGCTATGTCCCCCCGCCCCCCTCTGATATATATGGCATGTTTTGAGATTTGTATGGGTTGGGCAGTCTTAAAAGGAGAACAGAAGAGTCTTGGAGCCTTCCATATGCGCATAATTAGAATCTATTGGTATGACCTGGTTACCAACACCGAGGTCATCTGGCAAACACACCTCAAGAATATTGTTTCTTTGATGGGTCGTCACCGACTATCTTTGGTCATGTGGCCCTCTTCCACAAAGGTGTCCCAGCCCACCAGATCCTGTACCTGGCTTTCGAAATGCAGTCACCTGCACAACACCTGGCTGTGACAACTCCTTCTCAGAAATATACACCCCATGGACCTCGGCCATCAATGGTCATAGGTGCATGGGAATTGTTATTATTGCAGTATTAGCATTCTTTGCTCGCCACTCTGGCTCCAGCAACACTTGGGTGATTTATATGACATAATGCTTCCACTCAGCTGTCTCGATGTAAGGTGTCTGCATCAGGTGCCGGTTCGAATCATAGTTGAGACCGGGATTATTTTCACATGGATCTTCTGGTAAAAATTCCCTGGATACCTGGGTAGTGAGCTCGGACTCCCGTGTTCAGTGTTGAGCACGTTAAAATCTCTTGGCAGTTCAAAATAGAAAAGAGTAGGCTTAACGGCCGCTGCCAGGACAAAATTCAAGTCAAATCTACCCAAATTATTTGTGCCTTCCTCCAGGCCTAGTAATCCACAGGAAGTTCAAAAATACCTACTAAGCATAGCCAAAGTCTTCAGCTACATGATAACAAACAAACATGCATGTTTGAATACCAGGATTTCAGGCTTCCACTAACAGAGATAATTAGAGATTATTACATTACAACAATGAACACAACAGATGACAGTTAATGAGTAAATGAGCCACACATCTGACATCATATAGATATGATGAAACTCAAATACTTAGTCGACCTGTACTCTGGTATGAGCTGGATGTAGCCAGGAGAAGGGATCCTGTTTAGCAGGCTAGACCCGAGTAGCTTAATACTCCGCTGCGTTGGACAAGCGCTTACGGGTGGTTAACCGATGTGCGAGTCCATCTTAACCTTTAGCACGCTTTATTTTTTTGGGGCGAAAATTTGGCAACTTTATGTTACGCTATTGCAGTTGACTTCCAAAATTGTTAACTTTTCTGTTTGTTGGTCAATAAATATGATTTTCTTGTGTGTAAAATCACAATTGAATAAAGAACATGTTGGTGTCGTTGTTTTTGTTGAGTGTTTGTTAGTTTCTGAGATTCAAAAAGATGACGTAAACATTTTTTGAAAACCCCCCCAAAAAAAACTTTGGGCTCGACCGCTAGACCTAGTCATTCTGATAGAAGTCCATGGAAACCACAAGAATGTATCGATAATGTGTTTATAATATCGACACAGCTGTTAGTTTCCAATTCAAATGTAGTTATCTAAACAAACAAATCTTTCCCAACAACCTAATTCACCTTTCGCAAAAAGTCGACCTGCTTCAATCAACATAATGAGAAGATAAATTGTTCAAAATCCATTTGTAATCTAACATACGATACTTTTACTGGAAAAAAAACCAACCTGTGTAGATAGACGTGACATATTCAGCATTAAAAAAATGGCAACGGGTAGGGTCTCCATTAAAAAAAAAAAAATTTTTTCCATTCCAATTTTGTAGGCAGAGTGTGTCAAAATAATTTTGACAGCTGCACTAAAGGTTAATAGACTTGTAGTACACCAGCCGCGCGCTATAGGTTAATAGACTGATACACTAGAGCAAAGTATATCCGAAGTCTGTTAGGCGCCATCTATGCTGCTCTAAACAAACCACCTAACCATGGCCTGTGTTATGCAATTTCACATAGTCACCTTTTATGACATGCTCTCTGTGGGGCAGTGGTGCTATTCTTGTCCTTGTCAAACACAAAGACCCCTGCCGACCACTCGGAAATACTCGATTTATTAATATAACAAGAGCTCCATCTTTCAAATTCATGTCTTTTAGTTAAATTCCGATTTTGTAGGCCGAGTTGGTCTAGAAGTGAAGAAGGTTAATCAAAAACTCCAACACGGCCCACATATATCTTGGAATCGCTGAAGAAGCAAGACATATAACATTATAAAGTAATGTCCCCATACAGGTACACCCATAGATGAGAATATGTGCCCTATAGGACTTATCCTAATTATTCAGCCATGTGTTTATTTATGTGTTAAGTTGTATGTGTACAAACCTTGAAGAAATGTTTTAACACAAGCAAGTCTGTCCTTGTCTGTCTCAAAGTTTATTTGTTTCTTGTTCCATTGGTCTCTGTATATTAAAAGAGAAAAAAAATTACAATGACCAGAGCTTCATGTGATATTAAATAAGGGCCAGGATGGGGAACAAGCAGTCACAAGTTGTGAATTTCACAATGCATTTTTCACTGCTGACAGTGTGAAATGATTTTCTGAATGTGTCCATCATTCTGAAGCATTATGCTTATATAAGTACGTACGTTTGTTGATAATTACAACATTTTGTCATCAAGAGCAACGGTAGCTAGGGAGTACCATGACTCCAATATGATGTCGCGGTTTCATACTTAGAGGTCATTCTGCCGCCTTGCAGTTTGCTGGGGACAGCCAAAGGCTAAAGAAACAGCCCCAGAATATGGCTGTAAATATCCACTTGTTATAGTATATAGGAAAAGGACTGGGGAGTCTCTAGTTGAAGAGAAACTCCTATTTGCCCCTCTTAAGTAGTAGAGGCTATGTGGAAAAACCCAAGGAGCAAGATAGTCCTTGTCAGGTGACACATCCTGAAGAGAGGTCCTATCCACAAGTGCACTCGCAGCTGCTTGCCAAATGGACTAAGGTTCAAACATATTGACAACGGCCGCCAGGGCAGGAGCAAAAAAAACCTGGTATCAGGCTTAGTGACACAGGAAACTAAAAATTGTAAGCAGCCAGAACCAGTCAGAAAGAAACGGCAAAACTACTGATTGTATAATTGCCAGGAAACTCATGACAGTATCACAAATATTGAAACTCAAAGGTCCGATACTGTGACCCCCAGTCGGATCGACTGTATATGCTGGGAAAGACAGCAAGGGCAGAGCTAGTACAAGTAATTAATGTAATGATGACGGCCAAAAGCCTTGATGGCATTGCTAAGGAAAACTCTGCCCTTGGGCTAAAAGTGAAGATAAGAATAGGTACATGAAGCGTTAGGAGTTTATACGAGGGAAAACTCATGATAGTCACTAAAGAAATGGAACGAACAAAAACAGACAAATTGGGAATATCAGAGCACATTTGGAAAGGCCAAGGACATATGTATAAGCTTGTGTGTGGTAGAGAAACAAACATACATGGTCACATTATTTTCTTGGCACCATTTTTCTATAAGTGGTAACCCTCAATCCCATATTGGAGTATGGGAGGCAGTACTGATGGTAAATAAATAGAGCAATGTAGAACCGCCTCAATGTGTCTCTAACAGTCTAGTTAGAGATATTGTGTACAAGTCTCATTTCCATAATCTGTTTGTGCATATATGGATCCATTCTACAGTTTCTTCTTCTGCGTTCGTTCTCAATATCCCGCTACGAAGCCCTGAACAGGGCTTTGCATGTAGCAGGATGTTGTCCAGAGAACGGAATTCGTTGTGTTGCTTGACTGCGATATTTGCACCTTCCAGTCTGACACATCCATCTTCTGCAGATCATTCTACAGTAAGGAGTGTTCTTGATATTTTACAAAGCTATGTATCTTGTATCTGCATATTTTTGGCCGTTATTTAAACACTAATTTTGAAATGTTGGAAGTTAAAATAATTTAAATCAGAAAATTGGCATTTAAAACTATTTTACAACACCAGGTAAATGTTGTCAATCTAAATAGGAAAGTGATCAAAGAGAAGAGTTGCTCAAAACAAGCCGGATACTTACAGCAAACTAAGAATGCGCATGTAGAAATGGCCATTCTTTAAATGTAACAATGTCTCTACTGTTTCCCCCCAGATGGCACTTATCTGTTTCAAAAAAGAGAAAACAAAAGTCATTCACATCTTGACAAATGTCTACTTTTCTAATCTTATAGTCCGAGCAGCTTATTACTCTGCTACAGAGGGTGGTTAACTGATGTATAAGTCCATCTTAATAGACCCAAACACTAGAGCAAAGTAGACCCGCAGCCTGTTTGGAGCCATCTATGCTGCTCTTAACAAACCACGGCCGGTGTAATGCCATGGCAAACAGTTAGTCTACTCTTATGACATGCAGTGCAAAGACCGTGGCGGACCACTCAAGAAACTTTTATAATCATTATTCATCGAAATACCATGCACATAGTTCTGAGGCAAAAACTCAAATATGTGTGGACATATACGACTAAGACATATACCACTCTACGACTAAGACATATACCACTCTAAAATGAAAACACAAACAACATCGTGTTCCTAAATGCACAAAGTTGTACTGACCGCGTCATAATAGGAATAACATAATTAGGAATGTTATGTTAGAATACACTTACATTCTAGCAAGTGTGAGAAAACCAAGTATTAGTAAATATATTCAAGCTAAATTATTTAAAGAACCAGAAATGGTATTTATATCAAGTAGATCTATACAAGTTTACATGGAAGGTTTAAATAATGTGTACATACATAATGAAGGACTGTACATTTTTTCTGATTATCCATCATGTACAGCAATCCATGAACTGAAACAAACACAAAAATTCAAGCCAAAATTTGTTTCATTTACAAACAATTACTATATATCACTTAACTTCTTTTTTGTGGTTTAGAAGACTATACAACCAGTTCCTTTTAGTACTTTTACAATCACTTGATCTAAAAATACTATGTGCATCCAATCTATTCTTAAATGCATTTATTGGCCCTGACTCCACTATTTCCTGTGTCAATGTATTTAAAATATTTACCAATATAAAAAAATATTTCCTAGTCTTTAATCTGGACTTTTCATTCACTCATTCACTCCCAAATATTTTGGGCCTATGAATGCAATTTTTTTCTTATTTAAAGCTCAAACACAGCATCACTTAGTTGTGATCTAATAACCTTCAATAAAAATTATATGAAATAACACATGTTGTATACCAAATTGTTGACAATTGCGAACAGAATACAATGGAGTACACATATTTTACAAATGGATGTGAACATTTGTGTATGAGGGATTATAGTTACATAAGTGATTTAATTTTTTAATTATGAAAAAAATGTTTCCCCTCAACATATTATTCAGCTATAAACCAATAGGCATGGCCTGTGGGTGAAACTCACTCATTTTCACAATCCCAAAGTTCCGGGTTTGATTGCTGTGTCCAGTTTAACAGACACTGGGTTTTTTTCTCTATGCACCTCCATGTCCGGAAAGTAATGGCGACCTACCATACTGCACACTTGCTAAGAAACTTATAACAGTCAAATAGGTGGCGGTTCTAAGAGGCCAGACAGACGTAAAATAAAAACCGCAGTTTTCAAGTCAGTGCAACGCACACCGGCTTGGGGAATGGCGAACGAAAAAGAAGAAAAAAATTCAACTGAATTTGTGAACCGTTGCTACCATTACTTGAGACAAAAGAGGGCACCACTCCCTCATCAGTAGATTTAGTTTCACTTTCATTGCTAAGACTAGATAAAGAAATTTAAATATCGTTATCAGAACTATTGATATCTTCATCATCACTATCATTTGCAATAATATAATCTAACCATTACAGACAGGGAACTGAAACGCTAGTCTTGTCAAGCAGAACATACTGACCAGGACGTTCGCGTCAGGGTCAAGCACAATATACTGACCAGAACTACTATCTCTCTTCCAACAGTTTTCCCTGGAAATGGGCTGTTTTCAAGGCAGTCTTGCTGATGAGATGTTGATCGATGTGATCCCCTTAGTTGTGAGTGTCACGCAGATGAAACCAGGCATAGAACAATTGCCTGGAGGAATACGGTCCATCTTCATCAGCACGCTCGGTATGTGAGGAAAGCTACTGCAACCCACCACTTAAAGTCCTTTTCAGGGCACACAAAAGAGTGAACCTACTGATTGTGGACATTCGAAACAACAACCATTATCGAGCTTATACTGCAAAAACTTTGGCTGACTGAAGGGAAATGGGCTAGATTAAAGGCTGCCCTCTTAACAAAAAAAAATGTGATTTCCAAATACAAAAATTTACATTTTTTTCAATGAAACACGTGCTAACTCTTTTAGAAATGGAAAGTACACCATCTGGACTTTCGCCAATAGATCTAACCAAAATAAAACATTTAGGAAAACTGGGAATGGGAAAATATGTGATTTGTGAACACAGTCGCAAAAGCCGATATAATCGGCTCCTGGGCGTGAATGAGTTAATTAATCTGTGGCTGTACCTTCTTGTTCTTTGTAGGTGGCTGTATTTTGAAAAACCTGTTAGAATCTAGTCTAATTTGGTTTGAATCTTTTAATAACCACCATTATAAATGACATAAGCAGCACCATATCAGACACTACTGTGTAAAAGTATAAGACTTCTTTACAGACAAGGTCTCAGCTTTTGTCAAATTCTGACCAGCTTCCTAGATGCTTGGACTTTTCTAAACTTTAACAAAGTTGACTGCATGTATCCGAGTAGACTACAACATGACTGGGTTATGCACTATTAGAAGACTATGCTTTCTGAACTCCTCCTCAATTTGACATCTTTGTTGTCCTAATCCAACTTTTTATCTATCGCCCTAGCCAGCACTTGGAATTGTCTTGGATTATTCAGATGAAATTAATAATGAACTTTAAAAGATATGTCATAGAATGACATATAACTCAACATCTTTATACTGGTTTAGAAGACCCTGCAGAGTCTGTATACAACCAGTTCCATTTACATCACCTTGTTCTAAAAGCTATGGGCATCCAATTTATTCTTAAATGCATTAACTGTCCCTGCCTCCACTAGCTCCCCTGACAATGCTGTCAATGCATTCCAAGCAGACACCACTCTCTGACTAAAAAAATATTTCCTAATATCTAATCTGGACCACTCTTTAGTCAACTTGTAGCTATGCCCTCTTGTTATTGTGGGTGGATGTATTTTTAAAAACTTAGTTATAGTCTAATTTATCCATTCCTCCGATCATCTTTTAACATGTATTAAGTCACCACATATTCTTCTCTCTTCTAGACACTGTAGGCCAGTTTTTCATAACTGTAATTCTGTAATCCCACTATCAGCTTTGTCGCTCTTTTTTGTATTCTTTCCAGCATGTTTATATCCCCTCTATGATAAGGACTCCACACCTGTACACAGTACTCCAATCTAGGTCTAATGCAGTTTGACTATCACTTCTTTGCTCCTATGTGTAATATTTCTTTTTATCATACCTTACATTGCATTTGCCTTTTTCACTGCTTCCTGAACTTGCTCACTCACCTTACCTGTATTATATGATCTATTTTAACCCATAGGTCCCTTTCCTTATTAGCTATCTAGTATCTTTCTAATATTGTTCTCTCCCATTCTGTAATATGTTCAATATTAGATCTATCCATGTGGATGACTGTACATTTACATAATAATATAGAATGGTAGAAAACTGTCACAAAATGTTGATGTGGAATTGTGGTATGTTTGTTCATGATAAACAAAATGACTATCGAGTATCGCTGGTGATGTGTGAATGTTCCTTTGCTATTTTAATTTAAAATACTATTCACTGCCAGTCTTACTTACCAACTAAGATATGTGCATAGCTTTTACTCTTTAGGGCAAGGAAATGGAAACGAAACTGGTTGTATACAGACTATGCAAAGTCTTTTAAGCCAGTATAAAGACCTTAAGTTAAGCAGTGACATGACAACTGCAATAGCTAGATTTGCATTTTGAGACGATAGACAAGAGCCTCGGCCGACTTAGCACCGCTGAGGTTGTTACATTTTCATAACATTTTATTTTGAATTCGAATTAATTACCAACAAACCGTTTAATCCTACGATAATGTAGTATTTTGTTTTCTTGTTCTATAAATGCAATCAAGTTTATTAGCATTAACCACTTTTATTTTACTTAGAAAAAGCTTCTTTACATTAAAAACTGTTGACTGTTGTTGGGACTGTGTGAGAGTCGCCGTCAGTCAGACACTTCCTTCCTACACACGACACAGTGAGTGCAACCGGTCAAATCACTCATCATAATAAATAATAAACCAAAGAGAATCATGTCTTATTTAAGTCTAATAAGGAAACACGGTGTAGTGTCCAACTTGAAGAATACAATCCTAGTAAAAAAAACTTACCCTGCACAGAACCCGTCTAGTATGTAGTGGTGTCCGCCGTACTGTGTGACTTATGTATCCAATCCGTCCGTCCTCTCCCTTCAAATTCAAGCGGCTTGCCTCGTTTTCGAAGTCGTTCGTCTGCTGGCCTGATTTTTATTCATGATAAGCTCTTTTCGCGTCGACGTGCCAAATATTTAATTATGGTCTTTACCTGAAGGTCATGTGCCGACTACCCGATCGTTGAACGTTCCTGTTTACCCAGCTATAAATGAGTGTTGGTTTTGCATTTACAGAAGAGACGGCTACCATATGGTGACTGGTTACCTTCACCTCACCAAAGGGTGATCCCGTTCAAAGAGATAGAACACTTGATCCCCGCTGGAAGTGTCTGTAAATTTTAGTTGTTGCTTATATAACGCATAGTCGGAGTTTGTTGCTTTTGATGACTTTGGTGGCGGGTTGCAGTGGGTTCTCCTCGCATCCCGAGACATACTTGAGAAGATGGATTGAGTTCTTCCTGACTAGTTATTCTTCTTCTTCTTCTTCTTCTTCTTCTTCTTCTTTTTCTTCTTCTTCTTCTTTTTTTTGATCAACTGATCACACGCTTCTAGCCCAGTGAGGTTCACGAAGCAGACTCTTCACGGTCCCTCACAGCTTTTCGAGCATGATCGCTCCGACGGACCAGACTGCTTCTCATTTATCTGTTTAAGTAGGGTAGTCGTGTCTTCTTCTTCTTTGCGTTCAGGAACTTTTGGTCATGCTATATCTGCAGGCCAGTCGCCATGATGAAGTCTGTAGTCTTCACCAGATCGGAGCGGCTGCCCCACAGCTTTTGTCTCAGCTCCGCATCATCTGGCCAGGTCTGGCATCTCATTTCCCTATAAATTAGGCATTCCTGTAGAATATGCTCATGGTTCTGGCATCTTTACCCACATGGGCACTCATCGGTGTGTGAGATCTTCAGTGGGTAAAGATGTTCTAGTAGTTTGCAGTGTCCAGTTCTCAGGCGAAATAAGGTAGTTTGGTGATTTCTTTTGAGTTGGTGAATTGAGTGTGGCATACTGCTTGTTTCTGTCTTCTCTCCATTGGTGTATATTCTGATTTCTGATGATGTTCTTGATTTCTCTGTATGGTACTCGGTGATTAAATTGTGCCTTTTTGCTGCCATCTTTTGCCAAAGCATCAGCTCTCTCGTTTCTTGTGATTCCGTAATGGGAGGGTAGCCACTGGAGCGCTATTGTTGAGGATCTCTAAAGTTTTCCCAATTCTGCTCTGATCTCTGATAACAGTGGTTCGTTGTTTGTTTTTATGTATTGTCTCTAATAGTTCTCTGCAGTTCGTGAATACAGCTATTTTTGTTGGAGATTGCCTTTCTGTTTGAAGTATTCTCAGTGCTCACAGGAGGGCCATCGATTCTGCTCTGAGGTGTATGGACAACTTTCCTGTTGGGAGGGTCTCTTCTGTTATATTTCCACTTTTGTGTCTTATGAATATGCCTCCTCCCCGGTTTCGGCTTGCCCCCTCTGCTGAACCATCTCTGTACACCTGTGTCCATTCCTTGGTATTATATTTCTCCTCGATCATTGTTTGTGCTAGAATTTTAAACTCGTGGACACTGTGTTGGTCTTTTCTTTACCTGTATAATATGTTCTGGTGTTTGCATGGATGCTCCACAATCACATGTGGACCCATTCTATGGAGGTGGGCCTTTAGTCTGCAATGTTCCGTTCTGAGTCTGAATATCCTTGTCTGCCCATATGTGTCAAGTTTACTTTTGCTGTAATTTTCTAGCTTGTATTTTTTGTGCTGGTCTCTCCATTCCGTAATCGTGGATCGTTTGATGAGTGTCTTTGCTTATTTATAGCTCAGTGGATGGAGATGTTGTCCAGGATCACCACGTGGAGGTGGAGAAGAGTCTTGACAGCTCTGGTTTGCTGACCCTGACGCTTCCAGTCAGCTTTTGGTTGCTGACCGCTGCAGCTCATGCACTGCTCAGAATCTTGATCAAGTCTTGATGAATGAAGCCGGTAATCTATGCAGACAAGACAGCACATCGATGGGCAGATCACATGTTACGACGAAACGATGGTCGATGGAGCACAGCGACAGCAGTCTGATACCCCTAGGTAAAAAAAAAAGAGACCGCGGGTGAGACCTCTAATGCGTTGGTCAGACTCCCTTGCTGTACACAACTACACCCGAGACGCATCTGAAGGAGTGCTTACCACGCAATGGACTTCCGTTTCCTAAGACAGGGTCCGATGGAGACGAAGTTGCGGACCCGCAGTTACCCCGGGGAACGGATCATCGAGATAATTATTGTATTATTATTGAAACACCCCAAACATAAAATGTTCACAAAAAGACTGCTGATCAAAAGTATATCCATGGCAGCTCTCTGTTATCAGGGTTCAACTAGTGTAAGGATCTCTAGAGAGAAAGATCACGACATGTGCCATGAGATGTCTGTGGAAAACCTTCAACGTAACTGGGGAAGACAGATTAGGCAAGGAGGAGGTGTGAAACATCGATGGAGCAAGACATCGCTCTGAATATGTTGATGTTGTCCTGGACGGAAACATATGGCTCCTCAAAGCATACGTGAACAAGACAAGGCAATACAATACAAGACACGACAAGACAAAACAAGGCAATGCAATACAATACAAGACAAGACAAGACAAAACAAGGCAATGCAATACAAGACAAGACAAGGCAATGCAATATAAGACAAGACAAGACAATGCAATACAAGACAAAACAAGACAATACAATACAATACAAGACAAGACAATACAAGACAAGACAAAACAAGGCAATGTAATACAAGACAAAACAAGGCAATACAATACAAAACAAGACAAAATAAGGCAATGTAATACAAGACAAGACAATGCAATGCAATGCAATGCAATACAAGGCAAGACAAAACAAGGCAATGCATTACAATTCAAAACAAAACAAGGCAATGCAATGCATTGCAATACAATACAAGACAACACAAAACAAGACAAAACAATGCAATACAATACAAGACAAGACAAGGCAAGGCACGACAAGGCAAGACAATGTAATGCAATACATATTATGAATGTACAGAGGTTGGTATCAAGGGATGTGCTTTTACATATGTGTATGTAGGTGTGTAAGAGTGTACATGAATATATTTATCACAGCCCACGTAATTATTCGTCGGTCTGGTATGAAATTCCCATGTTGTCAGTTTACTGCCTCCAGCTTGCCGCCATTAAAAGAAATGGCTACAAGCTGGCATAAACAACATGGCCTGGGTAATGGACCAGCTTTGCCCCGTAAAGGCGCGTCATAATCCACTGTGTAGTTTTCCAAATCTATACGGCATTATCAGTGTTCCATGTACTAAATGGCTTTAAGCGCAATATAGCCAAAACGTATCAGTGGTATATCTGACATGTACAACCGATTAAACTCACGGCAATACGGGTGGGACGCTTGGGGATGGGAGTAACATAGGCCGACGTCACATGACTAACAAAGTCAGACGTCAAGTCAAGTCCGACATAACATGACTAACATAAGCCGACGTCAAGTCCGACATAACATGACTAACATAAGCCGACGTCAAGTCAAGTCCGACATAACATGACTAACATAAGCCGACGTCAAGTCCGACATAACATGACTAACGTTGGCCGACGTCAAGTCCGACATAACATGACTAACGTTGGCCGACATAACATGACTAACATAGGCCGACGTCAAGTCCGACATAACATGACTAACAAAGACTGATCAGTATGTCTCACCTGATACTGACTAACAAAGGCGGGTCGGTATGTTTCACCTGACTGCGACTAACATAATCTGAACAGTATGTTTCACATGTCTACGACTAGCGTAATCTGATCAGTATGTTTCACCTGTCTGCGACTAACGAAATCTGATCAGTATGTTTCACCTGGTCTGACTAACAAAGGCTGTTCGGTATGTTTCACCTGTCTACGACTAATGTAATCTGATCAGTATGTTTCACCTGGTCTGACTAATAAATGCTAATCAGTATGTTTCACCTGTCTACGACTAACGTAATCTGATGAGTATTTTTCACCTGATCCTGACTAACAAAGACTGATCAGTATGTTTGACCTGATACTGACTAACAAAGGCTGATCAGTATGTTTCACCTGATCCTGACTAACACAGGCTGATCTGTATGTTTCACCTGATACTGACTAACAAAGGCGGGTCGGTATGTTTCACCTGAGACTGACTTACAAAGGCGGGTCGGTATGTTTCACCTGACTACGACTAACGTAATCTGATCAGTATGTTTCACCTGACTACGACTAACGTAATCTGATCCTGTAGGGGCATGTAGAGAGGCATGTAGAGAGGCATGTAGAGGGGCACGTAGAGGGACACGTAGAGGGGCATGTAGAGGGGCATGTAGAGGGGCACGTAGAGGGGTATGTAGAGGGGCATGTAGAGAAGCCTGTAGATGGGCACGTAGAGAGGCACATACAGAGGCACGTTGAGAGAAAAGTAGAGAGGCACGTAGAGAGGCACGTAGAGAGACACGTAGAGAGGCACATAGAGAGGCACGTAGAGGGACACATAGGAAGACACGCAGAGAGACACATAGAGAGGCACGTAGAGACATTACGAAATATATCAAATGTTCTTTCTCATCATGGCTTGTTGGAGATATGTAAACAAATTTATCATTATTTTATTATTATTGAAACACCCTAACATAAACATGTCCACTAAAAGACTGCTGGTCAACAGTATATTCATGCCAGTGTTATGTTACCATGGTTACTAGTGCGAACATCTCTAAAGAGAAAAATCACGACATGTGAGATGAGATGCCTTCCGAAAACCATCAACGCAACTAGGAGAGACAGAACGAGCAATGAGGAGGCGTGAAACATCGTTGGAGCAAGGCATCGCTCTGAATATATTGATTAGAAGAAAATCAAGTGATTCAGCAACCTCATGAGAAGGCAACGTGACCAGTTGCTCCTGTGCGCCTATAACGCAGGGCGATCGGGTTTTCGCAACTGCTGCCGATCGAGAACGAGATGGATATGAAAAGTTGGAGATATTCTGAAACGTCATTGGATGACGACTACTTCAGTGACACGTGTGGCCCTGGACAGAAAATACGGATCCTTAAAGCACATCTGGACAAAACAAAACAAGACACGACACAAGACAAGACACGACAAGACAAGACATTGGGAAAGCATGGAAATATACATACGTAGGTATTTCTTGTGGATAAATATTATGGATGTATATAGGTTGGTATGAATGGATGTGTTTTTACATATGCGTATGTAGGTGTGTAGCAGTGCAATCGTGCATGAATACATTTTTCACAGACCACAAAATTGTTCGTCGGTCTGGTCTGACATTCATAGCTGGTCAAGTCTACTGCCCCAGCTTGTCGCCCTTGAAAGAAAAAGCGACAAGCTGGCATTAACACAATGGACGGGTTTGCTCCGTAAAGGAGCGTTATAATCCCCTTTGAAGTTTTCCAAAACCTTCCTAAACACCAAGACGGATTATCAGCGTTCCCTGTACTAAAGGAGATTGAGAGCAAGCATGGCCTTTAGGTATCAATGTGCACATCTGGAATGTAACCCACTCAAATCACTCAATGCGGGTGTGGAGGCTTTGACAATTGGAATAGAGAAGACCGAAATTGTAAAAAGAAAAAACCACAAAAACAAGTGAATATTAAAAATACGTTTTTCAGTACAAACTTCTATTAATACTAAAATTTATTTTATATTTATTTTTTGGGACAACATGAGTGTAATTTTGATCGCACAGGTAGAAGCTGTGTATACATTGTCAGCTCTTTAGGTTATGGAGTAGTTCGCAAGAATAGGAGAAATGTCCACGCAAACGGACAAATTAAATGAAAGTTTGTTTTAAAAAATATATTGTTATTAATCAATCAATAACTTTAGCTCCAACTTGGAGCATAGGCTCTCAACAAATAACTGCCAATCTGTTTTATCATGAGCCAATAGTGTCAACTCATTCAACGACTTCCCCGTCTTTTAAATTTTCACTTCAAGCTTTATTTTTCACGATTGCCTGGATTGTTGGACTGTTGTCCCGAGGAACCCAAAACAGAGACTGTCTTGTACTGCTATCCGGAGACGACAGTGTGTATCGGCGACGTTGAATGTCTCGCTCTACCGGCACAGTTATGACTAAGAAATGGTTATTAAGTGATCTTTTCAGTTCCCTGCAGAGCATATGTCGCCAAACAAATACTTGCCAAGTCTTTCTGACCTGTGCCATGCTTTCTAGCTCTGTCCACGACCTCCCTGCTGGCTATTTGTTTATCGGAAGCTCTCTGCTTAGACCTCTACATCTCTTGCCTTGAGTTATTCCAGAACAGCGATTGTTTTGTAATGTTATCTGCCTTTCAATCCGACGCAGACAATCATTGATAAAAGATCGTACCTTCTCTGTCATAGGGGAACTGAGACGCTATTGCAGTCAGGCACAAAATACTGACTAGGACGTCGCGTCAGGGACAGGCACAATACACTGATCAAGACCACAATATCTCATCATCCATGTAGCGTTATCTGGAAACAGGCTGTTTTCAAGGCAGCTTGACTGACGAAATGTGGATGGATGTGATCCCCGTAGTAGTGAGTGCAGATGAAGCTAAGCATAGCACAACCGCCTGGAGGACCCTGATCCACCTTCAACAGCATGCTCGGGATGTGAGAAAAACTACTACAATCCACCACTTAACGTCTTTTTCAGGGTACACAAAAGAGTAAACTTACTCATTGTAGGCAATAAACAACAACTACCTTCTCTATCACGACCTTGGTAGTTCGCCATAGCTCAGAGTCATACAACATCGAGGATTTCACATCACAGTTGACAATCTTCAATATGTAAACCAATTACACATGGCCGCCATAAAATTACATATCAAAATGACACCCCCCCCCCCCCCCCCATTCTCCCCCAACTTCCTCACCTTATGAATTCTTGGGTAAATATCCATTTTTGAACCACATAGCTTGTCGACTTTGCTTCCCAGATAAATAAACGACTGTACGCCTTGTATTCAATCGTTCCCCAGTAAAATCCCATTGGAATCATTTTAGTTTTTGTCGCAGTGTATGTCATGACCATCTTATTTCGACTGTATATCAATCATATTTAATCTACTCTGAATCTGACTTTGGTTGGGGACAGAATGGCAAGGTCATCGGCGAAGTCCAGATCTTATAACTGTGGTGACATTTATTCATTGTTTTCTTGTCAACTGTGGAGGTTCTCATAAGCCAGGTCATTGCCAGTTCTTCTTCTTCTTCTTCTTCTTCGTGCATCCTCAAATCAAGGTCCCGGTTTCTCTTACAAAGGACACCGTTGTTTGTAAGGCTGTTTCATCTCCATACAGCTTTTGTCTCATATCTGTCTCACGAGACCAGCATTGTTCTCTCTTTTCCTGCGTGAGCGTGCAGCTTTACAGGATGTGTTCCACGATCATGATATGCTCCCCGCATGGGCACCTGTCATCTGTCCCAATCCTCATTTTGTTGTAAAGATGCCCCTTGAGTCTGTTATGCCCAGTTCTCAGTCTTAAGATGATGACTTGCTCTTCTCTAGTTAAGTAGCTGTCTTCTTTTCGGAAGTCGGGGTGTTGATCGGCCCATTTTACCCTGAAGTTGGCTATAATTATGGTCTTGGCCTCATTGTATGTGATACTCAGGTCTGTTTGTGGGGATGCTCCTCCACACTTTCCTAGTTTGTCTGCAGTTTCATTGTCTTCAATATTACAGTGGGATGGGATCCACTGTATGACCAACCTTATGTGTTCTGCTAAAAGCTGCGTCAGGGAGAACATACATTGCTCGAGATCTTCATCTTAGTGTTGTTTTAGCGCTGGTAATACTGCGCAGCATCAGTCAGGAATACTCTGTTTTCTTGGTGGATATCTTTAACTTGGATTACAAGCTCAGCTGCGGCCTTCAGTGCCTCTGTTTCTGCAAGGAAATTATTGGAATATGTTCCCGTTGTTAATTCTCGAGTTTTTTCTTCTCCATTGCCAGTACAACAATAAACCACAATAGAAGACATCCTTGACGGGCTCCAGTTCTGATCTGAAAGGCACAGAGAGACGACCTTGGTGGAGCACTCTACCGGACGTCGACTCATACTTTTCTGAACTTTGATAGTGAGCTTGTGGGACACCCCGTAGTGCCCAAGCAGCTTCCAGGTTGTTTTCCGTGAATAAACTGCTATATGGCTTGGCTTGGCTTCGTTCGTTCTCAATCTCCCGCTATCAAACCATGAAAGGGCTTAAGTAGCAGAATGTAGTCCAGAGAACGGAATGCGCTGTGTAGTAGTTTACAGTTTGACTGCGATATTTGCATCTTTCGGTCCAACACATCCGACTTCAGCAAGCATGTTTTTAGTACCGGGTTAGCATTCCCTCTTTGATTCCTTCTCCTTAGCCAGTCTGCCCTGCTGAAGCCTGTTATCCATGATCACCGCATGGAGGTGTAGAATGGTCTTGGCAGCTCTGGTTCGCTGACCCTGACGCTAGCAGTCAGCGATGTGTCGCTGATCACTGCAGCACATCCGTTGCTCAGCATCTTGATTCCAGAAGAATATATATATATATATACACACATCCTCCGTCCCACACACACATATATATATATATACTATGTGACATATTCTTTCCTGAATGCAGTCTCCTTAACCGCAGCCCTTAGCACACCTCGATTTCTGGCAAGACGACACATTCACAAAGGAACATCTTCAAACTGACACTAGTATCCTGATGCCATCTTCTTCTAAGGGACGACATTTTCCCCTTTTTGCCTCTCCAAGTCATTGTATTTTTTTCCTACGACTGAAGTAATCCAACTTCTTCCCTTAAATGTTATTTAAAGACCAGTTACCCACTGTATACCGACAAAAGAAGTAGCATTTGGCAACAGTCAGTGTCCTTCCACAAGAATCTGTACGAACGTCTACATAGCTTTGAGTCGACTGCTGCCTTCGTTAGAGTAATTGAATTTGAGGTCTAAAGACGAACGAGGAAGAAGCAAAAACCAGTTTTCTTCTATACCTAGCTGTAGCAAAACAATTAACGTCTTGTTTTGTCGTGGATCATTATATTTGTTTTGTTTATGTTTTCAAATAGGGTTGAAAAGGCGACATATAACTAATACAAATGAAAAATGTTTGACAGGACATCAGAAACAAGACGAAGAGTTCAATTATCAAGACATGTTTTCTCAGTGACAACATATGAGTGCGATACATGGATATTAAATTTAAATCATTGCAAAAAACTATATTTTTCGAAATGAAGTGATATATAAGAATATTTAAAATAGCTTGGACAGAGAAGAAATAAAATAGCCATAGTTTCCTCGGGTAATGTAGCATCTGCATTGCCCTTGCTGCTAATCTCCTTCTGATTTTCTTTGATCAGCTGCCATTAATGTCAGTCCTAGAGCCCAGATACTCGGAGTTCGTGACCTGTTCTATTTCCACATTCATGAATTTGAATTTATGTTGACCTCTTATTTTGTCGGGGGTCATTATCTTAGTTTTGTTTATGTTTACAAAGACGTTTTAATCTGCACTGCATCTGCTTACGGCATCAATCAACCGTTCTTACCCCTCTGTACTGGGGAGGAAGACTAACGTCTGGTCAGGCAAAACATACTGATCAGACATGTTAGTCAGAGTCAGGCATCACATACTGGTCAGACATGTTAGTCAGGGTCATGCAAAATATATGCTGACCAAGACCCTCACATTGGCTTCCTTGTAGTCCTCCCTGGAAACAGGTTGTTTTCTACCAGCCTGGCTAACGAGGTGAGGGATCGCAGTGATCCCCGTAGTAGTGAGCGACACGCAGATGAAGCCAAGCATGGCACAACCACATGGAGACCCCGGTCAATCTTTATCAGCACGCCCAGGATGTAAGAAAAGCTACTGCAACCCGCCAATTAACCTCATTTTCAGGGCGCACAAAAGAGTAAACCTACTCATTGTGGACATTCGAATCAACAATAACCCCTCCGTACTGTTTGATAGTAACATAGTATCGTATGCGTATCTTAGCTCTAGGGTTTTGTATTTGCGGATTGTACATGGAGCATAACTTTCTAAAGCACTCTGCATAAATGTTAAATATGTATAGGTAGAGGATACATCCCTGTCTTACTCCTATTTGTACTTCGAACCAATCCCTGATTGGTTAATATATATCTTGTATGTATACCAGAGATGATAAGAGTATAACCACTTTAACCTTCCAAGAATGTCGAAAAAGACTACAGAGAGGTGTGCATGGGGATTAGCAGCACCATCGAAAACTTAAAAAAAAAACGTAATGTCTTTATACTGGTTTAGAAGACTCTGCATAGTCTGTATACAACCAGTTTAATTTGCATTTCCATGCTATAAAAGCTATGCAAATCCAATCTATTCTTAAATGCATTAATTGTCCTTGCCTCCAATAGTTCCTGTGGCAGTGCATTCTAAGCAAATCCCACTCTCTGACTAAAAAAATATTTCATAATATTATGCAAAACTATTGCTATTGAAACATCTACTGCAAATATCCGGATACTGCTTTCCTCCTTCTCCTCCTCCTCCTTCTTCTTCTTCTTCTTCTTCTTCTTCTTCTTCTTCTTCTTCTTCTTCTTCTTCTTCTCCGTTCGTTCTCAAACTTAATCCCTGAAAATTGGCATGATGTTCTCCGGAGAACGGAATGCGTTGTGTCGTAGTTTATAACTCGACTGCGATATTTGCACCTCTCGGTCCGAGACATCCGACTTCATTAGGCCTTTTTTGATACCGGGTTAGCCTTCCTTCTTCGATCTCTTCTCCTTAGCCAGTCTGCTCTGTTGCAGCCTGTTATCCAGGATCAAATGGTGGAGGCGGAGAAGGGTCAAGTCAGCTATGGTTCGCTGGACCTTACGCTAGCAGTCAGCTTTGGGTCGCTGACCGCTGCAGCTCATGCACTGCTTATCATGTTGAACCCTATATCTGGATAGATGCATACATGCTTCTTGCAAAGGATAAGGTTGTAGTCGTGATTCATCAAGGTCATCATGGTCTCTAAAATAAAATAATAATTCAATCTGGCATATGAAATTTCAAACGAAGGGAAACCACGCTTGATAACAAATATTTTTTAACGAAGGCTTTTGTTGAAGTGAATGACTGTTTCACGTGAGTTTTCTCTTTGCTAAATTTCAAAACAGACTGGCGAAATAAGTTAGGATGGATGATTCTGAGTTAACGAACACAAAAACAATACGTAGATTTGCAATATATTTAAAAGAGATATTTAAAAACATAATAAATTTACACTTCCGTCGTCCGTTACCATGGTAATTATATAAATAATGCTAACTTAACTTAACGTCTTTATACTGGTTTAGAAGACTCTGCAGAGTCTGTTTGCAACCAGTTTCGTTTACATCACCTTGCTCTAAAAGCTATGGGCATCCAATTTATTCTTAAATGCATTAAATGTCCCTGCCTCCACTACCTCCCATGGCAATGCATTCCAAGCATTCACCACTCTCTGACTAAAAAAATATTTCCTAATATCTAATCTGGACCTCTCTTTAGTCAACTTGTAGCTATGCGCTCTTGTTATTGTGGGTGGCTGTATTACAAAAACAACTTGTTATAGTCTAATTTATCCATTCCTCTGATCATCTTATAAACCTGTATTAAGTCACCACAAATTCTTCTCTCTTCTAGACAACGTGGGCCGGTTTTTCTCAGTCTTTCCTCATAACTGTAATTCTGGAATCCCACTATCAGCTTTGTAGCTCTTTTTTGTATTCTTTCCAGCATGTTTATATCCCCTCTATGATAAGGACTCCACACCTGTACACAGTACTCCAATCTAGGTCTAATTAAAGCTTTATACCGTTTTTTGACTATCACTTCCTTGCTCCTATGTTTAATATTTCTTTTTATTCAACATAACATTGCATTGTTTTTGCCGCTGGTGGCTGCTTCTACATGTTGAATTTAAAAAACTGTCAGTTATGCACTTAACAAAAGGTTTTGACTCTACAAGTGCTTCTGCCATATTCCATTTTATTTCTGGAAAGTTGAAATCCCCCATTAATAATAATTTCCCTTCACTTGCTTTTGCTATGCTACAAACCAGCTTCTCATCTTCCTCTTTTTGAGTTGAAGGACATCTGTAGTACATTCCAATCTCTGTTTTTTCACCCCCACTTTTTATTTCTCCCCATACAATTTCATTTTTGTTACCACATGATATATCATCTTTGATTGTTATATTAACAGAACTTATACTAATATCGTATCCGTACAGTAATCTGACAATAAATAATAATTTAGACAAAGCCTATTTTATACCGTTTACATTTTTCATGCATATGTGCAGAGTCTGTCCAAAATATGTGTACATATGTAGAAACTCAGTAATCTGGGCCAAAAATGTTTAGAGAACTTGATTTAGGTTGTAAACACATATACTACTAATAAATTAAAATGTTACATTTTGTAATATATATATATATATATATATATATATATATATATATATATATATATATATATATATTATATATATATATATGATGTATATATAAATATTCATAAACTAAAAATACAACATGTAAAGAATACAGCATGCAAATCAATATAGAAAAAACTAGGGTCATGAAAATATCTAGAATAGCCAAAGACATCAACATCGCCATTGAAAAACAACAAATCAAACAGGTGAAAGATTTCACACATTATCAGTAGATGGAACAATTACAGCAGAAATACAACAAAGATGCAATAAGGCAAAACAGATCATTGGACAATTAACTCCAATGCTTAATTATAAGTATGTGACAATAACTACCAAAAGAGATTCATACAACACAATTTCCGTCCCTACACTATGCTATCAATGTCAAAACTTGACACTAACATCAAATGAGAAACTCTACATTGTAACAACAGAAATAAAATGCCTGCTAAAAATATTGGGTATAGCAAGGAGAGATATGATCAGAAACAATGACATCAGGAGCCCGGTACGTTTAACGAGCATAGTCTGTAAAATATTAGAATCAGTAATCAAAGAAAACATTGTAATGCATCTAGACAGGTTTAATCTAATCAGAAATAGTCAGCATCGGTTTACTAGAGGAACATTGTGCTTAAAAAATCTATTAGAATTCATGGAAGAGGTTACTAAAATGATAGATAAAGGGGAACCAGGGGATGTTGTTTATCTAGATTTTGCAAAGGCTTTTGATAGAGTACCTCATCGAAGATTATTTAAAAAGTTAATGTCACATGGAATAGGTGGGGAGATTGCTGAATGGATTGAACATTGGTTAACGGGAAGATGGCAGAGAGTAGGCATAAAAAAGGAGTTCTCTGAGTGGTGTGAAGTAAAAAGTGGAGTGCGGCAGGGCTCAGTTTTGAGACCAATTTTGCCCCAATTGCCCCTAAAAAGGACGTTAAGTAGCGGGTTGTCGTAGCTTTCCTCATATACTGAGCGTGCTGATGAAGATGGGCCTGGGTCCTCCAGGTGGTTGTGCTATGCTTGGCTTCATCTGCATGTCACACACTACTACAGGGATTATGTTGATCCCTTACTTTGTTAGCCAGGCTGCCATAAATAAAAACAGCCTGGTTTCAGGGAGGGCTATGAGGAAGCCGAGGTGAGGGTCTTGGCCAGTTTATTTTGCCTGACCCTGACATTAGTCTTCCTCCCCTAATAAATATATATATATTACACACACATGCACACACCCTTATATATCTATAAATACGCTAATCAGTTCAGCAACAGTTGTATCCAAATACTTTGTCATTCACTGAATGACACTGAACACCTATAGGTTTGCGCAGCGTGCAGTGATGTCTTTTCTGCATACATAACTTACAAAGAAACACCAGGAAAGGCAAAGGGACAAATCAAGATATATTTAATATACATTTGGCAATTATTAATAGTGAAAGGAGGATAAAAGTGATGTTAAATGGTGCTGATAAGTACAATCAAATAGTCAATTCATGGTTTCCCTTCTATCAGAGTAGTGAAAGGAGCAGTCATGGCATTTCTTCCATCTCAGATGTCTGCAATTGTTGAACTGTTCAAGGACCCAGATTCAAAGTCAGACAGTGACGATGATGCCGTAAGCTAAATATATTTTCATTTGGAACTTTATTTATTTATGGGAAGCAAAGAACCAAGGATCCAGAATCCCAGAGTGACTGGGACGAAAATATAAGACAGTTTATAAGCGACAAAGTATTAGACTTGAACCAAGCCAAAAGAAGACAGTAGATAAAGAAGTCTACCACTCTTTCTGGCAAACTGCTACACCACAAGGTCTTTGACTTTCCATGTCCTGGGCACCACGTCAGACATCATGTTTCCAATGTTCAGCCACGTGGATTGCTTTGTCATTCCTCCTCAACATATCATCTCTATAATATGTTTCCGGAAGATTTAGGAAGAGCATCATGTGTCACCTAGTTCTTGTCTTGCTCAAATATTAAACACCATGTTCTAATAAGCATTGACTACTCAGATGACATCATCATACCAGGCTCAGACACTCAGACACTGAAAGGTCCCCTGGAGCATCTGGAACGATCAGCCTCACATCTTGTTCATATTTCATGAGTGAAGACCAAAATTCAGTGTTTAAGTGATGGTCCACCTGCGACCGGAATCACTTTAGACGGCATGGACGGCGTGGGCTAGTGGTTAAGTGACACGGTTCACAACCAGAAGGTGCTGGGTTCAATCCCCATTACAGCACCGGCCGTTACCCCGGGGAAGCAAACCCTTCGAAAATGCAGGAGGAAGCAGACCCTTACATAAAGTGCATGCCGAAGTCGAATGCACTGAGCTGACAGACGCAAAATCAAAACCGCAGTGAGGAATAGAGAAATAAGGTGAAAGCAAACCCCTCCCCCCCTCACCTCCCCCTCCACCCCAAAAGAACAAACAAACTGCAGACGGCAACCATGTGGACCCCACAGAGGGCTTCATCTACCTGGGCGGCAGACAGACCTCAGACGTACGTAGCAGTCCTGACATTGACTGAAGAATCGGTATGGCAGCTTCGTCCATGAACTCCCTGCACAGTCTGATCCCAGCAGAGGCTCTCCCTCGAAACTAAGTTGCAATTTTATAAATTCTATTAATTTCAATCCTTCTGTGTGGCTCCGGAACTTGGACGACCATGCAAAGATATCCGAAGAGTCTTGAAGCCCTCCATGTGCATAGTAAGAAGCAGATCCTTGGAATATGAAGGTGTGTGTGACCTGGCTATCAACATTGAGGTTCAACAGTTTTCAAATGTGTCATATATATCAAGACATTTCTCAAGACAATAATCGTGACATTTATCATGACATTTACGAACACAATTTATCAAGACATTAATCATGACATTTATCAAGATATTAGTCATGATATTAACTAAAACTTTTATCCATCAAGAAATTAATCAAGACATCAATCATGACATTTATCAAGATATCAATCATGACATTTATCAAGACATCAATCATGACATTTATCATGCTATTTATCAAGACATTAATCATGACATTTATCATAACATTTATCAAGACATCAATCATGACATTTATCAAGATATTAGTCATGATATTAACCCAAATTTTGTCCATCAAGACATTAATCATGACATTTATCAAGACATCAATCATGACATTTATAAAGATATTAGTCATGACAATTATCAAGACATCAATCATGACATTTACCAAGATATTAGTCATGACATTAACCATAACTTTTATCCATCAAGACATTTATCAAGACATTTATCAAGACATTAATCAAGACATTTATCAAGACATTTATCAAGATGTTAGTCATGACATTAACCAAAACGTTTATCCATCAAGACATTGATTATGACATTTATCCAGATATTAGTCATGACATTAACCATAACTTTTATCCATCAAGACATTAATCATGACATTTATTCTTGATTGTTCTAAGCCCTCAACAGCCCCATTATCAAGACTTGGCCCTGGTAATATTGGGCCAGAGAAAGGCTCTCAGAAAGCAGGTATGTTTTGAATACAGAATTATAGCAATTACAATCATTAAGTTGTTTATTAATGATTTATTAATAATTGTCCCAACATTGTTCCAAAAATATCATTAAATTGTTATGTCTTCAGGTTTGTACCTGTCCTGAAAATTTCTGCTCTTGAGTTTATCGGGAAGTGTCTGAATTTTCAAGTACAGGATTTGACCCTAACTAACTAACAAGTGAAATTGTGCTGGTCGTTGCTCAAAGGGATGCTACCACTGTATATCAAAATGTCTACCAGGAGCCTCTCAAGTGACATCCCTTTGTGCGGGTGGAATACTCCATGTTTTAAAATTGTCCTAAATTTGTCCCACAATTACCCCAAAAATATAATTAAATTGGTATGCCATTGGGTTTGTACCTTCTGAGGGGGTCGCTGTAGTCAAAAGGTTAAGGCACTTGTCTCTCACAGTGATGAACGGAACCGGACAATCGAATCCCGCAAGTTTCAAGCGACCCCTGGTCTCACGAGAGGTAAGACCAGAGTGCCTGCATCCCGAGCTACCTCCATTCGTGTCGAACAATAGTCTTGCCACTGATCCAAGGTAACTCGGGAAAAGAGAGTGAGATTGATGACAGCGCTGCTTCTTCCTCACTATAATCTAAATACAGCGCTCGTCACATTATTAAGACAAAACCGTCTGATGTTCTGGCCATTGTCGCTTGCAATAAATAATAACTTAAACCTGTCTTGAAGTGTCTGAATTTTTAAATGCAAGATTTAACTCTAACTAGTTGTTGTAGTTTGTCCATCGTTTTTGAAGAGGACCACATTGTCATCTGTCAATCCTGGAGTGGGTTCCTAGGTGGTAGATCAAACCAATTCGAGCCCAAAAGCGTCTGTCACCTTGAGAGCAAAGAAACACTTCTGGCCGTCACACGAAGGTAACTCATCTCTTACCTTTCGTGTCACTCTTCTTCGTGCAGCTTCCTTGATTCTTGTCTGCTCCATATGTATCGTACCAGAATAGATTTTACTGCGCCAGACAGAGCGATCAACAGCAATGTTCTTTCAATTATCAGGGTCAATGTCACAGTTCTTCAGTAAGCCTTTCAGAATGTCTTTGAAACATTTTATTTGGCCACCGCGAGCTCGCTTGCCTGACTCAAACTTGCCATATAATATTTTCTTTGGAAGTCGCTCATCTGACATGCGGACAACATGGCCACTCCATCTAAGCTGTGATTTGCACAGAGTTGTGTGGATGCTTGTCATGCCAGCCCACAAAAGAACTTCTACATCTGTGATCTTATCTTGCCATTTAATGTTCAGCAGTTTCCTTAGGCAGCCCAGATGAAAAGGGTCAAGCCTTTTCGCATGTCGACTGAATAGAGTCCAGGCTTCACAGGCATACAGAAGAGTTGGTAGAACAACTGCTGCATATACCTTTAATTTTGTTATAAGCTCAATCTAACTAACTAACAAGCATCAAATTAGTGTAGTGGTAGAGCACTCGCTTTTCACTGCAAAGGTATAGGGTTCAACTCCCGCAAACGTCACGCTCAAGTCGATCAGCCGTAAATGTGTACAGGACTTACAGTTACGGAAGTAAAAGACAGCAAGGACAGGAATTGGCCACCCTACCTCATACAAGCTATGACTTGGTATACTGAAATCTCTAACAACTTCCATTCTCTGACAGTAGTGCAACTACTATGTGACTGACCTTGATTTAGTATACTGAAATCTCTAACAACTTCCATTCTCTGACAGTAGTGCAACTACTATGAGACAATCCTTAATTTAGTATGCTGAAGTCTCTAACAACTTCATTCCCCGACAGCAGTGCAACTACTATGTGACAGACCTTGATTTAGTATACTGAAGTCTCTAACAACTTCATTCCCCGACAGCAGTGCAACTACTATGTGACAGACCTTGATTTAGTATACTGAAGTCTCTAACAACTTCATTCCCCGACAGCAGTGCAACTACTATGGGACAATCCATTACCTACTAAGATGTGAAGTTCAGAGAAATACCTTGCTGTTGGATGCGCAAAGGGATACTACCACTGTATTTCAAAACATCTACCAGAAGATCCTTGAGTGACATCCCTTTGTGTTGCTGGGATATTATAGTTTTAAAATTATCCTAATATTTGTCCTAAAATTTGTCCCTAAATATCATTCAGTTGTTATGTTTTTGGGTTTGTTCTTGTCCTGAAAGTTTCTGCTCTATAGTTTATCAGGAAGTGTCTAAATTTTCAACTACAAAATTTGACTCTAACTAACAAGGGAAGTTAAATAAAAGCTTGAAAAATTGTTTTGCCTTTATGAAAATCAGGTGGTAGTAGTTTTGCACTTTGCTAATGACTGTGCCCTCACTGCCAGCCCTGAAAGAGACTTGCGGACATATGAAGAAAAGTTCTATAGAGACTGTGACATGTTTGGTTTTACAATTAATAAAAAGAAAACCAAAGTCATGTTTAAACGTGCTCAGAGTGAAGCATATTGCGACCCAGATATCAGAGTTAAGAACGAGCACTTTCAATCAGTAGACATCTACACCTACCTTGGCAGCACTCTCTCCAGGGGTCCCACCATTGACTCTGAGGTCAGCAACCGAATCTCCACCGCCAATGCTGCCTTTGAGAGGTTGTGCAACATCGATGCGGTCGGATGGGTCTTAGCCTTGATACGAAACTCAAAAGTCTACCGAGCCGTAGTACTCAGCACTCTTCTGTATACCAGTGAAATGTGGACTGTGTACAGGAGGCATGCTAGAAATATTATCCACTTCCATACAAGCTGCCTCCATAGATTGTTGAGAATACATTGGCAGGATAGGGTACCAGATACGAAGATTCTCACATAGGCCAAAATGCTGAGCATCCACAAATTGTTGCAGAAGACCCAGATTAGGTGGTTCAGGAACGTCGTACAAATACAAGACAACCCAATCCCCAAACAGCTAATGATGGGGAAAGAGGGTCTGTGTGTGCTCGGTGGACAAAAGAAGCGCTTCAAAGACTTCCTAAAAATATCTCTGACACGCTTTAACATTGATGTAAACTCATGGGAATGCCTGGCACAGAATCGCCAGGCATGTCGTAGAAACACTGTCAGATGCACCTCTATTGCTGAGGAATACCAGGCTTCTGAGGCACAAAGAAAACATACTTTGTGAGAAGACAAAACAACTGGCACCCACACGTCGAACTCTGACCTCAAATGCTGCATATATGGAAGGGTTTTCCATGCCAGAATTGAACTATACAGCCACCTCCGGACTAGCCGGTGAAGTGCAACACAACATGTCTGACTGCTGGTGTCATCATCACTTTCGATGGGCGGCTATTATTATTATTATTTGTATTATTATCGGAGCATAAAAGCTTATACATTTTTTCTCTATATAAATGTTGGTTAATGAATTTCTGTTTACTTCCAGAGCCTGTGTCAGACAGTAAAGATATCTGGTCCGAGGCGGAGGTACCAGAAGGGTCAGAATATGATTCAGTGTATGATCCTCGACCTCAGCCAGAGTGAGTAGTGTATTCAGATTTGATGACTTTAACAAGTTCACTAAACAGACGCTGATAAACATGTTGATCATACCTTCCCTTATATTATCTGTGCCAAACATGGACCCTATAAGATAGGCACAAATGTAAGATTGAGACCTGTGAGATGCGCTGTGAAAATTCGCGACAGGAAAATTCTGGAGACAATATCAGTTAATTAGTATATTGAAGCACAGGAACAAAATTGGTCTGGACATTTGACAGGGATGCAGTATGATCAACCTGCAGCAAGGCCGTACAACATGGAGGTTTCAGAAACACAAGCATACGGTCGACCACTGTGATGATGGATAGAGGGGATCAAAGAAACACTCAGAGGACTGAGTGGTCTCGAGGTAAGACGTCGGCCTCAGGTGCTGCAGGTCACGGGTAATATCACGGTGGAAACCAGGATATTTTCACATGGACTGTCTGGTATTTCCCTGTATCTCTGGATAGTAGAGATCGGACGCTCGTGGGCAGTGTCGTACACATTAAAAATTCTTAAGCAGTTGGAAATTGAAAAGTTTAGCCTTAACAGCCGCTGCTCTGGCAAAGTTCAAAATAATGTTAAAAATCTTACCAACTTCTTACGAGATCCTCGCCAGTGCTACAGAGTCAGTGCATTGTGCTGAGATTCTCCAAAAATATGGAGAAGAATAGATCACTTATTCGTTAAACCATGTGCAATGATTTTGATTGTTCGATAAAATAAACTAAAAACTGAAGAAACCCTCCATAAGTGAAACATGTCGACAGCATAAGCCTCCCACCTATCGCAAACCAGAAGTCTGCACATAGATCTATCTTGCGATGCTGCAAGGCAGAAGCAGTAGGACAAAAGAAGAAGAAGAAAATAATGTTCATAGCTTCAGATAGAGATATAGTTTGGATATAAAGAACAGAATAGCCTTAGCAAAAAAAATGTAAATGAAATGCATTCTAGTAATAAATCTTTTGTCATTAGAAGTCAGAAAGATATATATTGATATTTAGAACCAATCCTGTGATAAGGCAGTGAATCATGAGTAGTTAATGATACAGAAGATTTAATGAAACCACAAAGACATGGTTTTACATACAAATATTAATAAAGACATATACAGTTAGACAATTTACAGCAGATGTAACACGGGAAGCAAATTCAGTTTATTACTGATCCTGACAAAAGTGAAATTAATGAATCAATGGTAATTAGATACTGTGAGTTAAGCACATAGTACATGTAGTCTCATTTTTTTATGGTACATAATAACATTTTCCATTATCTAAACAAATTTTGTTTCCATCAATTTTTGCAGTTGACATATACAGGTCAAAAAATTATTTTGAGAGAGTTAGCTCCCCCAACAAGTATTTCTGAATATGTATGTACTGGACAGAGAGGGCCAGGTATCACAGATCAAGTGGGGTAACTGAGACGCCAGTCCAGTCAGGCACAACATACTGACCAGGACGTCATGTCAGGGTCAGGCATAATACACTGACCAAGACCACAATTTCTCTTCCATGTAGCGTTCCCTGGAAACTCGCTGTTTTCAAAGCAGGCTGGCTGATGAGATGTGGATCGATGTGACTGATCCTCGTAGTAGTGAGCGCCACTCAAAGCACAGCTGCTTGGAGGACCATGGTCCACCTTCATCAACGCGCTCGGGATGTGAGGAAAGCTACTACAACCCGTCACTTAACGTCCTTTTCAGAGCACACAAAAGGGTAAACTTACTCATTGTGGACATTAAACAAGAACAGCATGACAGATCAAGCTAATAAAAAGCAAAACATTAGCTCTCAACTAAAATGCGCATATCCACTGTTATTTGAGAGTTAGCAATGAAGAAGTGTTCTTAATTTTGACACTTTTTATCCCTCCCAAAATGAACAAATCAACCAGGGATACAATACATCAAATGTCACTTCACACCTCAATCTTCTGTGCACCTCTCCTGGGGAGAGAGCAAACTCCAGCAGGTTCAGAATCTCTTCTTTTTCATCTTCAGCATTCAATGTGGAAAGAACATTGTGACATTGTGTCGTAGTTTACAGCGAGGCTGCAATATCTGCACCTTTCATCTAAACATATCCAATTTCTGCTGGCTTTTTGGGTACCCAGTTTGCCTTCCGACTGCGATCCTTCTTTTCTGAGCCAGACTACACTGATGCAGCCAGTTTCCAGGGCCACTGCTTGGATGTGGATAGGGTCTGGATCAGCTCTGGTTCGCTGACCCCAATGCAAGGAGACCGCTGTAAGTCACTGGCTGCTGTCAGTTTATTCACTGTGTTGCATCTTTAGCCCTGTTCAGAATCCCTACTTTGCTATGACACTTGGTTTTGGGACCAATTTTGTTCTTGATATATCTAAATGATTTGGACAATGATATTGGATCCATGATCGCAAAATTTGCAAATGGCACAAAACTATGCAGTAGTGTCTCATCTAACTGTCTCATCTAAGGCAGAGGTCAGATTTTGATAAAAATTGAGAATGATCTGAGATCTGGCAAATGGAGTTTAATGTAGATAAATGTACAGTCATCTGCATGGGTAGATATAATATGGAACATAATTACAGAATGGGAGTGAAAAATATTAGAAAGATAGATAAGGAAAGGGACCTAGGGGTTATAATAGATCATGCAGGTAAGGTGAGGGAGCAAGTTCAGGTAGCAGTAAAAAAGGCAAATGCAATGTTAGGTATGATAAAAAGAAATATTAAACATAGGATCAAGGAAGTGATTGTCAAACTGTATAAAGCATTAGTTAGACCTAGATTGGAGTACTGTATACAGGTGTGGAGTCCTTATTGTAGAGAAGATATAAACATGCTGGAAAAGATACAAAGAAGAGCAACAAAACTGATAGTGGGATTCTAGAATTACAGTTATAAGGAAAGACAGATAAACCGGCCTGCAGTGTCTAGAAAAGAGATGATTTCGAGGTGACAATACAGGTTTATAGATTAGATATTAGGAAATATTTTTATAGTCAGAGAGTGGTGAATGCTTGGAATGCATTGCCACAGGAGGTAGTGGAGGCAGGGACAGTTAATGCATTTAAGAATAAACTGGATGCGCATAGCTTTTAGAGCAAGGTGATGTAAATGTAACTGGTTGTATACAGACTCTGCAGGGTCTTCTAAACCAGTATAAAGACGTTAAGTTAAGTTAAGTTAACAGTAAGGATAAATTAGTCTATAACACGTTTTTCAAAATACTACCACCTACAAGAACAAGTGGTCACAGCTACAAATTAACTAAAGAAAGGTCTAGATTAGATGTTAGGAAATATTTTTTTAGTCAGAAAGTGGTGAATGCTTCAAATGCATTGCCACAGGAAGTAGTGTAGACAGGGACAATTAATGCATTCAAGAATGGATTGTATGCACATAGTTTTTATAGCAAGGAAATGTAAATGAAGCTGGTTGTATACAGACTCTGCTGAGTCTTCTAAACCAGTATAAAGAAGTTATGTTAATTTAAATAATTTTTTTATTTCCAGATATGACATTCTGTACAGCCAATCAGTTACAAGTGAAGACATTTTTCTACAGATGGGGAACAAGACACCCATGACATCAAGTTGTGAAAACATGACTGTGAGTTGGAGCAAAAATGCAGATGATTACGCTCACATCACTGCTAGCGATAGGTTCTCAAGATGGCAACAAGTTTTAGTACAGACGATACAATATAAATTGTAAATATTTAATTCATCGCAGTAGTTCTCACACAATTACTGGGTTAATTACAAGGGGCGTTCAAATCAAACCAGGACTTTTTGTTCTAGTTCTACCTGAATGGGTTATAGCGTGCTGGAACTGCTATCATTAGTTAGGGGCACTTGTGTCCTATTACTGCTAGGTGGTCCATTTGCCATGGGCCAGTTATGTGATGGATAAATAAAAATGACAGACAACACTGTTAGTGTTTCATGGAACAGCATGTTGTGATGAAGTTTCTTGTGAAAGAAGGCGTAAAACCTGCGGAAATTTACAGATGACTACAATCACATTACAGTGTTGAGACAGTCAGCCGCAGTAAGACATTTGAATGATGTAAACGTTTTAGAGAAGGACGTACATTCGTGAGTGATGATCCCAGCCGTAGTTGCTCTCAACCCACCACAGTCATTCCTATGATTGTGGAACGCAATATCCTGGAAAATCGTCGCATAACCTGTCATGAAATTTCACAAGAGGCAAGTCTTTCTCTGGGTATAGGTAAACGCTATTATTCATGACATTTGCTTTTTCTGAAGGTTAGTGCACGTTGGGTGCCAAGACAGCTTTCCGCTTTTGACTGGCAAAGAAGAGTTCAAGCCTGCACTGAACGCTAAACCTCACTATGTGCCATCTGCAGCATTTCGACTGGGAGGTATTGCCACATCCACCTTACAACCCAGACCTCGCTCCAAGCGATTTCTACTTGTTTGGACCACTAAAAGAATTCCTGGAGGGGTCAGCAGTTCAGCACTGTTGACGAAATGAAACAGGCTGTCCTGTTCAGACATAATGACAAATCTTTGTAAGTGGAACCTTTTCAAGCATTACTTAAATGCTGGGATAAGTGCATAAACGCTGCAGGAGATTATTTAGAAAAATAAATGGCATTTTAACTACTTGAAAAAAATTATTTTTCCTTACAAAAAAAATAGTCCTGGTTTGACTTAAACACCCCTGGTAATCTTCTCGCTTGGGAAAAGTCTTCGTACAAGAATAAATAAGCATTTGAACATTGACTCCTATAATTTTGCATAACAGATATGACTCTAGCAGTAACAGTAGCAGACTAGTATTACCAGCAGTAATAGTAGTAGTGCAATATTGTATAATATAGACTATAGTTATTACTTTGGGCATAATGTAGCCCCCTCGATAGACCATAGACCTTGGCAACAACAACTAGTTTCAATGTTCAGCATGCATTTACTATATTTGGTTTTATCATTTATTTTCATTTTTCAGATAAAAATCAAATTGCCAGAGACAAAGATGGCAGAAGTTGAACTGGACATCAAGACAAAGTTCTTGGATTGCCGAGCACCAAAGTAGTAAGATATTTTTTTCCCCTGACAGTGGTTAGGAGATGATTGAATGGCAGTGTTGGGGAACTGAGATGCTAGACCAGGACGTTGCGTCAGGGTCAGGTGTAATATACTGACCAAGACCACACGTCTCTTCCATGTAGTGTTCCCTGCAAACAGGCTATTTTTAAGATAATCTGGCTAACAAAATGTGGACCAATGTGATCCTCTCAGTAGTAAGCGTCACTCAAATAAAGTCAAGCATAACACAAAAGTCTGAAGGACCCTGGTGCACCTTCAGCAGCACGCTTGGGATGGGAGGAAAGCTACTGTAACCCATCACTTAACAAAATTTACTCATTTTGGTCATTCACAACAAAAATAAAAATTGGCTATCAGAGCAAGTCTGGGAAGTAAAGGCATGCAGTGTAATGCTGATCACATCACTCCTCTGTCTCTCTACCTTTCTTTATAGATTCGTAATATGTATTTCAAGTTTTAAACTTACTTACTGTACTCTATCCTTCCACTGATGGAGAGCTGTAGGTCTGGCACTTTGACCAGATGTGTTGCTGTGGGTGTTGTGAGCCCATGCTAGTATAGAATGTCCTTGATGTTGTCTATCCATTTGCCTCGTGGTTTCCCCTTTGCTCTTAACCCAGATCTCATACTATTGTATGTTTTTAATAGCAGCCGTACCGGTTTCATTCTCATGAGATGGCCAAACCAATTCATTTTTGATTTATGTATGTATTCTTGGGAGCCACGTAGCGCAGTGGTTAGCGCACTGGTTTCGCATCTGAGTGGTCCTGGGTTCATTCCCCAGTTGAGGCTGTAATGTTTTTTTCAGATCGCAATGGCTCCCGGGTCGACCCAGCCTTAAATGGGTACCGGTTCAGTCCAGGAAGTAAAAGCGGCAAGGGAGAGGAGATGGCTACCGCTCTCATATAGCCGAGCCTTTGAAATGTGAGATCGCTAACACCTTACACCCCTACGGCAGTAATGCTATGGGATACTTTACTTTTATTCTTGGGTGCATGTTGTTCCCACAACTTTTCTCATGTCATTATTTCTTATTCTGTCTCTTCTGGTGACATTGATGACTTTTCTTAGACATCTCATTTCAAACTGTTACAAAATATATTTTTATTTGTCATTCAATTTTCTAAAATTTGTTGTGCTTTCATCTAGAGAAATTATATTGTCTCTTTCATTAGTAATTTTCTACTAAATAGAAATATATAGGAAATCTACTCTACATATAAAAATAGGTCAAATACTGGGAGAGGTCAAGAGCTTCGCATAGCTTTGAAATGTCTCACCATATGGACGCCTACCTTGCCAAGGTTGGAGAGTTGCATGTCCCAATGATTTTGGGAGCTATGCTGGTGGGTGTTTTACTCTTGGGCATGGACACCCAAGTCTAGGGAAGAAGACTACCCTACTATTTTATATAAATAAAATCACCCAGGAGACAAATACAGAACAGGAAAGTACCAACGAATTGCTCTTTGTGGATGACCAACCACACCAATGAACATATCCTACAACGCCATATTAACTCACGGTAACTGTAAAAAGTACGACATAAATATCAACACATTAAAAACAAAGACAAAGAATATAGGTAGAAAGCACACCACACTTAATATTCATCTGAATGAAACAAAAATAAACATGTACAAGAATTGATAGAAATGAGAGTGCAGAGGGCAAATGCTGTCACCTACCAGCTGTTTCTACTATTAAGACACCCCAAGATTTCCCTCCAAGAAAAAGAGCAGATGATAAATAGTATCTTTATCCCAACCCTGTGCTACCAGTGCGAAATGCGGTGTCCACGAAAGGTCAATAACAGCACTAGAATCACAAATATGAATATTCAGGAGAAGGTTGGAACAATTCCCTGCCTACAGTACATCAAGCAACAGAGAATGGATAGGTTTGGCCATATTGTGAGAATGCAACTAGCCTATATTGTTCATGTAACCTTCTACAGAAAAACATCTGGAAGAAGGGCGAGATGTGGACCGAAGAAAAGGTGGATAGACAGCGTAAACGAGACCTGCCGTAAAATGGGGAAAAATGTTACTCGGGCGACGAGAGACACGAAAGACAAATACATACGACGACACTGGTAGAAAGTGAGATGACAACAGAAAAATAAAGAAGAATTATTATTATATTACACACACAACAAATTCAAAAATCAGCATATAACTTCATTGAGTCATACTATCAAAGTGAGACCATATCAAATCAGCATATAACTTCATTGAGTCATACTATCAAAGTGAGACCATATCAAATCAGCATATAACTTCATTGAGTCATACTATCAAAGTGAGACCATATCAAATCAGCATATAACTTCATTGAGTCATACTATCAAAGTGAGACCATATCAAATCAGCATATAACTTCATTGAGTCATACTATCAAAGTGAGACCATATCAAATCAGCATATAACTTCATTGAGTCATACTATCAAAGTGAGACCATATCAAATTTGACTACATATTCTTGTTCCTTTGTTCTTCCATAGTAAACTGGGCCTACACTTGCCCCACCCTGTTGACCAGAAGAGTGGGAAAGCCCAATGGGACACCAAGACAGAGACATTGATTGTGACTTTAAGGATAGTCAGAGAATATGATCTTTTTAATTTCTAGTAATGTCTATCTGATATTAGTTAGTATTATGTGTGGCAGTGTTACCAATGATGTCTTATCTTCTAGTATGACAGAATGTCTGTTTGATATTAGAGTTAGTATTATGTGTGGCAGTGTTACCAAACATGTCTTATCTTCTAGTATGACAGAATGTCTGTTTGATATTAGAGTTAGTATTATGTGTGGCAGTGTTACCAAACATGTCTTATCTTCTAGTATGACAGAATGTCTGTCTGATTTGAGAGTTGGACTATAATATGTGGCAGTGGTACCAATGATGTCTGTCTGATATAATGGCTGGACTATGACAGAATTGACAAACTTGTCTGATCTGCACTGTCTCCGAGTCTCCTATAGGAAAACCAGCCAGGTCGGTTATTCTCATGTTGAGGAACATAACCAGCTTGGTTATTTTCATGTTGAGGACCATAACCAGCTTGGTTATTTTCATGTTGAGGACCATAACCAGCTTGGTTATTTTCATGTTGAGGACCATAACCACCTCATTATTATTATGGTGAGGACCATAACCACCTCATTATTCTCATGTTCAGGAACATAACCACCTCATTATTCTCATGTTGAAGAACATAATCACCTCATTATTCTCATGTTGAGGACCATAACCACCTCATTATTTTTATGTTGAGGAACATATCCAACTCGGTTATTCTTATGTTGAGGAACATAACCAACTCGGTTATTCTTATGTTGAGGAACATAACCAATTCGGTTATTCTTATGTTGAGGAACATAACCAACTCGGTTATTCTTATGTTGAGGAACACAACCAACTCGGTTATTCTTATGTTGAGGAACATAACCAACACGGTTATTCTTATGTTGAGGAACATAATTAGCCAGCTTTCTCGTGACCACTTTCTCAAATAAATCCTGTTATTTCCAATCACCTTTTGAGATTGTGCTTGACATCATTAAATAAACAATTGGAATTAAACACATGGAACGTCTGACTGGTTATCTCTGAGTATGAAATGTTTTTAATGCAGTCATAACTCCCTCTTTGGGTGTGTCCTACACTTTCTATGCCGCTGTACATGTTCTGAGATAACTTCTGATGGAGTTGAAGGGAGTTTCATATGTTTTTCATGACAGTCCGCGCTCACAGCTCGCTTTGATATTTGTGTGTATTTAGGATGTTTTCAAGTTTAAAAATCGGATTAAAATTTACACAGTTGATAGCTAGCATTTAAGATTGTATTCTGTGGAATTTTTGTGCATTTTGGTTGTCTATTTTGCAGCTGCATAGCGTCTTGTTGCAGTTTTCAGCGGTGCAAAGTGAACAATGCTCATAGCTCCCAGAGTGGAAAGTCAGGTCAACACGGCAGCTAGAGCCTTGCCTGACAATGACCAGGAGTTCAGTTCACCTAAGAAATACTAAAGGACCTCGCTCGTCAGACTGATGACCCTCCCCTCATCACCCCTGCCACTGGATGTTTAACGTAAACTCTCCCTTCTCCATATCCTCAGAAAAGTCACTTTGACCCGAGGAACTATAAAACCCAGAGGTCGAAGAGGATGTAAAAGGAAACAGAGAAAGCCAAATACAAACATTGGACCAACAAGCGAAGGACCATATTGTCTCAAGGCAGCGGAGCACTCGGCTTCCCTTGAAGAGGTCCCAACTGACCTCGATGGCACACTCACCATGAAACCACAAGGCATCAGGGCTAGGAGTCACCCTCGCACACAATAGCTTTGACAGTTTGGCAGACTTCTCTTCAGCTCTAGATGAGGCCTGGCAACAAACTGCTGCACATGGCTATGGCAGTAGTTGATTGACACAATGGGCCACTAACCCCTAAGTGAACATTATTATTCACATAAAAAACTTTTATTTGGGGCATTGTATCTGTACTATATTTATGAAAGTTTGCATGAAGACGCCATTAATCGCCAACGAAACGACTTATCGAGCAGAAATTATCACTCAGAATTATATGGTGTAACTCGTGGACAGATCGACATATTGAGCTGAAATTTTGACTGAACATTCCATGACAGAATTCTAGATCAACGCAACATATTTAAAGTCACTATATTGTTTCCTTCATGAGTTATGGGCATATGATTATATAGTTACGCGAAGAATATTGTTTACTGGCAAATTCTGACATGATGAACTGTTCCTTATACAATGGGTTCAGTGATCTGAATCAAGGAGTGAGAAGATGGGTGGTGATTAGGTGGACTAGGAGAAGAGATGGATAAGGGCAGGTTTAGAAGTGGAAAAAACGGATGGATGGGTTGATGGGGAAGAGTTTGACGTGGACAAGTTTGAGGGTGAGAAAAATTGGGCGGGGGAATAGGTAGGTTTACTTACATAACTAATCTCTGGCAGTGCTTGCAAATTCAGCTAGTTTCATATAAGAAACCGGGATCAAGATGCTGAGCAGCGCATGAGCTGCAGTGGTCAGCAACCCATAGCTGACTGCTAGCGTCAGGGCCAGCGAACCATAGCTGCCAAGACCCTTCTACACCTCCACGCGGTGATCCTGGATAACAGGCTGCAGCAGGGCAGACTGGCTAAGGAGAAGGGATCGAAGAGGGAATGCTAACCCGGTACTTAAAAAATGCTTGCTGAAGTCGGATGTGTTGGACCGAAAGGTGCAAATATCGCAGCCAAGCTGTAAACTACGACACAACGCATTCCGTTCTCTGGACTACATTCCGCTACTTAAGCCCTTTCATGGTTTGGTAGTGGGAGATTGAGAACGAACGAAGAAGAAGAAGAAGAAGAAGATATTAGAAACCTTAATTAGTCTCATGAAATCCTTACATTTAAATATGAAAGTTTATCCAAACAAGAATTTTGCCACAATGCTGAAGTTGGATGTGTCGAACCGCAAGGTGCAAATATCACAGTCAAGCTGTAAACTATGACATAACGCATTCCGTTCTCTAGACTACATTCTGTTACTTAAACTCTTTTCAGAACTTGGTTGTGGGAGATTGAGAAGTCAAGTCATATCCAAACAAAAAGTATAGAAATGTGACGAGGGCAAAGTTAGATTGAGAATACATAAGTCACGAGGGGGTCTTCATTGATTGGATGGATCTACAAAGAAATCGTCCAATACAAAGACCAGCATCTGCAACTCTAATGTAAAGTCAGTGTTACTGCATGACTCAGAGGTTTAGAGATCAACAAAGGTGCTGACGATTATGGTACAGAATCATAAACAGGTGTCAAGGATCATTTTGGAGTTGAAATGGTACAACAAGGTCACTAATGTGAATCTGTGGGACAGAACTGGGCAGCTTGTAGTGCAACTTAATGTGAGAAGACGAGGTTGGTGTTGTTGAGGATATACTTTAAGAAAGGAATCGGATGTTATCCCAAGACAGTTGCTGCTCTGGAACCTGAATGGCAGGAGTTGTTGTTTTTGAATGCCCGCGATGAATAAGATTACTCTTTTGTGCGTTAAGTGGCAGATTGCAGTAGCTTTCCTCACACATCCCGAGTGTGCTGATGAAGGTGGGACGAGATCCTACAGGTGATTGTGCTATTTTTGACTTCATCTGTGTGTCACTCACTACTACAGGGATCATGTTGATCCCCCCTCTCGTTAGCCAGGCTGCCATGAAAACTTAGCATTTCCAGGGTGACTTAAGTGGAAGTTAGGTGGGGCAGTATATTTGACCCTGACTAACGTGTCTGACCAGTATGTTATGCCTCGGCAAGGGAGGTAGAGACACACTGAGACACTTGGAGAAGTGTGATGGAAGCAAACATGGTATTAGTGGAACTGATGTGGCAGATGTTGGAGTGGTCCCGAGTGGTCTTTGTTGTGTATGACAAGGACAAGAATAGCACCACTGCCCCACAGAGAGCACGTCGTAAAAGGCGACTAACTGTGAGACATGGTATAACACTGGTCATGGTTAGGTGGTTTATGAAAAACAGCATAGATGGTGCCTAACAGGATGCGAGTCTACTTTGCTCTAGTGTTTGAGATGGACTCGCACATCGGTTAACTACCCACCCCAACACTTTTACCTACGCAGTAATAAACTGCTTGAGCCCAGCTCGCTAAGCAGGAAATCGTTCTTCCGGCTACATCCAGCACACGGCAGAACTGGGACATGCACATGGGCATCTGCCCCTGTAGAAGTACAGGTCAACTAAGACTCAGATGTTGGAGTAGGGGTAGATGACAGACAGACTTGACATGTGTTGTTGGTTAAAGAGCTATGTTTCACAGGGGTGGTAGGGTTTTGATTCATTGATTGCAGCTTTTGTCAATGTAAAAACATATACAGAGATCATGTGGGTAAGAGGTGAAGATGGAGGTTGATTTTGGCTGGAGCTATACTGTGCGGGGACGGCCTCTTCTGTGCCTCCAGCCAGTCGCGGGAAGTCGTTTGGCGCTGAGGAATGATTTGTGTAGTATCTTGTGGGCCGGGGTTTCCTGGTTCAGCCGTACTTGACTGAACAAAGAAACTCGGCATCGCTCGAGTGTGTCTGAGATTGGGTTAAGGCCTGTTTTAGCAGAGATCTCCACATTGCGGATGTAGTCATGCCATCGGATGCCCAGTATACGCCGCTGGTTGCGCATGTGGAATGCCTCAAGTCTCAAGATATCAACCCATTTTTCAGAGTATTTAAGGAAGACTAACATCTGGTCAGGCATGTTATCAGGGTCAGGCAAAATATACTGGCCAAGACCCTCATCTCGGCTTCCCCATAGCTCTCCCTGGAAACGGGCTGTTTTCATGGCAGCCTGGCTAACGAGACGAGGAATTGACATGTTCCCCGTAGTAGTGAGCGACATGCATATGGAGAAAAGCATTGCACAACCACCTGAAGTACCTCAGTCCACTTTTATCAGCATGCTTGAGATGTGAGGAAAGCTACTGGAACCAGTCCCCTAACATCCTTTTCGGGGCGCAAAAAAGAGTAGACCTACTCATTGTGGGCATTCGAACCAACAACCTCTATGTGGTGATCCTGGATAACAGACTGCAACAGGACAAACTGGCTAAGAAATTGAACAGGGAAGGTTAACCTGGTACCAAAAATGTTATGCTGAATTCGGATGTGTCAGACTGAAAGATGCAAATATTGCAGTCCAACTGTAAACTACGACACAATGCATCCAATTCTGTGGACTATATCCTGCAACTTGAAAAGCCCTTTTCAAGGCTTGGTAGTGGGAGTTTGAAATAATGAAGAATAAGTAATAATACCACAAATAATAATCATTCATATTTTTGCTTCAATGTGAAACATAGGCCTCAACTTCCACTTGCTCTTCCAAATATTTGTAATCATTCACCTCCTGGGAGACTAATAGATCAGGTGACATATACTGGTCAAGACGCCACCTCACATCCCTGTTAGTCTCCCGGAAAACCGAATGTATTACAGCAGTCTGGTCATGAAGTGGGAATCAACACTGTAATTCCCATAAAGGTGAGCTTACAAAGTAGCCTCACTTTGCACTTTAGCCTGGTGGTCTACATTCTCAAGTATGCTTCAGGATGTAAAATAAAATGAGTCACTGTAACCTGATATGATAGAGACATTGTCAAGAGTTTGAGTAGCTTCCCCCAACAACAGCAAGAAGAACCTTGTCGCTCTATTGTGAAGCATAGGTTTAAATTACATTTGTTCCCTTTACAGTGAAGTGTCTGTTTCACAATTCCGACACACCTGGTTCGAATCATGCCTGTGTCCAGTTTGGCAGACATGGGTTATTTTTTGCTCCTCCACGTATGGAAAACAATCATAACCTACCGTACTGTCAAGAAACCTATAACAGCCAAATAGGATGGCGGTTGTAAGAAGCGACATTCTGTAAAGGACATGCTACTTTAGTACTTATTTACTTACAGGAAGCCTGTACATGAGATTTTGCAGTAACTGTGTACATTTACAGAAGAGACATCAGATAATACTGGAAACATGTGCACTGGAGCAGGTCAGCCACTTCAAATATCTAGGAGTGGTAATAGACAGCAGGGAAGGAAACAAAGAGGAGTTAACTGCACGAAGGGCAGCAGCAGGTACACTTTCACATGCAATAAACAGAGGATTCCTCAGTAGAAGAGAAACAAGCAGGAAAACAGATGGAGGTATACCACTCGACCTATGTGCCTGTCCTGACACATGGATGTGAGTCATGGGCAATGACTACAGCCTAAGAAAGGCAACTATAAACTTCAGAAATGAGGTACCTAAGAAAGGTGGTTCAGGTGACGAGAAGGGACAAGATCCGTAACCAGACAATACGAGCAATCTCGAAGTCCAACCCCTGCAGACACGAATGGAGCAGTCCCAACTATAGTGGTTAGGCCACGACTGTAGAATAGAAGAAGATCGGATACCAAGGCGGTCATGGGAGATAAAAAGTCAAGGATGCAGACCTCCAGGACATCCCAAAGTATGTTGGGAAGACAACATACGATAGTCCCTTAGTGACAAAGGGCTGGAATGGAAAGAGACCAGGAAAAAGACGGCGGATAGAACAGTGTGGCGTTCTCTCTGGCACACCTCTACACCTCATGGTAGAAAAGGAGCGACTAAGTAAGTAAGTAAGTAAGTGTACATTTACGAGGCGTGTTCCAATGAAACTGGACCAAGCGGCAACAACTGAACATACGAATGATGACGTCACTTCTGGTGTAAACAGCACATACCATCCGTCAAGTTTGCAAAATTTCCTTATCCTCTGGCTCATAGTTTCCTCAGCAGACCATTGAAAACATGACGGGTGTGATACGGAATCCGTCCAGATTTGATCAGCGAGCGGTGATTCGGTTTCTAACAGCTGAAGCATATCGACCAGTTGACATTCATCGCAGAAGGCATGCAGTGTATGGTGACAAAAGTATGTCGAAGACAACAGTGAGGAACTGGACAACGATGGTTAAAGAAGAACTAGCGACACAATGCATTCCGTTCTCTGGACTGCTACTTGAGATCAGATGCAGAAGAAGAAGAAGAATAACAACACACTGGCTGAGATAAAAGATAATATTCAAACAACACACAACATCATAGTAACCCTCCGGTGGATTCCAAAAAATATAGGCATATCATGCAATGAGAAAGCAGACAGACTAGCAAGACTAGGAACAATCATGGTTCAAATAAACACACCAGCCAACTTACAGACAGACTAGCAAAACTAGGAACAAGCATGGTTCAAATAAACACACCAGCCAACTTACAGACAGACTAGCAAAACTAGAAACAATCATGGTTCAAATAAACACACCAGCCAACTTATAGACAGACTAACAAAACTAGGAGCAAGCGTGATTCAAATAAACACACCAGCCAACTGACAGACAGACTAACAAAACTAGGAACAAGCATGGTTCAAATAAACACACCAGCCAACTTATAGACAGACTAACAAAACTAGGAACAAGCATGGTTCAAATAAACACACCAGCCAACTTACAGACAGACTAGCAAAACTAGAAACAATCATGGTTCAAATAAACACACCAGCCAACTTATAGACAGACTAACAAAACTAGGAGCAAGCGTGGTTCAAATAAACACACCAGCCAACTTATAGACAGACTAACAAAACTAGGAACAAGCATGGTTCAAATAAACACACCAGCCAACTTACAGACAGACTAGCAAAACTAGAAACAATCATGGTTCAAATAAACACACCAGCCAACTTATAGACAGACTAACAAAACTAGGAGCAAGCGTGATTCAAATAAACACACCAGCCAACTGACAGACAGACTAACAAAACTAGGAACAAGCATGGTTCAAATAAACACACCAGCCAACTTATAGACAGACTAACAAAACTAGGAGCAAGCGTGATTCAAATAAACACACCAGCCAACTGACAGACAGACTAACAAAACTAGGAACAAGCATGGTTCAAATAAACACACCAGCCAACTGACAGACAGACTAGCAAAACTAGGAACAAGCATGGTTCAAATAAACACACCAGCCAACTTATAGACAGACTAACAAAACTAGGAGCAAGCGTGATTCAAATAAACACACCAGCCAACTGACAGACAGACTAACAAAACTAGGAACAAGCATGGTTCAAATAAACACACCAGCCAACTTACAGACAGACTAACAAAACTAGGAGCAAGCGTGATTCAAATAAACACACCAGCCAACTGACAGACAGACTAACAAAACTAGGAACAAGCATGGTTCAAATAAACACACCAGCCAACTTACAGACAGACTAACAAAACTAGGAGCAAGCGTGATTCAAATAAACACACCAGCCAACTGACAGACAGACTAACAAAACTAGGAGCAAGCGTGATTCAAATAAACACACCAGCCAACTGACAGACAGACTAACAAAACTAGGAGCAAGCGTGATTCAAATAAACACACCAGCCAACTGACAGACAGACTAGCAAAACTAGGAACAAGCATGGTTCAAATAAACACACCAGCCAACTGACAGACAGCAAAGGAGAGACTACAAAACAACTTCAAAGAGGAATGGCAGAACCGATGGACAAAATAGTCTACTGGGCGGGCCATGTATAAAGAAATGACACAAACAAAAATGACAACATCAACAAACTTCACCGCAGGGAGCAGAGCATAATCTTCCAACTTAGGACAAAGCATATTGGTCTGAACAAATACTTAAACGAGTTAGACTCTGCACACAAACCTGACTGTCGTAACTGCACCCACCCATACGAGACAGTGCAACATGTGCTGCTCGCTTGCCCTGGACTCACCACAGACAGAGAAAAGTTATTGCCGAGCACTCCAACAATCACCAACACCTTATACAGCTTCACTCACCAGCTACAAAACACTTGCAAATTCTTCAGCTTGGCATTTACTGTGACAGAGCGAACAGCTCGGCCGACCTAATTAACAAACAACAACAACCTCATGGTGTCTCAGAATCAAACAAACTCCACAATGCAAACCTGAGACTCTCACTACCACCAAACACAATGTGCAGCAAATGTACAGACTTCATCAACTTTATTCAAAAACATCATGATATTGAAGTGGTATAGGACAGTGCTTTTCAACCAGTGGTACGTGTGCAGCACTGGTTTGGCATGGTGGCTTCTCCTGGTCAGGCATGACGATGATGCCAATTATATGCAATATATAAACATTATTATATATGAGATGAGAAAAACTGACATTTAACTGATGAGGTTCTTAAAAGTTATAGCAAACATCGAAGACCTTTATGGGATTTAGTGAAATAAATCCCTAGCAGCAAATGTTGTGCCACTTTAAACATGCTTTTAATCAAAGTGATTTTAGTCACAGTTAGAGGTCATTAGTATTAAAGTGCATACAATTCCACAAGAATAGCATAACATATAGGTGTTCTTCATATTGTTAGTCAGGACATTGTGGTAAATGTAGATTTGTTTGTTTGTGTAGAGGGAAGTACATGTAGATTTGTTTGTTTGTGTAGAGGGGAGTACATGTAGATTTGTTTGTTTGTGTAGAGAGGTATGTGTACATGCCTTGTTTGTGTAGAGAGGTATGTGTACATGCCTTGTTTGTGTAGAGAGGTATGTGTACATGTCTTGTCTGTGTAGAGAGGTATGTGTACATGTCTTGTCTGTGTAGAGAGGTATGTGTACATGTCTTGTCTGTGTAGAGAGGTATGTGTACATGCCTTGTTTGTGTAGAGAGGTATGTGTACATGTCTTGTCTGTGTAGAGAGGTATGTGTACATGTCTTGTCTGTGTAGAGAGGTATGTGTACATTTCTTGTTTGTGTAGAGGTATGTGTACATGTCTTGTCTGTGCAGAGAGGTATGTGTACATGTCTTGTCTGTGCAGAGAGGTATGTGTACACGTCTCGTTTGTATCTAGTGGTTCACACAAACAAAAAAGGTTGAAAAGCACTGGTCTAAGAAACAAAATGGTAAATTTGGCTTCACACAGAAGTAAACAAACAAGGTATACATCATACAGAATGTATAAACATGTCAGAAACAACATACCATGATTCATACAATTTCACATTATTTCAAATAACAAACATTGCTTGAGAAAATGACTTTCCTGTCAATAATAGATGACTTCCCTGTCAATAATAGGGTACTTTAGCTGTTGAGACCACTCATCAAGCTGGTAATTCTTGCAAATTAACTCAAGAATTACGACCATCAAATAAGTAAACAGTTAAAAATATTGTTTTACAATAAATAATACAATTTTTTATATTAATAAGTGGAGAGCAATCACATGGGTGTCAGTATAAAAGCAGATTCTGACAGACCGAATCCACCCTCAGTAAACTTGAAGATAATATATGATAGCGGAGCTCAGTAGAAGTAATAGACGACTATCTACAGTCTTCTTCTTCTTCGTCGTATGTTCTCAAACTTGTGCTACCAAGCCCTGAAAAGAACTTTGCAAATAGCAGGGTGTTGTTCAGAGAACGGAATGTGTTGTGTCATGGTTTACAGCTTGACTGCGATATTTGCACCTTTCAGTCTGACACATCTGATTTTAACAGAGTAACTGCAGTACAACATCAAAGTGAGTTGAATTATTGGTTTGTGTGCGTGTTGTTTGATAAAAATTGTTTGCATTACTTGAAATATTTGTTTTAAAACTTGACGGACAGACAGGCATTCCAAAAATATGGTGACTGTTTATAATTAGTTATGTATAAATTGAAAAGCCATCATTAACTCCTGGCTAATGTTATCTACAATAGCCTGGCATCTCAGGACATGAGATTTCAAGGAAGCCTGGCACCCTAGGACATGAGATTTCAAGGAAGCCTGGTAACCTAGGACATGAGATTTCAAGGAAGACTGGCACCCCAGGACATGACATTTCAATGAAGCCTAGCACCCCAGGACATGAGATTTCAAGGAAGACTGGCACCCCAGGACATGACATTTCAAGGAAGACTGGCACCCCAGGACATGACATTTCAAGGAAGACTGGCACCCCATGACATGACATTTCAAGGAAGACTGGCACCCCAGGACATGACATTTCAAGGAAGCCTGGCACCCTAGGACATGAGATTTTAAGGAAGCCTGGTATCTCAGGACATGAGATTTTAAGGAAGCCTGGCACCACAGGACATGAGATTTTAAGGAAGCCTGGTATCTCAGGACATGAGATTTTAAGGAAGCCTGGTATCTCAGGACATGACATTTCAAACCGAATCTTTCTTCAATACGACTTTAGCACATTTGGTAATAAGTAAAAGGATAGATCCTGTTAACATGTCAGTGTGGCATATTGGGAATATGATGTTAGGCTCATATTTTTCTTGACCAATGGCACAATATAGTTGCTGTGGTCAACATCACGCCAGCTGTTTTTACTTTCACAGATTATTCTGGTATCCAATTTCTTAGACTGGGTCGACCCCAGGAGCTGTTTTGCGATTGTAAAAAATCCTGCACCAACTGGGAACTGAACCCCAATTATTTAGCTGGGAAGTCAATGAACTAATCAATGTGCTACCTCGACTGCTAGCACAAGTTTGCATACCTCGATAATGAGACATGCCAAAAAGTTTGTGAGTATTTGGCATCAATTTGGATTTTAAAGGTACTTTTAGAAGCAATTCTTAAAATATGAGAAAGGGATATGAGAGTGAGTACATAGATTTTCTAGTGCATCAAAACAGAATAAATAGGATATGTCTCAGGTGGAACACCAGCATACAATACTCAAAATAACACAGCCTGTGGGTTGATCATCATGACAGTCTACACATAGATAATGTCTAGTCAGACGTATTGTTAAGATGCTCTAACAAACAATGTCTAGCTATTTTCAACTCGGCAGAGCCGAATTCACCAGACCGGAGATTGTAAAGTTGAACTGATTGGACTGAATTCACAGAATTAACCATTGTTGACCATTGCTGCATAGCAGTGAACTCTCCTTGGTTAGAAAGACAAAAAGTATAACCGAACATCCGGGACACATTGACGTTACCGTTTGCTTAAAACAGTGTGCGATTTGGATGTTTTAAATTTTTTGCAAATTTTTCAGAAATGGATTTTAAAATTATTTATTCTTTGATCCAGAAATTATTTATTATTTGATCAGTCCAATGATCACACATCTGGATTACTCATAGATATTCAACACACACCCGACTCAGACTTTGACTGGGACACAGTTTATGTAAGATAAATGTAAAGGATTTGGCTGATATTTTGGTGAAATACATGATTTAGTAGGTAAGAAAAAAAATGTTTCTCTCCAATTTTCATCTGTGCATTAATGTCATTTAATACTTCATACTACTTTATATTCTTTATTATGAATACTTCATGTCATAGATAGTTTAAATATGCGTCTTACAATGTTTAGATCACAAATTTAGCTACATTTTTTCAATATTAATTTTATTTTTAATAACATTTTGACGCATGGAATTCCGGCAAATATGCCTGGACGGAAGACACATTGACAAAATTAGCCCAGACTGAAAAGGGCTGGCCAGACAATTGCTGACATAATCTAACAGGCAATGTCTAGCCAAACACTTGTTGACATCCTCTCACAGACAATGGTTGACATCCTCTCACAGACAATGGTTGACATCCTCTCACAGACAATGTCCAATTAGACAATTGTTGACATCCTCTCACAGACAATTGTTGACATCCTCTCACAGACAATGGTTGACATCCTCTCACAGACAATGGTTGACATCCTCTCACAGACAATGGTTGACATCCTCTCACAGACAATGTCCAATTAGACAATTGTTGACATCCTCTCACAGACAATGGTTGACATCCTCTCACAGACAATTGTTGACATCCTCTCACAGACAATGGTTGACATCCTCTCACAGACAATTGTTGACATCCTCTCACAGACAATGGTTGACATCCTCTCACAGACAATGGTTGACATCCTCTCACAGACAATGTCCAATTAGACAATTGTTGACATCCTCTCACAGACAATGGTTGACATCCTCTCACAGACAATGGCTGACATCCTCTCACAGACAATGGTTGACATCCTCTCACAGACAATGGTTGACATCCTCTCACAGACAATGGTTGACATCCTCTCACAGACAATGGTTGACATCCTCTCACAGACAATGGTTGACATCCTCTCACAGACAATTGTTGACATCCTCTCACAGACAATGGTTGACATCCTCTCACAGACAATGGTTGACATCCTCTCACAGACAATGGTTGACATCCTCTCACAGACAATGGTTGACATCCTCTCACAGACAATGGTTGACATCCTCTCACAGACAATTGTTGACATCCTCTCACAGACAATGGTTGACATCCTCTCACAGACAATGGTTGACATCCTCTCACAGACAATGGTTGACATCCTCTCACAGACAATTGTTGACATCCTCTCACAGACAATGGTTGACATCCTCTCACAGACAATGGTTGACATCCTCTCACAGACAATGGTTGACATCCTCTCACAGACAATGGTTGACATCCTCTCACAGACAATGGTTGACATCCTCTCACAGACAATATCCAGTCAGACAATGGTTGACATCCTCTCACAGACAATATCCAGTCAGACAATGGTTGACATCCTCTCACAGACAATGGTTGACATCCTCTCACAGACAATGGTTGACATCCTCTCACAGACAATATCCAGTCAGACAATGGTTGACATCCTCTCACAGACAATATCCAGTCAGACAATGGTTGACATCCTCTCACAGACAATGGTTGACATCCTCTCACAGAGAATATCCAGTCAGACAATTGTTGACATCATCTCACAGACAATATCCAGTCAGACAATGGTTGACATCCTCTCACAGACAATGATTGACATCCTCTCACAGAGAATATCCAGTCAGACAATTGTTGACATCATCTCACAGACAATATCCAGTCAGACAATGGTTGACATCCTCTCACAGACAATGGTTGACATCCTCTCACAGACAATTGTTGACATCCTCTCACAGACAATGGTTGACATCTTCTCACAGACAATGGTTGACATCCTCTCACAGACAATATCCAGTCAGACAATTGTTGACATCATCTCACAGACAATATCCAGTCAGACAATGGTTGACATCCTCTCACAGACAATGGTTGACATCCTCTCACAGACAATATCCAGTCAGACAATTGTTGACATCATCTCACAATGTTAGATATGAACAACAAATGAAAACCACAAACAAAAACTGTTACATCTGACAATGTACACATATCATGAGTATTTAGCAGATCTTGTTCTAGCAAGTTTGAAAATAACACTTGTCCCTAACAAGTTGTGAAAAGCTTGAAACGGACCACGAGAAAGTGACATCTGGCCCTGATACAACAAAGAGATAACAAAATAATAGTTGGAAAGTCTAAATGTTATGATCATTATTAATGTGTTGCCCATTGCAAGTGATGATAGCGATATCATCAGATGGTTTTGTCTTGATGATGTAACTTGTGCTGTATGAGGATTATAGTGAGGAAGAAACTGTGCTGGTCATCAACCTCACTCTCTGGTTCCAAGCTACCTTAGACCAGTGGCAAGACATATATCGAGATGACTGGATCTAACTCAGGATGCAGGTACCCTGCTTCCACATCCTATGAGACCAGCGGTTGCTTGTAACCTGCGGGACTCGATCGCAACTGTTTCTGTTCATCGCTTAGAAAGGTGAATGCCTTACCTCTCGACCACAGCAACCCTGTTAATCGTTACTAAGTGCTTGTAAAAGGTAGTGTGAAGAGCATTTGTCTTAAACTGAGTCAATCAATCAATCAATCAGTAATGTGACAATGCCTTGCGGGGCAAATGTCTTCAACAAATACATGCCAAGTCTTTGTCATCGTGTGCTATACTTGCCAGTTCTGTCCACATCTTGCCTGCCACCCTAATGTTTGCATCCAGCTCCCTCTTCTATGAGTGCCTTGGTCATCCACTATTCCTTCTGTCCTCTGGATTCCAGAAGAAAGACTGTCTTGCAATGCTATCAAATGGTTGTTGTAATATGTGGCCTATCCAGTGCCTCCTCTTGATGTCATGCTCCCCTAGTATCTGTCCCGTTCTTTCCAACACTTCCACATTTGGGATCTTATTGTATCATTTCCATCCTTGTATTCTGCGCAGGAAACAATTTTTGAAAGTCTGTACCATTTTCATAAGTGCCTTTGTTGTCCTCCATGTTTCAAGGCCATTAAATAAAACAGACTTTACATTGGAGTTGAGGATTAATAATTTGGTCGTAGTTTTAATTTCTTTTGGATTTCCCTACGGCCCCTAATGCAATGAAAGCTTCTCTCCCCTTCAGACATGATTTGACTGTTTCACCGAGAGAGCTAAGGGTAATCGGGGTCAGATAAAATATAGTAATTTCAGAACAGAAGCATTGAAAGCTGCAGTAGAAGATATGCTGACAGGTGAAAGCAATGAAAGCCAGGTAGTCTTTTAAACAGATGCCCTGTGCGTGGTTACAGCACTAAAAAGCCAAAAAAAATACAGACCTAAAATGACCTTAGAATAGCACACTGTCAACTATGTCAGCAGTCCAAACCGAGAAAAGTCATAGTACAGTGGGTCCCATCCCACTGTAACATTCAAGACAACGAGGAGGCAGACCGACTGGCGAAAAAAGGTGGAAGGTTACCACAACCAGATTGTGACTTACGAAGAGTCCAAAAGGTTTATTAGGGCCAGATAGATGGACATATGGGAGACATATATTATACTGGCTACACAAGAAATGAAGCTTATTATCAGTTTAATAGAAGAGAGCAGGTGGTGGTCTTCAGACTTCGCACATGCCCCCCCAAAAAAACTGAGGTACCATCTATTCAATAAACTGAAGATAGGTTCTACCGACGAATGCACCTGTGGTGCAGGGAAAATTGCCCTTGAATATCTGCTGCAAAATTGCTCGACATATAAGCACCAGAGAAAGCACATGTGGCCATCACCAATACCAACATTAGTCAACCTCTATGGCAGTGTTGACAGTCCACTTTCTCAAGTATGTCAGGATGTAAGAAGAGCCACTGTAACCCTCTACCAAAGACAAATCACCAACAGTTAATTCAGGATGAGTAGTTTTGAACAACAACAAAAATTGCTTCACTGATGCAGTGTTTGTCTAATATAAGTGTTGTGGGTGGCAATTTATCACATATTTTCTTATTATAATCATACAAATTAATCTGACCATATTTTCTTCAAACGATACGTGGGTTATCTACCCTAGTATATTACAAGCTTTTCGATTTTCTGTTCTATAACCTGAGTTATATCCCTTTGATTATTCCACATTACAGATCATAGTCGATCAACAATAACAACTTGTAACTAACACACATACCCACAAATTGCTTGGAACGCAGACAGGCTAACATTGTTTATTGTTGCCCATCCCTATAGTAAGTAGACTCTATGTAACTTCTGACACTTCGGCTAGAGTGCTCTAAGTCACACACAATGTGTACAGTGAGATATATGGTTTAAAACTTCAATTTAATTATATAAATTTGATTGACAGAATTTGATCACATTGTCTCTTCCCAAGTAGATAATTACCTATTAAAGCAACATTTTATTCAAGTAAATATGCAATTCTATTAGCTCATTATAAAGGAGACTACAAAACAAGGATATTCAGTCAACAATAGAACTCATTATATCAGAACCATTTAATAAACAGATGTGTTTTATTTCGTGACCATGGAGGTTCAGTGAGATTATTCTCTTGATAGACAACAATGATATCATGTAAACACTGCCTTACACCTGTTGCTCCAGGAACATCAGACCCCTTGGGTGAAAAACAAAGATAGAAAAGAGGTCTGCAATTCTCTGAAGACTTTTTTGGTTAAAACAACAATCAAATTGTACATTCCTATTAAGATTTACAATCATAAAAGTAAGAAGTCGTCACGATAAATGTGCACTTCTTTGTCTGTCAAATAATTGACCTTGTCTGTAATATATTCCCAAAATAGGAGATGAGAAGCTAAACATTTAGTTGTTACTTTATCCTTATTGGGCTCACATGTGTATAGCATTGATATTAAGGGGGCAGAGATGTACAAAAGGTTGGGAGATGATCATATCCAAATGAAGACACTTTTATCGTATGATACAAATATGAACATGTAAACCGTGGTTACAGGTAACAGCAAATGATAACAGCGTTCAGGTATGGGAATGTTGAGTCAGTCACATATCGAAGTCCTTCTGACAATGTCTGTGCTCTCAAGAACATGAAAAGCACTGCAGTCACAATGGATACCATGAGTGACTGACAAAACGTAAAAAGGTATACAGGCAGTTTAAGTCAAGAACACAAAGATCCTTGCTTATGTACACAAACTACCTTGTAACATTTTCTGTTTTTCAGTAACATTTTCTGTTTTTCAGTAACATTTTCTGTTTTTCCAGTAACATTTTCTGTTTTTCCAGTAACATTTTCTGTTTTTCAGTAACATTTTCTGTTTTTCAGTAACATTTTCTGTTTTTCAGTAACATTTTCTGTTTTTCAGTAACATTTTCTGTTTTTCCAGTAACATTTTCTGTTTTTCCAGTAACATTTTCTGTTTTTCAGTAACATTTTCTGTTTTTCAGTAACATTTTCTGTTTTTCAGTAACATTTTCTGTTTTTCAGTCACTTTTGGAAGGGGAGCTACAGCAGAGTTGATTTGTAACTTAACTAAACTTCTTTATACTGGTTTAGAAGACTGCAGAGTCTGTATACAACCAGTTTCTTCTACTCCACTTGATCTAAGATTAGTTATGTGCATCCAAACTGTTCTTGAATGCATTAACTGACCCTTCCCCTACTATTTCCTGTGAAAATGCATTCCAAGCAACTCTCTGACTAAAGAAATATTTCCTAATATTTAACCTATGTGCTACAACGAGGGGACTCAGTGATCTCGAGGTCTGGTGTGCCTCGGGTGCTGGAGGTCGCGGGTTCGAATCACGGTGGAGACCCGGATTTTTTTCACATAGATCTTTTGTTATAAATTCCCTTGATCTCTGAATAGTGAGATCAGACTCCAGTGATCAGTTTCGAACACATTAAAAATTCATTGGCAGAAATCAAAAAGAGAAGGCTTAATAGCCACTGCCTGGACAAAATTCAAAATTCTTGTTAAAAATCCACCAAAATTATTTTTATCTTCCCTCAGGCCTAGTAAGTCACAGGAGGTTTAAAAATATCTACAACGGGATAGCCTTTGGCTATCTAGCAATAGATTAACATGTCTGTTTGGATACCAGGATTTCAAGTATTTCAAGCTACAACATTTGCTACAGATTCAGGATTGGTTCCTTGTTCGTTACTTTTTATAAATGGCATGACCAGTTGTCAGGGAGGAAAATATTCCCGCCTAGAGTGTTTTATAAAATGAAAAGACCGCCCTGGAGGTATGAGGACTCGCTCTAAAACATTAGGTAGAAACAAGATAATGATGGACAAAGAACACCTATTTAGTTTGATATTCAGATATAACAGCACACAAAAATTGTCAGCATAAGCAGTGTAATGCATGACTGTGACATATCTTCGACATACACCACTTTCGATTCAAGGCGTACCAGCTTTAAGCAAAGACAACAAAACTCGTTTGTACCAACAAAAATAATCAGGGTCTGAAATTCATATTCTCAAATCTATTTTGTGAACATGTTTTCTGTTTAATTTATGTATATTCACTCATGACTGTAAAAGCTGTATATAAATCGTTGACACAGTTCTATTGATCCCTGCATTTCATAATAAATGACAGCTCATAATATCCTTTACAGAACTAACTTCCCAACAGTAATCCCTTTCATGCCCAAATCAGTCAGGACTCTTGTACATGCCATCAAGTGAATAGAAACAGACCAAGACAGACTTGTGGATAAATACATAACGAAGACTATTTCAAAAATTGTCACTCTTCTTCTACTTTTTTCCTCAACTAATGCTATGCTTCTAACCTGGTGAGGTTCACGAATGAGATGTTTCAGGTCTTTGCTGGTTCCCCACAGCTTTTTGAGTATCGTCGCTTTCCCTAGCCAGACTGCCTCTGTTTGGTCTGTATAAGTGGGGCAGGCATGCAGGATATGTTCTGGTGTTTGCTTGGGTGCTCCCACAATCGCACGTGGTGGTGTCACTAAGACCCATTCTGTGGAGGTGGGCCTTGAGTGTGCAATATCCTGTTCTGAGTCTGAAGGCTTTTGTCTGTCCATCTTTGCCAAATTTGTCCATGCTGTCAATTTCTGAATTGTATTCTGTGTGCTGGTCTCTCCATTCTATCCTCATGAATCTTTTGATGAGTGTCTTTGCTTCTTTATAGCAGAAATAGGCACTAAATGTTTTCATCTTCACAGCAACTGCAGTTATTCAGTATTTTATTTACAAATCTGGATTCATACTTTTTTTTACCATTTACTGAAAGAGAATGAGCACCTTTGAGTTTGTCTAGACAAAAGTGATGTCTGTTCTATATGACATCACATACCATTACAAATGTTGGAATGCTGACTTTGTTTCTGCATGTGTATTTTTCAGGAACCTAAGACACTGTGTCTGAGGGATTAACCTATTGATTGATAGCAAAAGTAATTGCACTGTGTATGAAATGGTTTAAGAGTATCAAATACATTTATCTTTCTACATGTCAACTCACAGCAACACATACATACAATCAAGTCAAACACTCAGGCTTTAGACAACTTTCTCTGGTACAATCATACCAACCAGTCAAACACTCAGGCTTTAGACAACTTTCTCTGGTACAATTATACCAACCAGTCAAACACTCAGACTTTAGATAACTTTCTCTGGTACAATCATACCAACCAGTCAAACACTCAGACTTTAGACAACTTTCTCTGGTACAATTATACCAACCAGTCAAACACTCAGACTTTAGATAACTTTCTCTGGTACAATCATACCAACCAGTCAAACACTCAGGCTTTAGATAACTTTCTCTGGTACAATCATACCAACCAGTCAAACACTCAGGCTTTAGATAACTTTCTCTGGTACAATCATACCAACCAGTCAAACACCCATGCTTTAGATAACTTTCCTTGACACAAACATACCATCCAGTTAAACACCCCTAGACAATTTTCTCTGGTACAATCATACCAACCAGTCAAACACTCAGGCTTTAGATAACTTTCTCTGGTACAGTCATACCAACCAGTCAAACACTCAGGCTTTAGATAACTTTCTCTGGTACAATCATACCAACCAGTCAAACACTCAGGCTTTAGATAACTTTCTCTGGTACAATCATACCAACCAGTCAAACACTCAGACTTTAGATAACTTTCTCTGGTACAGTCATACCAACCAGTCAAACACTCAGGCTTTACATAACTTTCTCTGGTACAATCATACCAACCAGTCAAACACTCAGACTTTAGATAACTTTCTCTGGTACAATCATACCAACCAGTCAAACACCCATGCTTTAGATAACTTTCCTTGACACAAACATACCATCCAGTTAAACACCCCTAGACAATTTTCTCTGGTACAATCATACCAACCAGTCAAACACTCAGGCTTTAGATAACTTTCTCTGGTACAATCATACCAACCAGTCAAACAATCAGACTTTAGACAACTTTCTCTGGTACAATCATACCAACCAGTCAAACACACAGGCTTTAGATAACTTTCTCTGGTACAGTCATACCAACCAGTCAAACACTCAGACTATAGACAACTTTCTATGGAACAATCATACCAACCAGTCAAACACTCAGGCTTTAGATAACTTTCTCTGGTACAATCATACCAACCAGTCAAATACTCAGACTTTTGATAACTTTCTCTGGTACAATCATACCAACCAGTCAAACACTCAGGCTTTAGGTAACTTTCTCTGGTACAATCATACCAACCAGTCAAACACCCATGCTTTAGACAACTTTCCTTGGTACAATCATACCAACCAGTCAAACACCCAGACTTTAGACAACTTTCCTTGACACAAACATACTATCCAGTTAAACACCTCTAGACAACTTTCCCTGGTCACAAACATACCAACCAGTTAAACACCTTTAGATAACTTTCCCTGACACAAACATACCAACCAGTTAAACATCTTTAGACAACTTTCCCTGACACAAACATACCAACCAGTTAAACACCTTTAGACAACTTTCCCTGACACAAACATACCAACCAGTTAAACACCTTAAGACAACTTCCCCTGACACAAACATACCACCCATTTAAACACCTTTAGAGAACTTTCCCTGATACAAACATACCATACAGCTGTTTATAATGAGGTTCACTTATCCAACACAGTACTGTAACAACACTATTATCGGAACCCATAAATATAGTGAAACTTCAGCATTTAAAATGTACAATAATGTGCATGTGTATAGGCAGTCCAATATCAGACACTGCTGTGGATGATGAAGTGCTAAAGATTTCATGTACCAGGTCTCAGGTTTTGTGAGATGGGTGAGCTGATGAGTACTTTGTCTTGATACCCTGCTTTACCTAATAGGGCCAAGTACACATTTATAGCATTCAGATTTGAAGACAAGTCATAGGAACATAAAGAACGTACACAATATGAGCCATTGAGACATGCTTGTGAAACATTGGAAATGCATATACAGATAGACGCAAACATTAACACACATACAATGTTCAGCTATTCAACTTCAAACTTATCACCTTCACATGTCTAATACATGTAGAATGTTCAGCTATTCAACTCCAAACTTATCACCTTCACACTTGTCTAACACATGTAGAATGTTCAGCTATTCAACTCCAAACTTATCACCTTCACATGTCTAATACATGTAGAATGTTCAGCTATTCAACTCCAAACTTATCATCTTCACACTTGTCTAACACATGTAGAATATTCAGACATTCAACTCCAAACTTATCACCTTCACACTTGTCTAATACATGTAGAATGTTCAGCTATTCAACTCCAAACTTATCATCTTCACACTTGTCTAATACATGTAGAATGTTCAGCTATTGAACTCCAAACTTATCACCTTCACACTTGTCTAATACATGTAGAATGTTCAGCTATTCAACTCCAAACTTATCATCTTCACACTTGTCTAACACATATAGAATGTTCAGACATTCTTCCTCTTCTTCTGTGTTCATCCTAAAAAGGATATTTGTGACATTGTATCATAGTTTACAGAAAGGCTGCGATGGCTGCGCCTTTCAGCCTGACACATCCAATTTCAGCCCTGCATTTTTAGGAATAAGTTTGCCTACCCTCTTCGATCAATAATCTCTTAGCCAGGCTGCATAGCTGCAGCCTGTTTCCAGGGCCGACACATGGAGGTAGCGAAGTAGGGTGTTGGTCAGGTATGGTCACTGACGCTGATACAAGCGTCCAGCTATGAGTCAGCTCATTCACTGATGTATCTTCAGCCATTCAAATTTTCACCTCCAGACCTATCCTTCACAAACAAACTAATATTTTTCACTTTCTCAAATTTACACATGCTCTAAACAGTCTGATATGTCATCTATACATACTCTTCATAATCATGGTCTAGAGAACCCTCAAGCTTTTGGCCTGTATCTGGTAATTGTGCTATGTCCTTGAACACACCCACCAATCTATCAAAACTTGGCCCCCAGTTTAGCAATGCATCAAAGTCATACTGGTTAGTGATTGGATGCTGTTGGCTCTGAATTGTTGGACTTGCAGATGATGATGTTGGTGGATTAGTACACATCAATGGATCCCCTTTAGAATTAAGGCCAAATAAACCACTATTCGGTTTCCCATTTTGATTGTGATGCAGTGGAACAATATCATCTGTCTCGTTTTCAACTTCTGTCAGTTTTGAAAAAATCATTTTACCCGAGTCAAGATCTAGTCTATTTTTTGCGTTATCATTGTCATACTCAAACTCTGAGCAGGTGAAGGAGTCATTTGCTCCGCTGTCATCTGAGCTGGAATCTGGTGGTTCCAGGAGGATTAGACTGTCTAATACTGGTTCCTGGGGTAATCCATGATGTTTGCTGACTCTAGGGTGGCCATCCACGGACGACGATGCAGCATCCATCAGGCTGATAGGATCAGCAAGCTCTGGACGAGCATTTAGCCTGTGCACATCTTCCACAGTTAACCCTTTTGGGGCTCGACTCCTGCCCACAGAAGTGGATTTGTTATGTAAAGGTTTGTGTGAGGAATGTGTGAAGGGACCAGCATGGCCATTGGGAACCCCAGTGGCTGAGGAGCTTGAGCTATGGCTATGATGGCTCCCTATAGATTGAGTAGAATTACTGCGGCTATTATTATTGTTGGTGTTGAAATTATGTGGATGTGTGCGTGGACTGCGGACATTCAACTGAGTTAATGGGCTTATTCGTGCACGCAGGCCCTCTGGGTGACCGACTGCAGCTAGTGCTGAACTAGGGCGTCCACCATTAGCTACTATCATGGAGTTGTTGGCAGGCCCAGACATTGCAGATCCCATGAGAGATATAGGGCTCTGTCTAATAAGTACTCCGGTTGGCCCAATGTTGGGACTGGCCCTATAGTTTGAAGCAGAGAGACTTGCCGGGCTGTCTCTGTATTTATTGAACAAGTGGTTGTTCAAAAGTGGTTGCTGCTGCTGTTGTTGTTGTTGGTGGTGGTGGTGATGGTGGTGATGATGATGATGATGGTGGGTGCCGTTACGGAAATCCCGATAATGTCGAATCATATCTGATGGAGCAATATCAGAGGGCGCAATACTACTGGCATTTTCAAAATCATAATGTTCTGGAACGTCTTCCTCTCCTAACAAGTTGTTCATTGTACTTGTTTCCATGACAACAGTTCCGTCCGATAACTGCAGAGGTTGCGGTGAGTAACTTGAGCCGATCAGATCAGGACAGGCTGTCAGAGAGCTAGACTTCTGCCCTGTGAGATTCTCAACAATGTGGTTTCGTATAATCATCTCCTCCTCATCAGCATTCAGAGCATATGGTGACCCTGACCCATTGCTTCCTCCGGCAGGAATAATATTATCTACGTGAATTTTATCGTTGGCCCGGCTCTGTTTCTTGTTACGGACACATCTCTGAAACAGGTCCCGCCGAGTGTGAAAAAGAACGAACACCACCACAATGGCAATGAGCAGGATTGCAAAAAACGCAATCACAACAATAATTCCTTTCTCCAGCCCCGCTGACTCAACAGCCACCAATAAGCAATGGTAGCCCTCACCTTCCACCACACACTTGTTGTCTCCTCCACATGGGTTGTTCTCACACAGAGCCCCACACACTCCTTCAACTTCTCCTGTGATTTTAATGTCATATTTCTCAGAGGACCCATTCAGGGGAATTGATTCTCCATTGATCAGAAACTGGGACAGGCAACCATCCAAACCTGAATAGAGAAAAAATATAGAAGAATGTGAGAAATGCTAGAGTTTAGTGAATTATAAACAAACTAAATCAATAATAATAGTAAGAACCACGAATTTCGCTAATAATAATGGCTGCCCATCGCAAGTGAAACTCCATCACCAGGTGGTATCAAAAACTGTATTTTGTGGAATTTATGTGCTTTCGATTGGTTATCCTGTTTGTTATGCTGCATCTTGCTGCGCATATGCCTGAATAAAGGCGAGGGAAACCCAACCAAGATGGCATTCACAATTCGTTTGACTGCACCCCAGAACTCAGCCTGGGTTATGGCTACTCAAGGGCCTTCCTGCCTGATTGGACTGAAACCACCTTCTTCCTGATACACCACCACCCCCCCCCCCCCCCCCCCAAGTTGGAAAAGTAAGTTTCAGTTTCAGTTTACACAATTCACAGCCAATCGAGCAATCTTACTATGCTTTGATAGGTCATATATGATGATGAAATAAAAAAAAGATGGTTGTAGATCAGATATTTGATCAATTTTGCAACACAGGTTTTCTGGAATATTTAAATCACAAATTTGTTGTTCTTTCTGCAGAATTAAACCCACGGTTTTCAAATGAATTTCTTAACTGAAGTACACAAACGTTGTTGTTGAATGCCCACAATGAGTAAGATTACTCTTTTGTGCAGCCTGAAAAGGGCGTTAAGTGGTCAGCTGTAATAGCTTTCCTCATATCCCAAGCGTACTGATGAAGGTGGACTGTGGTCCAGGTAGTTATGCTATGCTTGACTTCATCTGCGTGACGCTTACTACTACGAGGATCACGTCAATCCACATCTCATCGGCCAGACTGCCTTAAAAACAGCCTGTTTCCAGGAAATGCTACATCGAAGAGAGAAGGCGGTCTTGGTCAGTATATTGTGACTGACCGAACTAGCATCTCAGTTTCCTTATAGTAAGTAGCATGTCCTTTGCAGAATGTCACTTCCTACAACCGCCAACCTATTTGGCTGTTATAAGTTTCTTGGCAAGTGTGCAGTACGGTAGGTTGCCATTACTTTCCGTACATTGAGGAGTGAAAAAATCCCATGTCTGCCAAACTGAACACGAGCGTGGTCACTATAGAACCATTACACAAGGTGGAGATATCAGCAGCTGTATTGTCATTGTATCAATCCCAGCACATCAACACTGGTAATGGCTTGGCTTGGCTTCGTTCGTTCTCAATCTCCCGCTACCAAATCCTGAAAGGGCTTAAGTTGCAGAATGTAGTCCAGAGAACGGAATTCGTTGTGTCGTAGTTTACAGCTTGACTGCGATATTTGCACCTTTCGGTCCAACACATCCGACTTCAGCAAGCATTTTTTGAGTACCGGGTTAGCATTCCCTCTTCGATCCCTTCTCCTTAGCCAGTCTGCCCTGCTGCAGCCTGTTATCCAGGATCACCACGTGGAAGTATAGAAGGGTCTTGGCAGCTCTGGTTCACTGGCCCTGACGCTAGCAGTCAGCTATGGGTCGCTGACCACTGCAGCTCATGCGCTGCTCAGCATCTTGATCCCAACACTGGTAATGATAACGTGTGCAAGTGAAATGTTAAAACTCACCAAGTAAAAAGAGTAACATCCTATCCAATGAATTTAGGCCCTCATACGATTCTGTGCAACAATCAGTTAGAAACCAGTATCTCAGACCTTATTGAAGATTTGCTGAACATGACGGCTCAATGATTGCTGCTCGGACAAAATTCAAATAAAAAATCTACCCAAATTATTTGTACCTTTCCCCAGGTGGTTTGTTAAGAGCAGCTATAGATGGCACCTAACTGGCTGTGGGTCTACTTAGCTCTAGTGTTTGAGTTTATTAAGATAGACTCACACATCGGTTAAAACCACACTCCAAGAAACTGGCTGTATACAGACTCTGTAGAACCTTGTAAACCAGTACAAAGACGTTAAGTTAAGTTTCTGAAAGTGCCATGTGTACTGGGGAATATTGATCCAGTGTTGTGGTGGAAGAACAACGGTGACAGGGGTCCTATTCTTCAATCTTGTGCACAATGTTATCTTGTCACGTCTCCTCCAACATATGCCCAAGTAAATGACTGCACAGCACTAAGGGCAACACATTTTTAGACAACAGGCACCGCTGTTTGACAGAGAATGTTGAGAGACTTGTATTTTCTTCTTCTTCTTCTTCTGCGTACACAGTCAGACAGTAACCATTATTTTCTCGAAAAAAGCGGCGGTCATCCTGAGACTCTCGCCACTACCATAGAGCTTGTCTTGCAGTTCCACTGGCAATGGCCACATCTGCTCTCTCTGATCCTCGTATGTCGGGCAGTTCTGCAGCAGATGTTCAGTGGTCATTTTACCAGTACCGCACGGGCATTCGTCGGTACACCCTATCTTCAATTTGTTGAATAGGTGGTACCTCAGTCTGTTGTGGCCAGTGCGAAGTCTGAAGACAACGACCTGCTCTCTTCGGTTCAACTGGTAATAGGCATCGTTTTTGGTGTAACCAGTATGTTCGGTTTCCCATTTGGACATGTATCTGGCTTTGATAAGCCGTTTTGACTCTTCGTACGTCATACTGGTATCTGTTTGTGGTAGCCTTGCACCTTCTTTTGCCAGTCTGTCTGCCTCCTCGTTGCCTTGGATGTTGCAGTGTGACGGAACCCACTGTACCACTACCCTTTTTGGTGCGGACTGCTGGCACAGTTTGCAGAGTGCTGCTCTTAAGTCATTAAGCTCAGTGTTTTTCTGGCTTTTTAGCGCTGTGACTACTTCGAGAGCATCTGTCAGCAGGACTATATGGCTCTCATTTTCACTGTGTGTTACCATTTCTTCCACTGCCGCCCTCAGTGCCTCTGCCTCTGCTCTGAAATTGCTTGTGTACTTACCAGTAGCGAATGACAGTGTTATTTTTCTGCCATTTGGTAGGTTCAGGAATGCTCCTGCCCCTCCGTTCTGTGTAGTGTTTGTTACAGAACCGTCGGTGTATGCATGGGTCCAGTCCATGCTTGGGTAGCTTTTCGTTATGAAGCTTAGGGTAGTGTCTCTCCTTTCTTTTTCACTCTGGCAGTTTTTGTTTGCAATACCTGGTATATTTTCTACCACCTCTGGAAATATATCCTGCCTCCAAGTAGGTTTTCGTACAGTAGTGATGGGTTTTGGTGTTGTTAGTGCGTTTATGGGATCTTCGTGCATCTTTGCTTTGGCTATTTCTGCAAAGTTTCTCCGCTTTAGTTTCCCATTTCCCAAATTGTTTAGTCTCTGGTACATTGGATGGTCCGTCAGTCTTCTGAGTTTCTCTGACTGCAGCTGGGCTCTGCAGTCTCTTCTATCGGTCATGGATTGCAGTTTTGTAATCTTTTCAAGTTCTACAATTGGCGTTGACTTCATGCCACCTGTTATAATTCTCATGGCTTGGTTTTGAAGTTTGTTAACTTTATCGAAGTTCGCCTTCGCTGCGGTTGTCCATGCCGCAATGCCATACTCGAGAACTGGTCTCACTCTTCCAGTGTACAGTTTCTTTAGTATGCCTTCGTCTGCTCCCCAGCTTGTGCCAGCAAGTTTCCTCATGATCGCCATTCTTTCTCTGGCTTTCATTCGGTTTCTCTCAATCTGACTTTTCCATGTCATGCGCCGATCAAATGTGACTCCCAGATAGGTTGGGTTGTCGTTTGGCTGCAGGATTTTGCCATTTAGCCTTAATTTGGTACTTTGGGGTTTTAATGAGAGCGAGAATATTGTGCACGTGGTTTTCTCCTCGTTTATTTTGACCAGCCATGAGTTCGCCCATTCTTCCAGCGATGTTAGGGCCGTCTGCATCCGATTTCTTGCTATGGTGAGATTCTTTTCAGAGGTCCACATAGCCAGATCGTCTGCAAACATTGAGCTATGGACTCTTCTTGGTATATTCTCTGTAATATCGTTTATATATACCAGGAAGAGTGTGGGTGACAATACTCCCCCTTGGGGTACTCCCTGCTCGAGTGTCACCTTTTTGCTCATCTGCCCTTGTACTTGGACTCTGGCCGTTCTTTGTTTGAGGTAGTGGTTGATCCACTTGTACATCTTCCCACAGACATCACTTCTTCTTAGCTTGACTCTAAGTCCATCCTTCCAGACTTTGTCAAATGCCTTTTCCAGATCCACCCAAACAGCTACTGTGTGTTTCTGTGCCTGGTAGGCATCTTCTATCTCCTGGGCTATGAGGATGACCTGGTCCTCAGTGGATATGTGCTGTCTAAAGCCGGCTTGCTGTGGAATTAGTATTCGTTTTTCTTCCAGATGCCACATCAGTCTGGTGTTTATCATCCGTTCCATCAGCTTGCCAACACAGCTCAGTAGGATTATGGGCCTGTATCCATTTGGATCTGTTTTGTCCTTCCCTGTTTTTGGTACTGGTACCAGTATTGCATCTTTCCATGCCTGGGGTACAATACCCCTTTTCCAGCTTTGGTTCAGGACTGATAGTAGTTTCTTCTTCGCTGTTTGGCCCAGCCCCATCAGCATTTCGTTTGTTATCCCGTCTTTTCCGGGAGATTTCCTTTTCTTTAGTGTACTCATAGCCTCTTCCATTTCGCGCATTGTTAGTTTGGCCATCATGTGCTCTTCAGGAGCCGTATTTATGTTTTCGTGTCCCTTTAGCTCTTCGCTAATGTCTGTATGCTTATCTGCAGGGACCTCGATGTGGTTTGCTCTGGCATAGTGATCGACAAAGGCGTTTGCGGCTTTCTTACCTGTGATCAAGTTCTCGCCCTGCTTGATAGTAATTTGTTTATTTGACGGGGTTTCGTCGTTCATGGCTCTGACTAGCTTCCATAGCTTGTTCCCGTCTTTGTCCAGGTTCAGACTTTCCGTTTTATTTTTCCAACTTTCTCTTGCTGTTTGCTTGAGAGTGTGTTTGTACTTCGCCGCGGCGGCTTTGAGGGCGATGTTTGCCTCCATGGATTTTTCTCGTTCTGCCATGTTCCTAGCATTTGTTACTGCATCTTCCACTTTCTGTAACTCATCATTCCAGTAGGGCTTATAGTTTTTCCTAGCTCCTCTTGGGATGGTTTCAGTGGCGGCTTGCATTATTGCCTTGCTTAGGCTCTCCACCATGGGCTTCATTTTGGTGTTTCGTGTGTTGATGGTTTCACACAGCCCATCTGTCAGGATTGCAAATCTGTCCCAGTCGGCTCGTTTGTAATTCCAACGTGGGAGCGGTTTTGTTTCCTGTGGGCTTACTTCCATGTCAATGGTTAGCCTGATCGGCCTGTGGTCGCTACCTGCCAGTTGGTTCAGCACCTGGCGGTCTATTTTATAGTGTATGTCCTGTGTGGAGAAGGCCAAATCTGGAGTCGAGGTGGTATGCCATGTTCTTGAATAGAAGCTAGGGCTATCCTCCGGCCTATTGATTAGGGAGAGATTTGCATCTATCTCCCAATCTTCCACTTCGTCACCTCTACTGTCTGTGTCAGAGTATCCCCATCTCTCCGAGTGGCTGTTGAAATCTCCAACTACTATGCAGTTGGAGTCTCTGACCTCCATACTCGAGAGCGATAGGTCTCTGTTTGGTGGTCCGTACAGATTGAAAATGCGGAGTTTCGTCTCTTGAGCCATTATGTCAACTCCTACAATTTCTGCTTGTCCGGTGTGATTGACAGGTACCGCGCTACTCGGTATGCTGTTTCTGGTCAGTATCAGGACCCCTCCTTTGTGGCCTTCTCTATCTAGACGGAAGGTCTGGTATCCTCTGATTGAGAATTTATGGTTATTGTTGAGGTGCGTTTCCTGGATACATGCCACGTCAATCTTACCTTCATGCAGGTGGTGTGTTAGGGAAAGTTTTTTGTTAATGACTCCCTCCGCATTCCACTGTAGTATTTTGAGGGTCTTGAGGTTTTGGCCAATAGACGTTACCCCATAGCCATGTGCCTTGACTCCACGACACATGGGTGGGTGACCACCAGTAGTCAAGGGTGGGCCCCTTCGAGGCGTGAGGCCCGGCGCTATCGCTGCCTGGCGGGTCTCCTCAGGATGAGCGCCATACGTTTTTCGAATAGGTTGTGCTGCCATCATACTGTGATTTACGTTGCACTGTTTTGTTAGGCTTGCGGCCCCGTGCATCCGATTTCAACAGGCGTTTCTGTAGGGATGCCCTCCTTAGCCTTTGGCTGTCCCCAGCCTATCTGCAAGGCAGCAGTTGTTTAAGATCAGAGTTTTCTCTCCTATGGAAGTTGTCTTACCAGACTTTCGAGTCTTCACTACTCGTGTCTATAGGGTGCAATGATGATATGATATATGAGATGGACTGGTTTACCCGGAAGAGAGGCAGTCCAGTGTGTCTGTATCCCAGGATCGTCACGTCCTGCCAGAAACGTAGCATTTGCATGTGAGTGGGGTATCTCTTTTTCCCTTTGTTTTCTTGGCTTCTATGCAGGGATGGTACGCCTAGCATTCCCCGCCACCTGGGGTGTTGACACAGTGGGGCAGGTGTGCAATGTCCGCTGGTCTGCATCTCTTCTGCGTCCAGCATGATAGTTATGGCTGATAACGTACAGAGGTAGATATCGTAGCCGGAGTGCATTTCGCCAGAGGACAAGCCTGGTAATGTCACAGAGATGTTGATCGCCTGGTGTGCGGACAACTCTCATGGTCAGTGGTAGAGTCTTGACAGTTCACAGTGAGGTGGCTGCTCTACTGTTTTCGACACCCCGACCAGGTTCTAAGTCTTTGGTTGGTGTTTTTTCGCACCCCATCGCCGTATAGGGTGAGTATCAAGCAGTTGTCCGCCCGCTTTGATTGGCGGGCGGCAAGAACCTCTTACTGTGGCTCTACCTGATAGGGCTGGGGCGCAAGCCCCAGGTCCCGAGCATGTAGGGGCCTCCCATTGCAGTGGTGCTGAGATTTTGGGCGGGATTGCGGCTTACAAGGGTTCGGCCGTAATCCCCCACATGGTAGCCTCGCGCCCTTGGCTTATCAGCCTGGTACGTGAACCAAAGTGTCTGCGGCTCCTCTCGATTTGAGCTGGTTTTCCGTAGCAACGCCCTGTCATTTGTAGGGTAAAACTGACCTGTCTTCAGATGATCTATTTCCAGCACCCGTTCACTATTTGGTCAGACGAATTTATTGAGGGCTTTTGTTTGTCAATGACCAGGTATTTGAGATCTGCGGTTTCTGCGGAGTTAAACACGATTTCCGTAGCGTTCTTTCATTTGAGTGTTTGAGAGCTGACTTGTCATCCGTGAGTCTAATACCAGCGTACGTTCATTATTAGACCCAAACAGCAGTGCTCTCGATTTGTCAGTTGTTCTACAGTATTGGCGTGTTCAGTCAAATTAAGCCGCAGGTTCCACACCTGGTGGTGCCCTTCCGTCAATTCCCTTAGCGAGACAATCAAGAGGGTAGCCCCAAAATTTTCGAGGGTCTAATTCCAGCACATGTTCTCTATTAGACCCCACGAAGGTGTACTTTTGATAGTCATTCTGCATTATTGGCGTGGTAAGTTAACTTAGGTCTCAGGCTCCACTCCTGATAGTGCTCTTCCGTCAATTCCTTTATCAAACACTGGATGCAGACAAAACCGAGCCACAGGGGGCATAACCCCAGATTTCTGGGGGTCTAAGTCCAGCACCAGTTCCATATTAGGCCCCAGAAGAGTGGTCTCGGCATGTCAATCATTTCAGTGTTGGCCGTGTTGAGTCAAATTAAGCCGCAGGCTCCACTCCTGGTGGTGCCCTTCCGTCAATTCCTTTAAGTTTCAGCTTTGCAGCCATACTTCCCCCGGAACCCAAACACTTTGGTTTCCCGGAAGCTGCCCGCAGAGTCATCGAAGCAACTCCTGCGGATCGCTAGTCGGCATCGTTTATGGTCAGAACTACGACGGTATCTGATCGTCTTCGCGCCTCTGACTTTCGTTCTTGATTAATGAAAACATTCTTGACAAATGCTTTCGCAGTAGCTCGTCTTGCGGCGATCCAAGAATTTCACCTCTAACGCCGCAATACGAATGCCCCCGTTTGTCCCTGTTAATCATTACCTCCAGTTCCGAAAACCAACAAAATATTGTAAAATATTGTATTTTAAAAAACAAATGCACATTTCATGAAGCATGGATATTTTAAAACAAACTTTTTAAATGTTAAGCAATTATTGTAATTTAGTATGAAATAGTTTTAAGATATTTACTCAATTTTTTGTCATACTTTGAAATGACAAACTTTGTTTTTTTGGTTCCTTTATAATTATATAAAATGTCAGATGCTGAGCATCGCATGAGCTGCAGTGGTCAGCAACCCATAGCTGACTGCTAGCATCAGGGCCAGCGAACCAGAGCTTCCAAGACCCTTCTACACCTCCACTCGGTGATCCTGGATAACAGGCTGCAGCAGACAGACTGGCTAAGGAGATGGGATCGAAGAGGGAATGCTAACCCTGTACTAAAAATGCTTGCTGAAGTCGGACGTGTTGGACCGAAAGGTGCAAATATTGTAGTCAAGCTGTAAACTACGACACAACGCATTCTGTTCTCTGGACAACATTTTGCTACTTTCAGGGTTTGGTAGAGGGAGATTGAGAATGAACGAAGCCAAGCCAAGCCATATGAAATGTCAGTAGATCCATATGTCTTACTATTCATAACTACATTTGTATTCTGCCAAATAATTAAAGACCTCTATTTGTATTTTGCTGAAAAGTAAAATCCCTATTTGGTGTACCCCTAATATGTGTATAGGGACAAACTTACCATGTACTTCCTGATTGTTAGGCAAAGATGCTCTCCCTCCAATGATCATATCAATAATGTCGAGAGAATCAAACCCAAATGTGACGCCAAAGTTCCTGGTAGCAGAGTTCTGTCCGTCAAGGTCCAGCTTGTAGATAGTTCCAGAAGCTGCCACTGACACATTGTGCCAGCTCCTGTCCCCAATGTCCACAGCTTCCACAGACAAGGGATCTATCACAGCACCATCAGACTTGAGCAAGAAGTGCACCTTCTTATCAGCAAACTGAGATTGGTGAAACATAGAAATAATGTCAGTCTGTACAATAACTCTAGAACAAAAACAGCAAAGTGATAGGTTTTTGTAGAACATGTCAGGACTAAATAGATGTCAGTGAACCAAATGACTAGACAATAAATAATAGACAGATTCAGTACTATCTCTGCATCGAAGGTCGGCTGCAATGGATCTCTAGTGTACTCTATTTCTCGCTGTAGTGAAGCAATTTGACAGGCTTATTTCAGTCCATCTCCTGATGTTATCCAATAACTTAAAATATTGTCTGCCTCTTGAATGACTGCCTTCCACCCTGGCCTCTAGTATGGTCTTCAACAAGGAGGTATGTTTTTTTATATGACCAAAATAACGTAACTGTTTAACTCTGATTTAGGTCATTAATTTTCTTTTCACTCCAAACTTTTTCAATACTTCCATATTTGTTTTCTTCTTTTTCCAAGAAATGCAACAAATTACCCCCAATATTTAAAATGCTATGAGCGTTAAAAGGTATGTATTATTAAAATAAGAATCAGTGTTTTAAATATGAAAGAGTAATAATAGTTGTTATTTGTTAATGTGAACCGAGCGGTCAACCAGGGTCTTTATATATGACAAAGACAAGAATATTACCACTGCCCCACAGAGAGCATGTCACATGACATAACACCGGCCATGGTTAGGTGGTTTGTTAAGAGATGCATAGACGGCGCCTAACAGGCTGAGGGTCTGCTTAGCTTTAGTGTTTGAGTCTATTAAGATGGACTAGGCATATCGGTTAACCACCCTCTATGGCACTTGTCCCAATGCAGCGGAGTAATAGCTGCTCAAGTCTAGCCCACTAAGCAGGAAATCCTCCTACCGGCTACATCCAGCTTACACCATAGCTGGATCTTGTACAAGGGCATCTGCCCCTGTAGAAGCACAGGTCGACTAAAACTAAGACCAAAAATATTGAAGGGTACAACAATAAGTGTGTGGGTTACTTAATAACATTTCAAAAATGGTTTACAAAGAAAAAGACACTAGGTGTTATTTATCTAGGTCAATGAACAGCAACTAATTTTATATATATATATAAGTGGGAATGTGTGTCTGTCTGACCAGTGCTCATGCATGTCCAATTCAAGGCTTCAATAACTTTGTTGTGGTATAGGGATTCCTTTTGATGCCTTTTAAATTTTAGTCAAAATTAGAACCAAAAGAGCTAGAACAGGAAAACTTAATACTATATTTGGAATAATTTAATGAAAGGTTTGTAAAGTAGAGAAATATAAATGGTGACTGCATAACTCGGTTTGGTTAGTTGGAGAAGGAATGCGCTTGAGTGCTTTATTGGTTTGAAGGAAGGGAAAAGTGATGGGCATGTTCCGGGATGGGGGGGGGGGGGGGGGGAGGAGATGGGCGGGTTTGAGAGGGGAAGAGATGGGCGGGTTTGGGAGGAGGTGGGAAGAGGAGATGGGAGGGGGTGGGAAGAGGAGATGGGAGGGGGTGGGAAGAGGAGATGGGCGGGTTTGAGGAGCGAGGAGATGGGCAGGGGATAGCGGGTTGGATGGGGGGGGGGAGAGGGGGCATAACTTGGAAGATTGTTAAACGAATGTCACATCTTCGATGAGATGAGGGAGTAGTGCAGTGGAGATGTGGGCTAAAACAAATATGCATAAAAATACTTACTTAACATAGCTAGCTTATATCAACAAGTGAGAATGTGTGTGTCTACAAAGAAATAGTATCAACAAGTGAGAATGTGTGTGTCTACAAAGAAATAGTATCAACAAGTGAGAATGTGTGTGTCTACAAAGAAATAGTATCAACAAGTGAGAATGTGTGTATCTACAAAGGAATAGTATCAACAAGTGAGAATGTGTGTGTCTACAAAGAAATAGTATCAACAGGTGAGAATGTGTGTGTCTACAAAGAAATAGTATCAACAGGTGAGAATGTGTGTATCTACAAAGGAATAGTATCAACAGGTGACAATGTGTGTGTCTAGAAAGAAATAGTATCAACAGGTGAGAATGTGTGTGTCTACAAAGAAATAGTATCAACAGGTGAGAATGTGTGTGTCTACAAAGAAGTAGTATCAACAAGTGAGAATGTGTGTGTCTACAAAGAAATAGTATCAACAAGTGAGAATGTGTGTGTGTACAAAGAAATAGTATCAACAAGTGAGAATGTGTGTGTCTACAAAGAAATAGTATACTGCTCAGGCACATGTTGGGTTTGAGCTTCACTGAATTTGGCTTTGGGATCCCTTGTAGAATTTAGTTCCCATTAGAGCCCAAAAGATGAAAAGGAAAATTGTATAGGATTAAAAAAGGTGTGCGTGCGTGTATGTGCGTCGATAACTTACCCAGATGAAACAGCTGAGCAAGTCAGTATGAGAGCTGAACAGCAGTCCCTGGTCAGACTTGGATCTAAACCTGAGCATCACTATTGAGTCACTCGGAGCTCTTCTTCTCCTTACAGAAGCTCCTGGCACCAACTGTGTCAATTTGACATCATGGACATAGCTTGGACGGAGACTGTATTTAATAGCAGCATTGCTTCCTAATGTGAAAGGCTGCTTTTCTGTAGAGAGCATAATAGTAATAGGTCTTAGTCAAGTTTGTAAAAATGTAAAACGGCCGGACTTGAATGACAGCGCAGTGAACCGTCTGTAACAATACACACGTTGGTAACAGAAACAATCCTCATCACAATCTTGATATTTCTTGCTCCAGTGGCAGCATGAAATATTTCTTCTTCAGCTGACCACAAAGGTAAACGATTTTTTTTCCACCGCTTTTGCTGCACAGTTGTTATTCAAACCTGGAGGGTTAGTCCATTCTTGGAAGATTTTTGACCAGCGTCATTGGTGGGCTGTGTATTTTCTGGATCAAAACAGTCTTATACTTTGAACATGGCTAGTAGACCGGACTATAAGAAGGCTCATATGACATGTTCTCAGTGTGGCAGTAACCCTGTTCTCATCTTTGCCACACTCATAGTCCCCCCCCCCCCCCCACAAAACCACAAGCACATAATTAACCCTGTACAGTCCTACCAACAGTTTAACCCTTTCCAGTCCTACCAACAGTTTAACCCTTTCCAGTCATGCTAATAGTTTAACCCTTTCCAGTCCTGTTAATAGTTTAACCCTTTCCAGTCCTACCAACAGTTTAACCCTTTCCAGTCCTGCATACAGTTTAACCCTTTCCAGTCCTGCCAACAGTTTAACCCTTTCCAGTCCTGCCAACAGTTTAACCCTTTCCAGTCCTGCCAACAGTTTAACCCTTTCCAGTCCTACCAACAGTTTAACCCTTTCCAGTCCTGTTAATAGTTTAACCCTTTCCAGTCCTGCCAACAGTTTAACCCTTTCCAGTCCTGCCAACAGTTTAACCCTTTCCAGTCCTGCTAATAGTTTAACTCTTTCCAGTCCTGCCAATAGTTTAACTTGTTCCAGTCCTACCAACAGATTAACCCTTTCCAGTCCTGCCAATAGTTTAACCCTTTCCAGTCCTGCTAATAGTTTAACTCTTTCCAGTCCTGCCAACAGTTTAACTCGTTCCAGTCCTGCCAATAGTTTAACCCTTTCCAGTCCTGCCAATAGTTTAACCCTTTCCAGTCCTGCCAACAGTTTAAGTCTTTCTCAATAGTTTAACCCTTTCCAGTCCTACCAATAGTTTAACTCTTTCCAGTCCTGCCAATAGTTTAACCCTTTCCAGTCCTGCCAACAGTTTAACCCTTTCCAGTCCTGCCAATAGTTTAACCCTTTCCAGTCCTACCAATAGTTTAACTCTTTCCAGTCCTGTCAGCAGTGTAATAATACAGTCATGTTGTGATATTTATTAATAGCGTGATTTATGAACACCACCAAATGTCCTTCGGCCTCTCCTCCTGGATGTGTAACCTGGCCATTTATTAGGGAGGGAGTATAGGACAAAGGCGCCCTATTATGCATGCTATCAAAGTCCACAAAGGAGAGTAGTGAATGGAGATGCCAACCGTACTTCTACAGAAACCAGTACTGTAGAAGCATAAACATCATTTGGGGTATGTTTGGCTTGGCTTCGTTCGTTCTCAATCTCCCGCTACCAAACCCTGAAAGGGCTTACGTTGCAGAATGTAGTCCAGAGAACGGAATGCGTTGTGTCGCAGTTTACAGCTTGACTGCGATATTTGCACCTTTCGGTCCAACACATCCGACTTCAGCAAAGGAGTAGGTTTTATGATTAGCGTCTGTGGCAGAGCACACGCTTTTCACATCAAATGTACAGGGTTCTACTACCTCTACCAACTTGCTATAGGTCATTCCGCTGTAAATGGACATTTGGCTTGCTTCTAGGGAAGGAAAAGCAGAGAGGAAGGGAATTGGCCACCCCACTTCATATACAAAATGAACAATGTCGTCTCTAAAACATGAAAAACAAAATGTCGATTAAAAAAGGGCTGAGCTATGATAAAACATGCATTGATAAAGATATTGTGGTAGAAACGTGGTCTTTGTGACGTTATTTCTGTAGTACTGCTCCTATAAATATGAATGTGTTATTCCCCGTGTGAAGTTGTTTGAACACCTGCCCTTTACACAATGTCAGACAACGAGGTTGGGGAGAACTGGCCATTCCACCTAATAAACAAGATGTGTGGTCTACTACACTTAAAGTCTCTAACATCTTTCTCCCCGAAGGCAATCATATGAGACTACGTGACCATTTTTGCATTATGCAAGTCTGCAGTGGTAGCCGCATGCTTTTATTTGAGTCCGTGAGGAATGATTCATATTTTTTAAATAGTTTCTTATTGTGTCTGTTTTGGCAGATATGTACTATTTGTTTCGTTGAAACGATCATTTTTAGGTTGGCAAGTGTACTAGCGATTCGTTGACTCTTGGGTGCGCTGATGAAGGACAAAGATAAATGATATATCATCAGTCAAATCCCCAAGTGACACGATGATTTGCATTAGAGGATTCTGAACTAGATGGCACCATAGATATGGAGGGAAAATATGATAAGAGATACCGAAAGAGATCGGGAGACTGGCAGAAGTGGAAGGATCTGTGCGTGTGTTCCTGCAGGAATAAGACGTTCATGTTCACGACTTTGAGATGGAATCACAAATTCGTGGCCAATCAAGAAGAGGCACAGTTTCTTCCCGTGAAGAAACAGATACATTGATGTAGAGAAAGAGGCAACAGCTCTACCTACGGTCTAGGGATGAGAGCCCATTTGCTACTGTAGAGCAGTGCTGTCCAACCCGAGGTCCGCGAGACAATCTTACGTGGCCCGTCACAGTTCTCACGCTTTGTGTCAAACCAAAGTCAGTGAGGAAAGAGAAAAATCGGTCTATGGTGTCTAGAAATAAATAAGAACTCAAGGTGACTTAATACAGGTTTATAAGATAGTCAAGGGAAATGATACATGAGACTATGACCAGTACAAGAACAAGAGGGCACAGTTGCACATTAATTAAAGAAAGGTCCAGCTTAGATACTAGGAAATATTTTGTTAGTCAGACAGTGGTGAATGCTCGAAATGCATTGCCACAGTAAATAGTTGAGGTAGGGTCAATTAATGCACTCAAGAATAAATTGGATGTGAAGTTATTTTTAGATCAAGTGAAGTAGAAGCAACTGGTTATATAGACTCCGCAGAGTCTTCTAAGTCAGTATAACGACGTTAGGTTAAGTTAAGACGTTTCTTGATCACCGTGGTAGTTCATCATTAATGGTAAGCTTGTGTGCGCTTATTTGTTATGACAGGCCCTTATGTTTTATAGCAGTCAATTGTGTAGTCTCTGCATTTGAAACCTTGGCGTGGTGTTCGGTTTCATAACAAAATACGTAAAACATAATTGAGGGAATAAAATGATCTGATAAAGTCACTAATATAGAGCTGTGAGAAACAGCCGGACAGATGCCATTGGGACTAGACGTAAAGAGAAGGCGAAGGTGATGGATAAAACACACATTACGGAAACCAGGTAGTATCATTGCAAGGCAGTCACTGTTCTGGAATCCTCAGGGCAAGAGCAGTAGAGGCAAACCTGAACACTCATAGTGGAAGGAAGTAGACATAAATCTAAAAACGGTAGGAAAGACGTGGGGGAAGACGTTGGGGCGGGGGCGGAGGTGGTGGGTGGGGATAGTGGAAACGAAGGCGCATAACAGGACTGCTTGGCATGACAGGACTACTTGGCAAGTATTTGTTGAGGACATGTACTCCGAAGGGAGATGATGGGTTTTGATTTGATTGATGTTTCTTAATATGTATGAGTATTTTATGAAATAAAACACAATAGCAGATCCGCAACAAAAGTTGCAAACAATGGTTGTGTGTCTATAATCATCATCATCATTACCATTATCATCAGTAGCTTCATCATTATCATCACCCTTATCATCAGCATCATCATCATCATTTGTTTTATTTCGTTCCACGGCAGCACGTGGCTACCACTGTAAGTGGCGTCCTGACAAGACACACACACCAAAACATGTATGTGTGTGTTCTTGTAGTTGTAGTTTCTGCATCCCTTTGTTGTACATGCTGAGCAAGGCAGCCTCAGTGCACCACCCTCTAAAACAGCTACTGAAACACAAGGCTAAGGTACAATTCAGTACACACAGAATAGCATAGGGTACGACGTTGCGGGCAATACGTCTTTATCAAGGACTGGACAAACGAAAACGGCACAGTCAACTAAGCGATATAAGACTCACTGATGAGGCAAAGGTCATCTATGAAGTCAGTGGAGCACCTGCACGTCATGTGAGACCACTTGTCCACACAGACGCCGCTGTTGTAGCAAACATGTTCCTCATCGTTGCACGAATCTGTGGGTTGTGATCGAGGGCACGTCTCACTAACGTTGTACATGTCTTCTGGACCATTGTTGCCTGGGTCCAGCCGGTTCACCACAAATGGCCTGCCATTGATGGACACACTGTGCATGCATCCTCGGAAGTCGTGAGTGGAGATGTGTCCGTTGTGCTGCAGGATATCCCCAAAATTCCGAACGCCACCAATGCTGATATAGTGACCCTGAACTTGCTGATTGCTGTAAGAGGGAGACAAAGAAACACATGATTGACAGCATTCACCCGTACTCTCTTCAAACTATCTTATATACCTTTACTGTAGATGTCAGTGGCTCCCGTGTATCAGTTTCCGCTCGAGGCGTGATTTAGTCTGTCCATAGTATACCGAGATTATTTGGTCAATAATTTAACGACTGAATTAATGCATTCTAAAATCACTAGACCCTGGGTTTCCCCTCAAAATCACTAGACCGGGGTCTTCCCTCATATAACCAATATACACTGGATTCCCCTTCCAAATCACTAGGTCTCCCATTTTAAAAACATTAGATACTGGATCTCCCATCACAAATCACTAGGTACTGGATCTCCCATCACAAATCACTAGATACTGGATCTCTTATCACAAGACACTGGGTCTCCCTTCATAAATCATTAGACACTGGATCTGCCCTCATAAAATAATTAGACACTGGATCTGCCCTCATAAAATAATTAGACACTGGATCTGCCCTCATAAAATAATTAGACACTGGATCTGCCCTCATAAAATAATTAGACACTGGATCTGCCCTCATAAAATAATTAGACACTGGATCTCCTCTCATAAAATCATTAGACACTGGATCTCCTCTCATAAAATCATTAGACACTGGATCTCCTCTCATAAAATCATTAGACACTGGATCTGCCCTCATAAAATAATTAGACACTGAGTCTCCCCTCGTACAATCATTAGACACTGGATCTCCTCTCATAAAATCATTAGACACTGGATCTCCTCTCATAAAATCATTAGACACTGGATCTCCTCTCATAAAATCATTAGACACTGGATCTGCCCTCATAAAATAATTAGACACTGAGTCTCCCCTCGTACAATCATTAGACACTGGATCTCCTCTCATAAAATCATTAGACACTGGATCTCCTCTCATAAAATCATTAGACACTGGATCTCCTCTCATAAAATCATTAGACACTGGATCTGCCCTCATAAAATAATTATACACTGAGTCTCCCCTCGTACAATCACCAGACAATGGGTCTCCTTTCAATCAGTAGACACTGGGTCTCCTTTCAATCAGTAGACACTGGGTCTTCACTCATATAACAACTAGACACAAGGCCTCCACACACATATTTAAACCAACAATTGGACACTTACTCTGACACGAAAGAAGACTGGCTGTAACAGTCAGCGCGCTGGTCAGTGCATGTCTCACAGACAGACTCCACACATTTCTGGACCATTAGGTTGGCAGTCTGAAAGAGAAGTGCATTACGCCGTGATACCACGTAGTCAGGAATGTAGAAATAATGGCCATGTTGCTTACACCAGGTTTTGTAGGGCACTGTTGGAGCCACTCCAGCATACAGAAGACCTACACTGTCTAGTCCTAAATATCTTCTTCTTTCTCGTTCGTCTTCAGACCCGAACTTCAATGGCTCTAACAAAAGCAGCAGTTGACTCAAAACCTGTGTACACTTCCGTGCAGCTTCTCGTGGAAGGACACTGGCTGTTAGCAAATGCTACTTCTTTTGTCGGTATGCAGTGGACAGGACTGCAAAATATGTTCTGCCTTAATGGGGCTGTGCCGCAGGCCCAAAGGTCTGTAGTTCCAATCTTGAACTTCTTGTACAGATGACATCTAAGTCTTTTGTGACCTGTGCGTAGCCGGAGAATTATCACCTTATCTCGCCCGGGGAGTTGATGGTAGGCATTGTTTTCTATGTGGCCAGGGTGGTCTTGTTTCCCTTTTGCACTGTACGTTGTCCTGATGAATGATTTAGTCTCATTGTATGTAATTTCTGTATCACTCTGCGGCAGCATTCGTCCCTCTTTGGCGAGTCTGTCCGCCTCCTCGTTGCCTGGAATGTCGCAGTGGGCTGGTATCTACTGGACTATGCTTTTTTTGAAGCACTGGGACAGGCGTTCGAGAGAGTCTGTCAGAGCACAGAGTTCATTTGTGTGCTAGTTCTTGAGCGTCATTAACACTGCGAGGTCGTATGTGAAAATGACCACTTGCTATTCTGCTTGCTCCTTATAAGGGTTTCAGCTGCTTGTCTCGGGGTCCCAAATATGATCCTGATATCAAATCTTCTTCTCTCCTAAACACGAGGACGCCACATATAATCACATAGTAGATACTATTTTAAGGTATGAAGTGTTAGACACTGCATTGCGTTAGGTCCTCAGCTTACTTACTTACTTCCCGTGTCCGGCAACCTCACAATGTATTGAGCCAGACATCAGCTGCCCTAGAAGCTCTTTCATGTACTGCCATGCGATCTGCCAAAGCACATGGTTCCTGTATTCTTGGGCAGTTATACAGATGTTCGGAGTCTTAGATGACTCCGTATTTGCAGACATCGTTGTCAGCATATCGTCATATTTTCATGTTCGATCTACACCTGGACACTCCCGTTCGTAACATGTTCACGTCTCTCTCTCTCTCTTTACACAGAAAACGCCATTTCGTGACCTGTCGTAAGGTCTTATTTGATATCCATCCATCCCTCACCTTATCTTTGGCACCATTTTTCGGTGCAGCTGCTGGTCTGTTGACCGCACAGAAAGAAACCTTTCCTTGACTTCAGTTGTTCCTCTTCTGAATTATATTTAGGTCTTCAGCTAAACAGATTGGAGTGGTAATGTCATGCTCGCCTTCCAAAACTCAAACATGGAAATACACTTTTATTTATCTATATATCTATATATTTATATACGATCAAAATTTTGGATAGAGGTAAGCAAAATATAACAAAATAAATGCATATCTCACATAACGAGGGCAGCGTATCGAAGTGATTAGTGGTACTTCTCACAAACCAATGCTGCACGTGTTCGAATTAATAAACTCTCATGGTCCTTACTCTCTATGGGAAGAAAAAAATACAAAAATCGGTGCTGATGTCGGATGCATTGAGCCATTAGACGCAAAAACACAGTACAGCGAACTCTGTCCTAGGAAATAAGGCAGCCAGCAATCATTATATAAAATAATAATAAGATGATGCAGCAGTGAATGAGCTGACAGAAGCCAGCGATTCATAGCTCGATGCTTGCATCAGGTTCAGCGAACCATAGCTGACCAAGACCCTATTCCGCCTTCAAGTGGCGGCCCTGAATACAGGCAACACTAGTCACCAATGAAGTCTGGCCATGGAATATGGATCGCAATGGGAATGTGAACAAAGTTCCTAAAAAAGCCAACTGAAATCTGATGTGTCGGGCCGAATAGCGCAGATATCGCAGCCTCGCTGTAAACTATGACACAGTGTCACAACGCCAAAAGAGGAATAAAAATAACAACATAATAATAATACTAATGCAGGAATGAATGAATAATAATCCCACATACAATCGGGAAGGGTAAGGACCAGTTATACGAAATGGAGCAGAACGATAAAACCGGATGTGAGAAAGAATGTGTGAAAGACAACACGGAATTGGAGGCCGTCAAGCGATAAGGTCTCAATTGATGTTTGACGTGCCCTCTGGTCCAAAATTACGAGCTCTCAATACAAACAACTTCATTGTGAAAGCATTCCAGAATGATGCCGTATTGTTACAGTGGCCTTGACAGCTTCCTGAGTATTTGTCACTAGACATGAAAATGATTGACATTTACTGGATTGTTGGATGCCCCGTCCTTCAGCGGCGGTTACACAACTTCCCTTCCAACAGTCTCTGTCATGGGCCATGGAGGACCAGTATATAATGAGTCGCCCACCCGTGGCATCGTGAATGTTGCTGAATGCAAGGGAGTCGGACCAGGGCGTTGGTGGTAGTTTCTGTGGTCTGAACTTGTCTCTGTGGTACTATATTGCTGTCGCTGTGCTCCATCGATTGTCTGTTCTTCACAGTAAGTGACCCACCCAACGATGTTTGATCTTGTTTGCATAAGAGACTGCATCTTCCACTAGGGACAACTGCCGTATGTGAGAGTTGTGTAGACCTTTTGTACGCTGGCTATGAAGCGCGAGGTCGACCACGTGTCTCTCAGGGGAGGCTTGGGTCACTCTGCGTTTGGACTCGATCTCCTTCGTGAGTAACTATGTTTCCACGACATTTCACATTGCAGACAGCTAGTACTGTAGATTTGATGAGAAAGGGGCGCAGGCTCTGGTCGTGGCTGTTGTCCAGTGCAGGCGTTATGGACGATCAAAACTGCCCCACCCGCGTGCCGCCTAGTTCAGGTCGTTCTGCATGTTGAGCAGACGTCCAGGTTAAATGCACTCGTTCACGTCATCTAGACTCTCTTCGTCGATAATGATTGGGGACCGCGTCTTAAGCGTGTTCATTTCGAGTTCCGCTTTCTTTCCCTCTCGATTTAGCACTGCTAGCATTTCATTGGCGTCCTGTAGCTGCCTCTGATTGACAGTTAGGAATATAATATGTGCCTTGTCCTTTGGCGATAAAACGAGATGGGAGTCATGACGATAACAGGTAATTAAGTGTAAAAAGTGTGGAAATCCTGCATCTAAATATATACGATACACATGAAAGACAATCTCTCTCCCCGTGGCTTTCAATTTGTATCTAAATCCGTAGGTCCGTCTGGCTAAAACAGGGTTATCAAACAACGGCTAATCGTGTTGCCTGCAACAGGAATTGCACCACAATGTAGGTACATGATAAGAAAGATTGAGAAGGACAACGAACTATTCGACCATATTATGGCGATAATCAAATATCAAACACCCATTGAATGTGAAACTAAGGCAGAAGGATAAGTCTGCCGAAGACGGACGTGTCGGACCGAAAGGTGCAAATATCGCAGTCAAGATGTAAACTAGCGACACAATGCATTATGTTCTCCGGACTACATCCTGCTACTTGCAAAGCCCTTTTCATGGCTTGGTAGCGGGAGATTGAGAACGAACACAGAAGAAGTTATATAAGTGAAAATGTTAAAAGTAAAGTCTTCCTGTCATGCGCCATCATTCCGATCTTCGTCATTCCTGTCGCTTGACTCGAGCTCTCTTCTCCATGAGTGTTTAGGTTTGCCCCTACTTCTCTTGCTTTGAGGATTCCAGTGACTGCCTTGTAATGCTATCAGCTATTTGCCGTAATGTTTATCCTGTCCATCGCCATATCCTTCTTAATGTCTAGTCCCACTGGCGTCTGTCCGGTTATTTTATACTAGTAGCTTTCTCATAGCATTTGATGTTTGTTCAATTTGGCGCAACTATCCATTGATGAAAGCTTGGACCTTTAAAGTTGTCCGTTTGCTTATTCCCTACGTCACAGAGTCATACAATATTATGGACTATGTATTTTTTCGATGGCCCCAAATTCATGTAAAGAATGAAAGCCCCTCTCCCCTTTTGTATTCTTAATTTGATATCCATATTTATCTTCCTACTTTGACTGTATTACTACCAAGATATATAAACAGATAGTGCTCATTGTTTTTATCTATCGTTTTCTCTCTTCTTATTCTTCTTCGGCGATCGTCATGAAAGGAACGCTGTGTCGTGGTTTACATCGAGACTGCGATATCTGCATCTTGTGCCCCGACACATCCGATGTCAGCTGCCTGTTTTAGTACCGGGTTTGCCTTCCCACTGCGATTATTATTACTTGACGAGACTACACTAGCGACTTGTGCAGCCTGTTTGCAGGGCCGCCATGTGGAGGCGGAATAGGGTCTTGGTCAGCTGTGGCTCGCTGACCCTGCTAACAGCCAGTTATAAGTCGCTGGTTGCTGCCAGCTCATTCACTGTTTGATCTCTTCTGACTCCAGAGACTGAGCTATTCACAATGTTACTTCTATATTATTATTATTTTTTTTGTGCGTTCGCCTTATTTTCTCTAATCCCCAAAGCGGTGTGCGTTGCACTGTGGTTTTTATTTTCCGCCTCTCGGCCAAGTGCATCCCAATTCAGCATAACTTCTGTATTATAATATAAGAGATCATGTCATTAGAGCGTTCGAGATCAAAATGCTGAGCAGCGCATGAGCTGCAGTGGTCAGCGATCCAAAGCTGACTGCTAGCGTCAGGGCCAGCGAACCAGAGCTACCAAGACTCTTCTACACCTCCACGCGGTGATCCTGGATAATAGGCTGCAGTAGGGCAGACTGGTTAAGGAGAAGGGATCGAAGTGGGAATGCTAACCCAGTACTAAAAAAATGCTTGCTGTAGTCGGATGTGTTGGCCCGAAAGGTGCACATATCGCAGTTCATCTGTAAACTACGACACAACGCAATCCGTTCTCTGAACTATATTATGCCACTTAAGCCCTTTCAAGGTTTGGCAGCGGGAGATTGAGAACGAACGAAGCCAAGCCATTAGAGCGTTCAAACTAACTCAGAAGACTACACTAAACTAAGCATGACTTCCGACTTTGAGAATGGCATGGTGTCCTGCAGGACTTTGAGGACAGTTTACCCTAGAAGGGTTAGGTCGTCCTGTTAGTATCCTCTTTCAACATGATTCCAGCGTGGCAGTCATTATATTGTCGTCTCTGTTACACATAGGGGGCCATAAAATACTGACCAGAACGTGGCGCTAGGTTCAGGCACAGTATACTGACCAAGATCACTATCTCTCTACCATGTAATGTCTCATGGAAACAAGCTGTTTTCAAGGCAATCTATCTGACTAACGAGATATGGATCGCCGTGATCCATGTAGTAGTAAGCATCATGCAGATGAAGCCAAGCATAGCAAGACCGCGGTCCACTTTCATCAGACTGCTCGGGATGTGAGGAAATATACTACAACCCAACACAACGCACTTTTCAGGGCGCACAAGAGTCTGTTGCTGTCCATTCTAAGAACATGTCCGATGTATGCCCACCGTTTTTTCATAATGAATGATGAAACATATTGTTGATTGTTGACTTATCTAATTATTTTGTTGTTTATGTATTCCTCCCAGCCAATGTTCAAGTTATCTAAGACACTTATTCTCGCTTGTTTTCCCAAACCGTTGTTATTGTCCAGCATTCACATCCATAGGTGAGCATTGGTGATACGTTGGAGTAATACGTTTTTGAATCAGCTTATCTATATGTGATTTCATAGTGAGTCTACCGTCAAGCTCAACTCCGAAGTATCTTGAGTTTTTGTCGTATGTCAATTTCACTCCGCTCATTATAGCCCGAATGTTTTTCTAATTAATCCGTTTGTTTAGACTGTACACCGTTTTCTCTGCATTCATTTCAAAGGGTGAGAGAGGAGAAAAAAAAGGGGGAGTTAGGATTCATTGTGGTTATTAAATAAAATCAACAACTGTTACACACATATCCCTACATGAAGACAGCTTGATAAGAGTTATAAAACAAGCATAAATAATTAAGTTACAGAACAAATTCCCACAAATAAGATAACATAAATATCACGTTTCTACAAAAATATATTTATATGTAGATTTTACTGTAGTACGACCACTCGGCTATCACATTCGCATTCATAAGCACCTCAAGGTGGCTTGGGGTTACGACTTTGGTCTAAAACATAAACACATGACAACTTCAATGGAAGCAGTAATCGGTGCCGCGAAGAGATGATCCTTGCTGAAGAGTTATTGACAAAGGCAGGGTAATATCTGTGACAGATTGGATTCAAAACCCTCTCCAAAATTTATCTCCACACAGCAGTGATACGACAACTCAGTTAAGTGCATGGCCAAGTGTCTTGTTTATGTTTGACTGGAGCCAAGTTAGGGCGTATTATATTTCATTCTGAAGATATCTAAGATTGTTGGCTAGGAGTCTACTGGCGAGTACTCGAGACAGGCTGAAATTTGTTTCCAGGTCACGAGATCTAGTTCAAATCCGGGGAATTTTGTACTAGATTCAAGCTTGGTCCCCAAAAGGGTTGAAACCATATGATGTGTCATGAATTGTAAATCTATCTAAAGTTATAATTTACTACATACACATCTTCTTCTACGTGTTATGTCGACTGACGACGGCCATCGTTACTATGTGCAACTTCTTGATCCGGGTTATTTATGATTTTTGGTGTTGACTTCATTCTTGAAAATGTGTGTTAACTGGTTGTCACTAACAGTAAAAATACAGACATAAGAGAGAATTAGCAAAGATAGGAACCTGATTATCATCTTGAAGCAAACTCTGTTGGGCTTTTGTATCAAGTGTCTGTTTGCAGTGGCTTGAAGGGGGAGCCAACAATTAAATACTGACTGAGCGAATACTGACATACCATATATAGTTGGTGTAGCAAATTTTGACATGTGCTTTATGAGTGTAACCCTTTTGGATGCTCTTTGAATCATCAATATCCTTTAAGTGCCATAGACGGCACATACTGCAGAAACCAGTGTTCACTATCCAGCCTGATCAGTCTGATCTATTTTCAGTCCATGAATGTTGGTCAAGCCAATAATAGAACCATCTCTGATTGTTCTGCGGAGTGTTTCTTTCGGTGTTCATCCTTTCCTGCTGCCCGATGGTGATCATACAAAAGCCTTGCAGAACGAGTCTGTTGCTGTCCATTCTAAGAACATGTCCGATGTATGCCCACCGTTTTTTCATAATGAATGATGAAACATATTGTTGATTGTTGACTTATCTAATTATTTTGTTGTTTATGTATTCCTCCCAGCCAATGTTCAAGTTATCTAAGACACTTATTCTCGCTTGTTTCCCAAAACCGTTGTTATTGTCCAGCATTCACATCCATAGGTGAGCATTGGTGATACGTTGGAGTAATACGTTTTTGAATCAGCTTATCTATATGTGATTTCATAGTGAGTCTACCGTCAAGCTCAACTCCGAAGTATCTTGAGTTTTTGTCGTATGTCGATTTCAATCCGCTCATTATAGCCCGAATGTTTTTCTAATTAATCCGTTTGTTTAGACTGTACACCGTTTTCTCTGCATTCATTTCAAAGGGTGAGAGGGGAGAAAAAAAAGGAGGAGTTAGGATAATTACAAGTTAAATAACAGATAAATATGAACATTTAAATACACGAAAGCTAACATAGCAACAAATGTAGACATTTTATTTCTAAAATATTGTGAGAGACGTGTCGTATTCATAGAGCTGATCTGTTTCTTTGTAACCTGACGACATACACAAAATAATGTTATGAGGTCTCAGAATGAATGCTATTCCTCAAGTATCTGTACTGTGCGAGTGAATGTCTTGATTCCATTGGCAGTCAGATAAGAGGACAGCAAACAAAGGAGTATAAGAAGAATGCAAGACAGCAGATTGCTCGAGGAACAGGGTACGAATAAATAATACAGTATTCCCAGGGTGCAAAACAAGAGGTTTCCTTGGATACAGGAAGGGGAAGCCACTTTTATTGTTTATTTTTGCACGTGGAGTTACCTTATTTGACATTCACAGTGAGGAACACGAGTTGCCAGGAGGCTTGTTGAACCCGGAGGAGGAAAGTCCGAACCCACTGAGAGAAGAGCTCAACACGGCTCTTAAAGGAATGACAAACTCAAGAGCTTTCCCAGAGTTGTTCAATTGACATCAACAAATATACTATACGTTACAGCAAGTGTGTATGTGTGTGTGTAATTAAGCGAGAGAGAGAGAGAGAGAGAGAAAGAGAGAGAGAGAGTGATAGAGAGATAGAGAGAGAGTGATAGAGATACATACACACAGATTAGGATTGAGATAAAACGAATGAGCTAAAGAAAAAGAGAGAAAGTGAAAGAGAGAGAGAGAGAGAGAGAGAGAGAGAGAGAGAGAGAGTGAGAGGGAGGGGAATAAAGTGATTGACAACATATGTTAAACATATATAGATCGTGCGCCTTTTTACTGTGCTGTCTTCCATTGTAATGTAGTACTTCTGCTGCCTTGAAACTTCATTATTTTACAGGCCATACGCTTGTAACAATTGTTATAGCTATTTGCAAACCTCCAGACCCCGAGAAGCGCACCCCTAAAATACAGTATACAAGTCCTTTGCATTTGATGGTCTGAATGTGCCATTGTAATAGTTCCATACTAGTTCGAGAGAAGGAGGCTGCGTGGTCTAGGGCTGAAGAGTCCGTTTCACAACCCCAACGCACCTGGTTCGAATCACGCTATTGTCCAGTTTAGTAAAAAAAGCGGGGTTTTCGCTCCTCCGCGTACGAAAAGAATGGCAACCTACCATACTGAACACTTGTCAAGAAACTTATAACAGCCAAAAAGGTTAGCGATCGTAAGAAACGACGTTCCGCAAAGGACATGATATTTACTTTAGTCCGGAAGATAACTTGTGGTTTACATACGTCTTTACTGTGAGGTTGAAAGCGTTGCTTCTACGCTTGTTTCGTATGACTGTTGTTACGGGCAACAACAACCATTTTGATTGGATTTGTTTAGTGACGTGTCCCACGGATTTATATGTTGAGGTACTAAATATAGTTCGAGTCAAACGCAGTTATGCGTGTAGGCACTAAATATAGAGTGAGACAGTTATACGTGTAGGCACTAAATATAGAGTTAGAGAGTTATACGTGTAGGCACTAAATATAGAGTGATACATTTACACGTGTATGCACTGAATATAGATTGATACATGTCTATGTGAATCTGCTGAATATATAGTGAGCCATTTATTCGTGTTGGCTATGAATATAGAGTGAGATAGTTATTCGTGTTGGCTATGAATATAGAGTTAGAGAGTTATACGTGTAGGTACTAAATATAGAGTGAGAGATTTATACGTGTGGCACCAAATATAGAGGGAAAGAGTTACACGCGTAGGCACTAAATATAGAGTGAGGTAATTATACGTGTAGGCACTGAATATAGAGTGATACATTTACACGTGTATGCACTGAATATAGATTGATACATGTCTACGTGTATCTGCTGAATATATAGTGAGCCATTTATTCGTGTTGGCTATGAATATAGAGTGAGAGAGTTATACGTGCAGGGACGGAATATAGAGTGAGAGAGTTATACGTGTAGGCACTGAATATAGCTAGAGTAAAACGCAGTTCTACACTTTAACCACAAAATCCAAGTCCAGTTTGAATCAATCACAGTTCTACAAGTGGACCCAAAAATGCAAGTCTAGCTTACAAAGAATTTATTATTACAACTAATGTAAACTAAATCTGATCAATATATTCTCTGTTCAAGTGCCTTTTAGGTTTTCCTGTGTTCATTTTTTGGGCCATCCCTTTCCAATCGATGTCTGTTTAGCAATGACACAAACAGTTGAGCAAGTACAGATCAATTTTCTCGTTATTGACAAAATCAAGCTTGTCAACATTTTCGGTGGAGCTGGCACTGGAGACCAGGGACCTGGGGATCTTCTAGTGTTTATCTATGACTGTACTGGTGACACGAAGCATCAAGTACTAATATATGATCACGTCAGCAGTTTCTGGTTATAACTGCTCCGTACTAGGGGTCAATAAGGGAACTTTACGTCTCCAAGATAACAAACGCCACATTCTTCACGTTTTTAGCATTACGATGATAACACATCGGTTAATTCCACATGATTAAAAGCATTATATCTCTCCTTCAGATAATTTCACATGATTAAAAGCATTATATCTCTCCTTCATATAATTTCACATGATTAAAAAAGCATTATATATCTCCTTCATATAATTTAACATGATTAAAAGCATTATATCTCTCCTTCATATAATTTCACATGATTAAAAGCATTATATCTCTCCTTCAGATAATTTCACATGACTAAAAGCATTATATCTCTTCTTCAGATAATTTCACATGACTAAAAGCATTATATCTCTCCTTCAGATAATTTCACATGACTCAAAGCATTATATCTCTCCTTCAGATAATTTCACATGACTAAAAGCATTATATCTTTCCTTCATATAATTTCACATGACTAAAAGCATTATATCTCTCCTTCATATAATTTCACATGACTAAAAGCATTATATCTCTCCTTCACATTCCATAGGATCGAGGGATTACTTTCATGAGCATTTCATAGTTGGTGATGGTGCTCTTACAAGCAGACAAATAATACTATACTACTCTTACAAGCAGACAAATAATACTATACTACTCTTACAAGCAGACAAAGAATAATATACTACTCTTACAAGCAGACAAATAATAATATACTACTCTTACAAGCAGCCAAATAATACTATACTACTCTTACAAGCAGACATAAAATACTATACTACTCTTACAAGCAGACAAAGAATAATATACTACTCTTACAAGCAGACAAATAATACTATACTACTCTTACAAGCAGACAAAGAATACTATAATATTCTTACAAGCAGACTTGGAATAATGTACTACTCTTACAAGCAGACATAGAATACAGTTCTACTCTTTCAAGCAGACATAGAATACTATTCTACTCTTACAAGCAGACATAGAATACTGTTCTACTCTTACAAGCATACTTGGAATACTGTTCTACTCTTACAAGCAGACATAAAATACTGTTCTACTCTTACAAGCAGACATAGAATACTGTTCTACTCTTACAAGCAGACATAGAATATTGTACTACTTTTACAACCACGCATGGGATACTGTACTACTCTTACAACCAAACCAAACACATGTACTGCCGATATCACCAGTTATATACAAACACATAATATTGCTACAATTTCCACAGCAAGTATATTTAGACAGACCGGCGACGTCGCAGTCATTATCAATTATCGTGCACACGTTGTGGAAGATATGGCGAATAATCAGCCAATGTATTTAGCGCAATAAGCGGACACAATAAAGTTGAAAAGGTCCACTTGGAGTATCATGTATCGTCATGAGATATAGCTGCATAAAACGCTTCCATTCATCTTTCACATGGACCGGGAGCTATAACAAGTATCTGGAGATACGTTGTATGTATGAACCAGTTTCAGATTTCAGTTTTTGTTCTTTTTAAAGTCCTGGGGGGCAGGGATCACACATGGACGATACGGGACAGCATGTCAGGGCACATGCGAAACAATGTCATTCATGACATTAGATTGAGAGTGTCCGTATTTTGTATTTGATGATAGGAGATGGCGATAGGGTGGAGAATCATACTCCTTCGCTCGTTCATGATGTCTTTAGGCACGACGGGGAGAGCAATGACATCAGAGCTTGTTATTATTCAAGGGTTGTTGTGGATATAGCGGCGCCAAGGGATCTTGCCAGTAAACATCACATTATCCGTGCATTCGGTGTGTATCAAGTACATTGATTTGATGACGAACCCACGTGAAACCCAGTCGAACCATTCTGTTATCACTGTACCAACTCTCTGCAACCAGTGTCAGACATGGACTCTCGCCAAGGCACAAGGAAGAACAAACCTGGTATGTGAAATGAGATGTTTGAAAAAGTTGATGGGGTCACAAGCCCGGACAGAGCACGAATCAAGGTAATCAGACAGAAGGTGGGTATGGCCTACACGGAGAGGTAGATACTAAAATGGTTTGGACACCTGACAAGAATGCAACCAAAATTACCAGCTGTTCGTATCTACAATACTATACATCAAGGGTGCAGAGCAAGAAGTAGACCACGAAACAGATGGGTAGAAGGTGTAAGTAAGACGCTGAAGAAACACGGAATGACAACAACATCGGCGACAAAGCTGGCACACGACAAAAGACACCTCCTCGCAACGTCTACCGACACAATTGGATAGAAGATGATGGTCACGGTAACATAAATGGGATATTGTTTCTAGAGCTTCCTTACACACCCAGACGGCTACTACACACCCAGACGGCTGCTGCTACACACTCAGACGGTTACTACACACCCAGACGGCTACTACACACCTAGACGGCTGCTGCTACACACCCAAACGGCTACTACACACCCAGACGGCTGCTGCTACACACCCAGACGGCTACTACACACCCAGACGGCTGCTACACACCCAGACGGCTACTACACACCCAGACGGCTGCAACACACCAAGACGGCTGCTGCTACACACCCAGACGGCTGCTTCACACCCAGACGGCTGCCACACACCCAGACGGCTGCCACACTCCCAGACGGCTACTACACACCCAGCCGGCTGTTGTTACACACCCAGACGGCTGCTACACACCCAGACGGCTACTACACACCCATACGGCTACTACACACACAGACGGCTGCTGCACACCCAGACGACTGCTGTTCCACACCCAGACGGCTGCTGCTACACACCCAGACGGCTACTACACACCTAGACGGCTGCTACACACTCAGACGGCTACTACACACCCAGACGACTACTACACACCCAGACGGCTGCTGCTACACACCTAGACGGCTGCCACACACCCAGACGGCTGCCACACACCCAGACGGCTACTACACACCCAGACGGCTGCTGCCACACACCCAGACGGCTGCTACACACCCAGACGGCTACTACACACCCAGACGGCTACTACACCCAGACGGCTGCTACACACCCAGCAGGATTCTGGCATGTATGAATGCTTGGTGTGGTAAATCCGACCGCCGTAAACGATGTTGTCAACACCAGTCAGACGTATTGTGTTGCACCCCCGCCGCCCCCCCCCCCCACTTCTTCGTGAATCCGGAGGTTGCTGTATAGTCAAATTATGGCAAAGGAACCTATTCCAATTTGCAGCATTTAATGTCATAGTTCGACGTGTGAGAGTCAGTTGTTTTGTATTTATCACAATAGTTTTCTCCGAGCCTCGGAGATGTGGCGCTACTCGGCAATAATGGCGTCTCTGATGGCGGTTCTGCGCCATCCTGACAATCCTGTGCCAGGTGTTCCCATGAGTTTGCATCGTCGTTGAAGTTTGTCAGCGATATTTGAGGGGTCTTTGAAGCGCTTCTTTTGGACTATCTGATCTGGGTCTTCTGCAAAAGTGTGTGGATGTTCGGCATTTTGGCCTTGGTGATGACCTCGATGTCTGGTACCCTATCCTACCATTCTATTGTCAGTAATCTACCGAGACACTGTGTGAATGTGGTTTATATTTCTAGCATGCCTGTTGCACACAGTGCATGTCTCACCGACACACAGAAGGGTGGTAGCTGTATGCCAAGTCTAAAACCCCTCAGATCCCACACGCTGCTGCGCAGTCTCCCAACAGCAACACTGGAGATTCTGCTGCCGACCTCAAGGTCAATAGTAGTTTCCCTAGAGATAATACCGCCAAGGTAAGTGATGCTATATACTGATTGGATGCGCGTATAACGTAATATGCTAAGTAATAGGTGGAGAGTCTTCCATCTCCAGAGGTTAGTTAGCATTGCTAGTCGCCTCTAACATTAATATATGCTCCCGTTGTGACAGTGGGCATATTCTCGCCTCTGACACACACATAATCCTTCCTCAAATCCCTCTGACGAATTGGTAATATAAATACGTTCATATGTACGCCTACATACTAACATACACACTAATCTAACCTACACACTAATCTAACCTACACACTAACCTAACCTACACACTAATCTAATCTACACACTAATCTAACCTACACACTAACCTAACCTACACACTAACCTACACACTAATCTAACCTACACACTAACCTAACCTACACACTAATCTAATCTACACACTAACCTACACATTAATATACACATGCACACTAATTAGCACCACACGGGACAGAATAAGCAAGAGCTTACATGTCTTCAATCTTGTGATGTCCTCGCACTTCAGTCATTGTTACGGCTAATCACGGCGAACTGAGAGGCTAGTCCGGTCAGACAAAACATACTGACCAGGACGTCGTGTCAAGGTAAGGCACAATTTACTGACCAAGACCACTATCTCTCTTCCATGTAGCGTTTCCTGGACACTGGGTGTTTTCAAGGCAGTCTGGCTGGTGAGATGTGGATCGACGTGATCCTCGCAGTAGTAATTATCACGCAGATGAAGCCATGCATAGGATGACCGCAGTCCACCTTCATCAGTACGCTCGAGATATGAGGAAAGCTACTACAACCCAACACTTAGCGTCCTTTTAGGACTCACAAAAGAGTAAACTTATTCATTGTGGGCATTAAACAACAATAACAACAGGTTCAAACCTAGAGGGAGACCGAGATTCATTTACGTGGACTTTCTGGTATTTCCCTGGATCTCTGGATAGTAGAGATCAGACGCCCGTGTGCAGTGTCGCGCACGTTAAAGCTCTATCCGCAGTTAGAAATCGAAAGAGTAGGCGTAACCGCCGCTACCCTGGCAATATTTAAAATTATGTTAAAAACCTAGCCAATCTATTACGGGATCCTCGCCTATGCTACGGAGTTCGTGCACTGTGCTGAGTTTCTCTAAAACAAAAATGGAGAAGACAAGAGCACTCATGGGTTAAACCGTGTGCAATGACGTTGATTCTTCGACTAAACTAAACAAAACTAAACTAAACTATTATATCTTTGGCTGGAAGGACCGAGCCTTCGCATAAAAAAACAACTCAACACAAACAAACAACAGAGCAGATTAATGGCGGAACAACAAATAGTAAAAGTGCCAGTCTGAAACAGATATGACAGAAGACGAACGTAAGGACACCACATGCAGGCAGACAGAGAAGAGAAATATCCGCTATGGCAGAACAACACGTGTGTAGTCCATTAAAGTGCCAAATGCTTTTCAGCGCTGCTCACGAGATTTGGGATATTTGTAAACTATTCTGTGATGGTCAAAACTCCCTATTATAACAAAAAACGTCTGTGCCGGCAGCTGAAAGGGCGTAGTTTTGCCAACAAAAACCAGCGTGTAACTGAAGATAAGATAACACACAAGCGGCAAAGATTCAACTGACAGCAGCCAATAAATCATAGCTGGCTCCTTGCATTAAAGTCAGCGAATCCTAGCTGACCAAGACCCTATTACTCCTCTACGTGGGGGCTATGGAAACAGGTTGCACTAGTAACTAGTGTAGTCTGGTCAAGGGATAGGATTCGCGGTGGATGTGGCGAAGGGACAGGGTTCGCGGTGGGTGTAATCTGGCCAAGGGATAGTGTTCGCGGTGAGTGTGGCCAAGGGATAGAGTTTGCGGTGAGTGTGGCCAAGGGATAGGGTTCGCGGTGGGTGTAATCTGGCCAAGGGATAGGGTTCGCGGTGGGTGTAATCTGGCCAACGGATAGGGTTCACGGTGGGTGTAATCTGGCCAAGGGATAGGGTTCGCGGTGGGTGTGGCCAAGGGATAAAGTTCGCGGTGAGTGTGGCCAAGGGATAGAGTTCGCGGTGGATGTGGCGAAGGGATAGGGTTCGCGGTGGGTGTAATCTGGCCAAGGGATAGAGTTCGCGGTGAGTGTGGCCAAGGGATAAGGTTCGCGGTGGGTGTAATCTGGCCAAGGGATAGGTTTCGCGGTGAGTGTGGCCAAGGGATAGAGTTCGCGGTGAGTGTGGCCAAGGGATAGGGTTCGCGGTGGGTGTAATCTGGCCAAGGGATAGGGTTCGCGGTGGGTGTAATCTGGCCAAGGGATAGGGTTCGCGGTGGGTGTAATCTGGCCAAGGGATAGGGTTCGCGGTGGGTGTGGCCAAGGGATAAAGTTCGCGGTGAGTGTGGCCAAGGGATAGAGTTCGCGGTGGATGTGGCGAAGGGATAGGGTTCGCGGTGGGTGTAATCTGGGCAAGGGATAGGGTTCGCGGTGAGTGTGGCCAAGGGATAGAGTTCGCGGTGAGTGTGTCCAAGGGATAGGGTTCACGGTGGGTGTAATCTGGCCAAGGGATAGGGTTCGCGGTGGGTGTAATCTGGCCAAGGGATAGGGTTCGCGGTGGGTGTAATCTGGCCAAGGGATAGGGTTCGTGGTGGGTGTAGTCTGGCCAAGGGATAGGGTTCGCGGTGAGTGTGGCCAAGGGATAGGGTTCGCGGTGGGTGTAATCTGGCCAAGGGATAGGGTTCGCGGTGGGTGTAGTCTGGCCAAGGGATAGGGTTCGCGGTGAGTGTGGCCAAGGGATAGGGTTCGCGGTTGGTGTAATCTGGCCAAGAGATAGGGTTCGCGGTGAGTGTAATATGGCCAAGGGATAGGGTTCGCGGTGGGTGTAATATGGCCAAGGGATAGGGTTCGCGGTGGGTGTAATATGGCCAAGGGATAGGGATCATAGTGAGAAGGCAAACCCGGTACAAAAAAAAGCTAAATGAAATTGGATGTGTCGGGCCGAAAGGAGTATATTGCTGCCTCGCTGTAAACTATGACACAACGTCCTTTTCAGGACGAACGCTCAAATAGAAGACATTCCAAGATTTCGGAGATAGAGCCCAAATAAATGAACTTCTAGGAAATGAAACATGCTTAACTGACAACCCTGTGCACATATCAACTCATACAGAACACATTTTAGTTGTCAAGAAAGCTGTAAGCCACTTACGAGACGGCACAAAGACATAATCTGTAAATAAACTGTTCGCTTAACTGACAAGTGTGCCCGGCCTGAAATGACTGGGAAGCCGTGCATATCCGATGGGCGTGGATACATTGTGGAGAAGCAGTTTACGTGTTTCCACATGAAATCACCACATCATGCACGATAAAGACAGGTATTACTGCGTAATAGAACTGGCTGGTGGCAGCGATTTTCCGTGGAACACCGGCAGTTCTGAAAGACCCGTATCGGTGTTAACATAAATGAAATAACTTAGGTGTACAGGCCTGCTTGACTGCACATGCATTGTATAACAGCTAACTTGCCTATGTTATAATGCACTAGCAGTCAGTCGAAAGATCAGTGTTTACTAAGTGCATCCTGACTTATAATATAGTAGCGTAGCAGTCGCTTTCAGTCATGACTGACTATACTAGCCCATTTCACTCATGAACGACTATACTAGCCCCTTTCAGTCATAAACGACTATACTAGCCCCTTACAGTCATGACTGACTATACTAGCCCCTTTCAGTTATGACTGACTATACCAGCCCCTTACAGCCAATATTGATTATACCAGCCCCTTTCAGTTATGACTGACTATACCAGCCCCTTTCAGTCATGACTGGCTATTCTAATCCCTTTCAATCATGACTGACCTCACTAACCCATTTCAGTCATGACTGACTATAGCAGAGTTTCTCAAACTAAGGGTCACGTAAATATTTTTGGGGGTGACGGTAACATTTAAATGAACAATTTCATAAATAATTAAATAACTAATCTTATACTTCACTTTCGATAAGAGTGCCAAAATTGTCTATCGTCACTTTAGGCCATTATGCCCAACGTCTCATTTATTTGAGAAACTCGGCAAACCGAATATCTCTCCAAGAGAACACAAATAGAAGCTCGGCGAACTAGGTGGTGGCACCAGCGGACGGGTTTGTCTTGATGTTGAAACTTGCGCTGTATTTGGATTATAGTGATGAAGAATCTGAGCTAGTCATCAACCTCATTCTCTGGCCCCGAACTACCTTGGACCAAGCACTGAAAAGGGCTTTGCAAGTAGCAGTATGTTGTCCGGAGAACGGAATGTGTTGTCTCGTAGTTTACAGCTTGACTGTGATATTTGCCCATTTCGGTCCGACACATCCGAGTTCAGCAGGAATGTTTGGGTACCGGGTTAGTCTTCTCTCTTCGATCCCTTCACCTTAGCCAGTCTGCCCTGCTGCAGCCTGTTATCCAGGATCACCACGTGAAGGTGTAGAAGGGTCTTGTCAGCTGTGGTTCGCTGGCCCTGATGCTAGCAGTCAGTTTTGGGTCGCTGACCGATGCAGATCATGCACTGCTCAGTTTCTTGATCCCGCCGTCGTGGATGTAGTAAATCAAAGCCGCAACCTATGTGAGGTGATGTGGCCAGTTCCCTTCTGCTTTTACCTTCACTAACTCATACTTCAGGTGCACAGTGGCTAAAATGCATGATGTAGGCTCAATAATTTAAATGTGTGGTGTATTTCTCTTCTTTTACTGTCATCTACAGGCGAGGAAAGGGAAACAATTATATTATTTTAAACCGCATTATCCAACATCTCAAAGTATATCTTAGTTAATTCTCCTCACCCATTTATATTGCCGCGCTGTTCTCTTTTGTCTTTCTTCTTTTTTTGGCGAGAAAGAGAGAGAGAGAGAGAGAGAGAGAGAGAAGAGAGAGAGAGAATATAAGTATAAAAGGGACAGACGTGCATCGCTTAAGATCGGCATTCGTCCACAATCTTCACAAAAGCCATGGACAGTGAGACGCCTTGTTTGATAAACATGACACATACTTAAAACTAGCTACGCCTCAAGAGGTCCATATCGATAGGAGTCTACAATTCAAATGGAAATCGATTATTCTAATTCGTGCCGTAAAAGTTGAGGGGCATATGCCTACAGAGAATTGTTTGAAACTATACGGCTTGCGCCAACTAAACACGGGAGATAAATAAATGACGGCTTTCGGGACATTCCGCTTCTTACTTTGTCAAACTTGGTGACCAAACAGCGGCTTCAAGTGTTGGACACAGTGACCAGCCCGTTGGAAATGTGACAGTCAGAGATAACGTCTGGGATTGAGTACCTGCAGCTCCCCTTCTCCGTTGACGGACATCAAAAAATTATTTACACCAGATAGTCTATTGTGGTTGGTCATTGGAAGTCGGTTTCTACCTGTCACATACCGGTTCCATCATCATCATGTTAGTCTGTTCCGTGACTGGTGTTGAAGTCTTCTGATGATTTCATGCCACTTTTCTCTGTTCCCAGCAGATCTCTTCAGCTCAGTATAAGTCTGTAGCCGATGTCTTGCAAGACAGTGTGATGTAATTGTTTGTTGGACGTCCCTTTCCTCTTTTCCACTGAATTGTGTATTCTATTATTTTCAGTAAGAGACTTCCATTTCTCATGAACAAGCTAAGAAAATCGACCTTTCTGTATACTCGTCATTAGTTGTCTATTTGACCCTATATCTGTAAGCACTTCTTCATTTGACCTGTTTGTCTGTCCATCTCACACTTTGCATCCCGCGATAGAACCACATATCAAAAGTCCATGTTTCAGAGCCGTACAATACGACAGGCCAAATATGTGTAGAGATTTATTATTTTCCGCAGCTCAATATTGATGTTATTTGTAGTTTGTAGTTTTTGTTTTTGTTTGCCTTTTTGTGCTACTGCGATTCGAGTTCTAATTTCAACCTCACACTGGGCACCTTCTGTAATAATTTGTTTAAAATATAAAAACCTCTGGAACTTGTTCAATAATCTGTCCCTAGATGCTGATATTTAATCTCTGAGCTGTTTAGCTATTACCATCGCCTTTGTTTTGTTAGCATTTATCCTTGTACCAAATGTCATAACATATAAAAGACGAACGGAATAAACGCTGTGGACGTTGCATCACTTCCAGAAATATCAGTTAATGGGGTTGCGATCAATTAGAAGAAAGACTAAATGTTATAATGGGAAGGAAAAGACTTAATTGAAAAGAGAGCATGGTATAGGCTTTGTAGTGAAAAGTCTTTACACATGGCTGAACCAGACGAAAATGAGTCAGAACGTCTGCCTACACTTCGTCTGATTGACGATCATGCCATCTGGTTCGTCAGTGATTCTGGTGTATGCCATCTGGCCAGTCAATGTTTCCAATTTATGTCATCTGGCCAGTCAATGTTTTCTATGAATGTCATATGGCCCCTTATTCTAGTATTATTTAAGTGTTAAGTAGCAGTGGACATCTAGTAACCTGACGAGAATGGAACCTTATTTTACTACCACTGATCGCCTATAACAATATCATTCCCGATTAATGGGCACACGTGTGTGAGTAGCAGTCTGAACGCGAACAAAAGCTCTAGAAACAAGTTTCCAAATATGAAACGGTAATAAGATACCGAACAGATTAGCAATCGGAACAGCAAAGGTGGCTGATCACCCTGCGACTAGTGGGACAATATATGTAACATATTTGAGAATACCAATCTTCATAAACCCAAATTAGTATACATTATGGATGAAGTGCTTTCAGCAGACTTCCTGTAAGAGTGACCAACTGCAGAGGTGGCCCTTTGCTTTGTAAGACACCAAGAAGAGGTACGTGGATTATCCTAAAACATACGGTACTGTTTGATAAGTATAATCCTGATATTTGCTAACTGGTAGTAGGAGTCGCGATAGTCGAGAGATCAGCCAATCGCCTCTCAACGCGATTACGGAAACGGTGGGCTGTGCAGGTGTCAAGCGATCCCTGGTCTCAATGAAGGTGGAACCAGAGTGCATGAATCTCGTGTTACATCCAGTCGTCTCGACTTATATCTTGGCACTAGTCCAAGGTCGCTCGGGACCAAAGAGAGCGGTTGATGACCAGCGCAGTTTCTTCTTGACCGTAACCGAAATTCAGCGCGTTACATCTGCAAGGCAAACCGTCTAATGTTGTCGCCTTCATCGCTCGCGGTGGACAGCTAACTAAGAGAGAGTAGCAGAGCACTGGCTTGTCAATGCTAAGCTGTGGGGTTCAACTCCCTCTATCCGCACGTTTCAGTCGACCCTGCTGTATAGAGGATTCATTTGTAAATGGGTACATGACCTACGACTAGGGCAAGCAAGGCAGCGAGGAAGGGCACTGGCCACCCCATCTCACACAACCAGTGGTTAAAGTACAATGACGTCTAACACTTCAACCCTGGCGGCATGCAGTTTCTGCTATCGGCCTTAAAAAGAGGGTAATAAGGTGCTTGGATTGTCTAGATGGGAATCAGAGACGCACGTTTATAGACTGATACTCTTTGTATTATAAGAAAACATATATTAGGCTTCAGAAACAATAGGGTTTTGTTGTCACTGCACCAATCAAGTGTCGTGGGATTTGTGTTTCCATGACGACAGACGTAGTACAGGATTTGGTACTTGTGTCTTAAGTCACCACAAACAGAGTTCCCTGGGTTTACATGATACGTCACGGGACATTCCATTTCCGGAAGGACTGGTCGATATAATTGTATTTTAAATAAATATGCAAAGACTTAGATAAAGACAGAAGTGTAGAAAAAATGGTTATATTCAGTTTTGCGAAGGTTTAGGGTTAGATAACACAGCTGTTATTATATCATCTGACAGTATGGATAATGCCATGCTGCTGTAGAAACTGGATGCTACTCTCCTTATTATGGACCATTGTTGACAGATTCCAGAAACTAGATGCTACTCTCCTTATTATGGACCATTGTTGACAGATTCCAGAAACTGGATGCTACTCTCCTTATTATGGACCATTGTTGACAGATTCCAGAAACTGGATGATACTCTCCTTATTATGGACCATTGTTGACAGATTCCAGAAACTAGATGCTACTCTCCTTGTTATGGACCATTGTTGACAGATTCCAGACATGCATTGCTAAGACGGCAGAAATGAGCGGCAACAGAAACATAAATTCTCGTGGCAAGTACCCAGCACTGTTAGCACTGAGTTTTATTGTGGAAGTGGTCACGTGATCAACGATATTATCGACATGATAACAAACGCTGATCTCTGAGTAGTGAGATCAGACACCCGTGTGGAGTGGCGCGCGCCTTAAAAATACCTTTGCAGTTGGAAATCGAAAAGAGTAGGCCTAACGGCCCTTCATCGGGCAAAACTCAAGTTAAAAATCTACTCAAATTATTCTAGGGATATTCGCCCTACAGAGAATATGTCGCAAGTAGACTGTGTGGCTATAACTTGAGGTCTTGGTTATGTGGTTACTGGAGCGGCGTAGATGGAGCCTAACAGGCTGCGGGCCTACCTTACGGTCTACTCTAATTTTCGCTTCCACCTCCACCAGTCCCAAAAATAGGCGATCGTATATTCCAGGGGCTAACATATGTTGGAATTGACCTAGCAAGTCTCCAGTGGATTTTCACCTGCCAAAACAATATGAAACAAACGTCACACCTCTCTACGACGTCTAACGACATAAGTGAACTATAGATAGATAGATAGATAGATAGATAGATAGATAGATAGATAGATAGATAGATAGATAGATAGACAGATATATAGATATTTCGATAGATAGATATATATATATATAGATAGATAGATATATATTTCGATAGATAGATAAATAGAATAAAAAACACCATACAATTCTAATACGATTCTATCTTGGACGATACGAAAGCAGAAGTGCACAATTATTTTACTTTCAAATACATGTTACGCTGTTTTGTAACATTTTATTTCGCGTATCTTTAAGGTTTTTTTTAAAAATCGCCATTAGTTCATTAGTTTAGCTAGGAAAGCGCGTGGTACAGCGGTGTACATAGAGTGGAAGCTTGATCTGCTATATCAACCTACCCGGTTCAGCTTGACTGGACATGCCTGGGATTGCTTCTGGTATAACTTCTCCATATGCAGAAAGGATTGGCTAAACTACTATACGTACGTGCCTCGTATCTAGAACGGCATTTCAACCCCCTGTTATGTTTGTCAGTTGCCATTGTTTTCCAGTTTCCACTTAACTTAACTTCTTTATACTGGTTTAGAAGACTGCACAGTCTGTATACAACCAGTTTATTTTTCATTAACTTTATCTAAAAATAACTATGCGCATTAATTTAATTAATTTAACCTATACCAATTCATGGTGCAATGCATTCCAAGCATTAACCAATCTCTGACCAAAAAATTATAAATATTTCCTGGTATCAAATCTCGACCTTTCTTTAATTAATTTGTAGCCGTGCCGTCTTGTTCTTGTTGGCAACTTGTTATAGTCTAATTTATCCTTTCCGTTTGTTATCTTAGAAACCTGTATTAAATCACCTCGAATTTTTCTTTTTCTAAAAACTTTAGGTAGGTTTGTTTTAGTCTTTCCTCAAAACTATAATTCCGGAATCCCACTACCAGTTTTCTCCAATGGTTCGCCTCTCTGTTCTTCGTATATTTTGTTTACTAGAAAACAGTAGCTTTCACGATAAACGGTAAACTGGATTAAACAGAGCAGATATAGAGGACTGTTGCTTTTGATCTATGTATATAGAAGACTGTTTTTATTGGTCTGTGTAAGTGATGGACGGGTCAGTTTGTTCTTCGACCTGTTCCAAGACCAGAGCTGCCAATACCCTTCTACACCTCCAAGAGGTGATCCTATATAACAGGCTGCAACAGAGAAGCCTGCTTAAGGAGAGAGGATCGAATAGGGAAAGCTAACCCGGTACTCAAAAATGCGTGCTGAAGTCGGATGTGTCGGATCGAAATGTACAAATATCGCAGTCAATATGTAAAGTACGGCACAACGCATTGCGTTCTCCGGACAACATCCTGCTTGCTACTTGCAAAGCCCTTTCCATGGCTTGGTAGCGGGAGATTGGGAACGATGGAAGAAGAAAAAGAAGTCAATGTTGCAAATATCCCTCATGCCTTTACGGACTTACCTGGCTAGCAGCCTACTGACCCCATAGCAGCTGTTAACACGAGATGAATGAATGATTCAGGCACGTTGACAGTGTGCAAAGACAATCTCCATCATTTGACAGACAAAATACCACTGGAAGCATACAGGAAGTTGCATCTAAATCTATGTCAACAAGAGAAGCAGGAGGCTAACGACAGCACACAGAAAATGTCAAAGTTCAAGGCAAGTCTTAACCTGATCAACAGGCTGGAAAGACACGATAAATACTGCATAGGCTGGTTGAGACGAACACAAGAAATTCCAAGCTCGCAGATATGGACGGTGGACAAAGTTAAATCAACGCTTCAGTCAATAATGTAAGCCGCCACGATTCCTGTTCTACATACAAAACGAAGAAGACATCAGAAGTTCACTCTACAAGCGAACTGGTTATTGTTATTCATGTTATTTACTGCCTATTGAAGGGTACTGTGGTCTAAAGATAACTTTCTTAATAACGAAGAGCGAGATATAGCTACGAGAAAAAATCGATATTGCAGAAACTGAAAGTAAAAATAACGGAGTTAGTTGAAATAGTAAGGTTACTTAACCAATTGCCATCTGTAAGATATACACTCTTACAGAGTAAGGTATCAAAGGAAACAGAACATTTTCTAAAACAACTTAATTGTTTCAAATATTAAAATATCTAGACCAGGTAACGGAGATGTTTGTGATTCTGGGGTTAACGACCATTTATCTATTCTCCACCATGCGCCAGGTAGTGAATGCGCGTGCTAGGCACACTAAAAAAGATCATAGAGAGATGTAGCTTAGAAATCAAGTGCATGCTGGTCCATGTAAAAATGTACTTCTATCAAATGATAATAAGTTTACCACACGCTTCTTTTCTTGATGACAACACAGCAGACATTACTACAGCACGATTTTTGTTTAAAGGCAAGGCAGTGACATTTCATCTTCCACGTGAAATCTGTTCTTGACACACTATTTGTTTAGAGAGAGAGAGAGAAAGACGCTATCCTCACCCCCATTTATCAATGAACGGAACTAGCGTGAAACGGACACCAAGGACTGTGAGAGTCAGCTGACGGAAGGATGTCAGACACGGTTTGTCGTTATTTCTCTCACTGTCAATATTGCTCACTGTCTATCCGTCTCACTGTCTATCTGTCTGACTGCCTATCTGGCTCACTGTCTATCTCTCTCACTGTCTGATCTCTCTCACTGTCTATCTGTCTCACTGTCTATCTCTCTCACTGTCTGATCTCTCTCACTGTCTATCTATCTCACTGTCTATCTATCTCACTGTCTATCTGTTTCACTGTCTATCTGTCTCTCACTGCTCACTGTCTATCTGTCTCACTGTCTATCTCTCTCACTGTCAATATCTCTCATTGTCTATCTCTCCCACTGTCTTTATGTCTCATTGTCTATGTCCCCTATGTCTATATGTCTCATTGTCTAGCTCTCTCACTGTCTGTCTATCTCTCTCACTGTCTATCTGTCTCACTGTCCATCTCTCTCACTGTCTGTCTGTCTATCTGTCTATATATCCATGCCTGTCTGATCTCTCCCACTGTCTATCTATCCATGTTTTGTCTGATCTCTCTCACTGTCAATCTCCCTCGCTGTCTATCTATCCATGTTTTGTCTGATCTCTCTCACTGTCAATCTCTTTCACTGCCTATCTGTCTCACTGTCTGTGTATCTCACTGTCTATCTGTCTCACTGTCTCACTGTCTATCTGTCTCACTGTCTATCTCTCTCACTGTCTATCTCTCTCACTGTCTATCTCTCTCACTGTCTATCTCTCTCACTGCCTATCTCTCTCACTGTCTATCTCTCCATGTCCGCTTGATCTACACCGCTAAATCTGGGTGAACAGGTGTCAACGGGAATAACAGGTCGCAGGGTATTTAGAGAAATGCCACAGCCAAAAGGTAATGATGACATAAGCACACTACATAGAAGAAATCAGTCTCATCTTTCAGTTCCAAACACGACACACCAAAGTCAATAGCCACTTGAACCGCATTAATCTCCAGCATCTGCCCATGTGTAGATATTGCTCTCACCCTGATGCTACAGTTAGACACCTACTCATTGAGTGCAAGTCGCTTGCGGACATGAGGAAAGGATTCGTACAAGCACTGGCGACAATTGTCAGCACACTGTACGGAGCAGTGAAACAAATGAAGAAGATAAAAGTCGCATTGGGCTACCAAGATCAGGCTTGCTCAGTAGCTATAGAATAACAAGAACAACGGTTGCAACACTCACCTTGGCCAATTTAGCAAAGTCCACCCTATGCCAATATCCATTTGAGACCTCCATTGCAGTGGTTAACGTGACGACTCTGGAAGCTTGCTCGTTTTGTCGAGGATCCAGCAGGAAGGAAACTTTGACCTTGGCTTTAACGATCTCCATGGCAACGAATCCCTTCTCTGTGCCCATGATGGTAACAGGGCTAAATACCAGCAAGACATTCCTGTCAACCGTAGCAAAATATAAGGTCATGTTGAGGGTCTGGTAACTGCTGGTGGGTCTAAACTGGGCGTAAGAGCGTTCCTCAAAAGACATGCTGGAAAACTGACAGCTAGCTCCGTGGTAGCCATAGTCACAGATACACTGAAATGAGTCGGGCAGTTCCTTACATCGCCCATGCTCTGAACATGGCCGGCTGGTGCAGAAGTTCTGAGAGTCGCAATAAGGCCCGTGGTAGCCGGGTGCACAGTCACACTGGAAGGAGCCCTTTGTGTTCCGACATGTTGCACCGTTCTTACAAGGAGAGCTGGTCTGACATTCGTTGACGTCGGTCTGACAGTAGTTTCCTGTCCATTCGTCTGGGCACTGGCACGTACCGCTAACGCACACCCCTCCATTGCCGCAGTAGTCGGCTCCACACAGTTGCTGTTGTTGCTGACAGTACTGGCCGGTATATGCTGGGCTGCAGAAGCAAGAGGTCCCCAGGTCTGAGACGGGCGCAGTTATGACTACAGAAGACGAGTCGAATATGGACGTTCCGTTGAGAAGTAGGACAATTGTAGAACAACCCCCTCCATTTAGACAAGGGTTGACGTCACAACGGCTAGCAGCCACTGCTTGGATGCTGACGTCCGCACTGACCTCAATAGCCACTTTGGCATCGGTCAAGCCTCTGTCGATGTCTCTGCTGCTGAGAATCCTCTGCTCTCTGTCGTGAACATACAGCATCACATGCAGTGCTTCATTCACCTCCTTCAGACTAAAGATCTGACATTTGAAAGATGTACCAAAAGCTTCCTCAACTTGCCGTTGAAAAAGGGCAAACTTTTTCTCCAGGAAGCTGGACACTCGTTCATTTCTTAAGACTACAGCCACGGAGTTCGTCAGTGTCTTGTTGGTGACAGTCTCAACGACTACGGTCACATTATACTCAACAGGCGGGAACTTATCGTCTGATCCCTGCACTTTGAGAAAGTACGTGGAGTCTGAGAGATTCCCCACGACTTCCAGGGCACAGCCTTGGCTGATGACAAAAAGACTGTAATCACGATCAGGCAGGCTGCAGGTGTACTTGCCGGTCAGGTCTGAATCCAAAGGATGGACGTCTGCTATCTTACCCAACGTTCTTGAATTTTCGAGATGGGTTAAAAAAATGGTGAGAGGCCTAGGCTTAGGTTGAGAATTGTTGATATCATTGACAACAATAGTAAAACTCAAAGTAGAGGTCATTTTCGGTGACCCGTTGTCCGTTACAATGACCGAGACAACGAACTGTGGCTGGGACTCTCTGTTGAGGATCTGTTTGGTTTCCACACGACCCGTCGTCTCACTGACTGAAAAGAAATCAGCCCAAGGACCAGGCAACATTCTATACAGGTATGGACCCTGATTGGGAGGAAGATCAGCGTCTATGGTGTAGTCTTTCAGTACAATTACTTCCTGTCCAGCTGTCTCGTTCTCAGAAACGTTAGCTCTCAGATCTTCAGGACTGAACCTTGGCCCATTGTCATTGACATCTAACAGTTCTATCTCGACCGTGGCCGACCCTGTGGAACAACCAAGGCAGTTTTCAGTTATATTTCTAATACAACATAACGGAGATATATTCTTATATGGTCTCTCTCTCCTGCCCCCCTCTCTTTCTCCACACACACTACTAGCTTTTATTAAACACTTTATGTGTGGGGTCTCTTATTGTTCCCTGGTTGACGAACATCAAACGTTGTTGAATGCCCCCAATGAGTATGTTTACTCTTTTGCGCGCCCCAAAAAGAGCGTTAATTGTGGGGGGGGGGGGGTGTTGCAGTAGCTGTCCTCACATCCCGAGTGTGATCATGTAGATGGACCAGGGCCCTGATTGGCTTCATCTGCGTCAGCTCACTACTATGGAGATCACGTGTATCTTCACTTCGTTAGCCAGACTGCCATGAAACAGCTTGTTTTCAGAGAACAATGGAAGTGAGATTGGGGTCTTGATCAGTATAATTCACATAGCCCTGACTAACATTGTCACATCAGTATGTTTTGCTTGACCAGACGTTAGTCTCCTCTCTCCATCAACATGAAATAATAACTCAGTGCATTTGTCAATTGTTCCAGGCTTCTAATCTCTCCGACAAATATGTACCAGATTATACAACAAGAATGTTCATTAGAAAACAAGAACGCACATTAGAAAAAAAGAAAATACATTAGAAAACATGAGCGTACATTAGAAAACAAGAACTTACATTAGACAACAACAACGTACAGTAGACAACAAGAACGTACATACAAAAAACCGTATATTCAAAACAAAAACATCAAGCCATTTTTCAAATTCCCATTAGTAATTAACTTCTATTCATTGAATCAATTCTGAAATTCTTGCTGACCCCATATTGAAAAACCAACCGACAAATATTCACATTGGCCCCACCAACATATTCTATCTAACACAACCTACCAACTATCTTGGGGTCGCGCTCATCTCTGGCGCCCACAACCAGCGTGTAGTTGCCCAGGGTTTCTCGATCCAGAATACCAACACCTGTGGTCTCTATCCTACCCGTGGTGCCAATCTGAAATTTTCCCAGCTCGTTGCCATGAATTATTTCATAGAAGAAGTGCCTGTTCTCTGGTCGGATGTCTCGGTCCTCGGCCTTGACAGTGATCACGTAGGTGTGGCTGAAATAGATACAAGTTACGTGTGAGTTCAGGGCCATTATTGTTATTTACTTTAGGATAACTGGTTTATCAATTCCATTTTGGCCAGAAAACTGAAATACTTTGGTCCCATCAAGAGACACAGCGGTCTTGAGAGAACAGTGATGGAAGGTATAGTGCCAGGCAAGAAACAGTGGTAGACCAAGAAGACGATGGCTCCAAGATATCCAGGAATGTCTGGGTATGACTGCGGAGGAGGCTGGAGCTTCTTTCGCCAAGAGAAAGAGTTTCTTCCAGACATGTTGTGATGGGAGCTACCTACTATGAAGGACATGCTGAAAGGTGATGATGCTTTAAGTCAGATCTGATTATTGGTTTTCTTGTCTCAACAAAACAAGATCAGACCTGATTACTCTTGGTATTTAGTGTCAATTGTTTGGTAACCTTTACTCGTGACATCTGGTTTCTTGGTTTCTGGTGTAATGTGTTTTGTGAGAAAAGAAAGAAATAAGCTAATTTCTTGGTTTTTGCTGCACATTATTTTGTTGAGTAATGAAAAGAAGGTTGGATCTCAAGTTCTTGATTTTTGGTGTAAAGTGTTTTGTGGAAAAGAAACAGCGATGCTTTATAGGATTTCTACGTTTTAAGTGTAAATACAAAAAAAGTACTACACAGCAGGACGTTTGGTTTTTTTTTCTTTGGGGGTTCATCGTGTAAATGACGTGTTTATGACGCTGTGTCATAAATTACAGCGAGGCTGCGATACATCCGATTTCAGCACCACATTTGTCCACCAGTTTTTCCTCCCCTCTTCAATCTTTTAGCCAGGCTGCATGGTTGTAGTCTGTCTCCAGGGCTGGAACTTGGAGGCTGAACAAGACCTTCATCAGTGACCCTGATGCATGCAGATAGCTGTGAACCGTTGGCTGCTGTGAGCTTATTTCACCACTGCATCTTTGGCTGCATACAGCTGATCTGATTTCTACGTTTTCATTTTAAAATGTTAAGACCAAGTGAGCAGAATAAATGTCTAAATTATTCAACGCGAACAAGCAATATGATGATCAACTTCCTGGTGTTTAGTGTAAGCCGATACCACAAAACACCAGTTTTGATATCCGTCTTGATTCTCAGAAGCAAAACCAGATGTCTGTCGTGTTATCAGCGCGTGCGCGTTATCTTTGTGTATAGGTTACCATTGTGCACAGGTTATTCTTGATTGGCGTGTAGCCAAGTTGACAGTGAGTCGGCTTACTAGACTGGGCTTACATTGTTTCCAGGGTTTAAGTTCATGGATGGACAGAACAAAAATCAGGGTCATGGTTTGTGTCTGGTACGACCGTTCTTCTAGTCAACCCAGCCGTAAATGGGTACCTGACGTATGAGCTGGGAAGGTAAATACAGCAAGAAAGGGAACTGGTCATCCATCCTCAAATTGACTGCGGCTTAGCACATTAAGAGTTATTTTCATCTGTGACGACAATTGTTGCCATGGGACTGACCTTTTGTGTATACGATATCATTGTGTACATGTTATATAATTAAGTGCCCGTTATCATTGTGTACATGTTATATATCATTAAGCGCACATTATCATTGTGTACATATTATATAATTAAGTGCCCGTTACCATTGTGTACATGTTATATATCATTAAGCGCACATTATCATTGTGTACATGTTATATAATTAAGTGCCCGTTACCATTGTGTACATATTATATAATTAAGTGCCCGTTACCATTGTGTACATATTATATAATTAAGTGCCCGTTACCATTGTGTACATATTATATAATTAAGTGCCCGTTACCATTGTGTACATGTTATATATAATTAAGCGCACATTATCATTGTGTACATGTCATATATTATTAGGTACATGTTATCATTGTGTACACTTTACTATTGTGTATACGTTATCAGTGTGTAATGTCAAGATTCACATCATCCTTCTTGGTCTCGTCCTAGTAGGAGAATGTGAGCACCAATGCCCTTAAAGATTCCTTGCAGGAAGCCTGCGTCCAAGCAGTAAAATGATGTTCTGGTACTTGTGGTTCCGTTGCCGCCATAGGCCGCTTATTTGGTAAAGGTATGGCAAGTCTTCAGAATTATGGGGTAGGATTATTAAATCCCTACATTTATTAACTCCGAAAAGAGTAAAGGATGAACTTCTCCAGTTGAACAATGGGAGAGGAGACTAACGTCTGGTCAGGAAAATCAGACTATGTTAGCCAGTCAGGTGAAACATACTGACCAAGACCCGACCACACTTCGATGCAGTTCTCCATGGCTGTCATCGACAGTGTGATCCCCATAGTGGTGAGCTTACTGAGGAGCCTCACATTGCATTACAGCCAGGAGTTTACCTTCTCAAATACCACGTCTGGATGTTGACAGAGTCCCTTGAGAGCCCACTGAGAACGCTGTCAAAGTACCTAACTCAAGTGCTATTTGCAGCAGCAGCACCAATAACAACAACAACAAACAGCAGCAACAATTACAACAACATTGGCAGCAACAAAACTAATAACAGCAGAAACAGCAATAACAACATCAGCAATAACAACATCAGCAATAACAACATCAGCATCAACAACAACAATAGCAGCAGCAACATCAGCAGCAGCAACAACAACAATAGCAATAACAATTATACTAACAACAACAGCAGTTTGACAAACTAGAGCGTGCTACAACCGAGCAACAGACCCAGTCCGTGTATCAGGGAGACAGAACGCTCCCAGGCACTCTCTGCTAATCGTACACCCTTGCTGCAGAAGAATATATTCAAACAGTGAGGAACAGACCACAAGACTGACCTAACAGCGTTCTCGGATATGTTGGCCTGATAGACACTCTTGCTGAACTCTGGCGGGTCGTTGGCGTCCAAGACTGTGATGTTGACTGTACACGTGTCTGTGTCGTTACCCTGCACACTGCCCCAGTTCTTAGCTATGACAGTCAGGAGAATGTACGGAGAAGACTCATAGTCTGGCCTCCTGGACACTTTCACAGCTCCCGTGATAGGCTCGACAAGGAAGCCCCGGAGGTTGCTCTGACCTTCAAGATAATAGTAAACTATGCCGTCCACCCCAGTATCATTATCTAGAGCCTTGACCTGCCCTACGGACGTTCCCATTTCTGCGGACTCATTGACCTGGAAGTTGTAGGCTTTCTGAATGAACCGAGGTCTGTCCTCATTCTGCCCTGTGATGTGAACATAGACGGTCGTCACCGACTTGAGAAGGGCAGACTCGCAGTTCCCTTTCTCTGGATTGAAGGCCATGACCAGAAGCGTGTACAGGGTCCGCTGCTCGTAGTCAAAGACTGTATTGGCCGAGGTTATGTCTCCAGATTTCTCCCCGATTTTGAAGAAGTTTTTAGAGTTGGAGTCCCCAGCTATGGAGTAGCAGATTTCAGTGTTGCTATATAATGTGTCTGCATCTGTGGCGGAGACTCTAAAAACGGCAGCATTAGGCTGAGAGTTCTCCTTGATATAAGCGTCATAGTAGTCTTTGTCAAACAATGGCTTGTTGTCATTAACGTCCATGAGGATGATCTCATAATCCTTGGAGACTTCTAGATAGAACAGAGCCTTATCCCTGGCTGTGATTGTAATGTTGTAGGATGTTTTCGTCTCATAATCGAGCTTGCCCTTGACATCAAGAGTACCATCAGTTAGGTTAATAGAAAATAAGCCTGCGTCATTTCCTGCGGTGATGTAGTAGCCAATTTCTCCATTCAGACCCTGGTCACTGTCCGTGGCAGTGATTGTGTCTACAACGTATCCCTCATGAACATTTTCGTTGATCTGTTTCTGAAAGCGATTGCTGTTGAATTTTGGGGCATTATTATTGACTTCAGTGACATCAAGTTGAATAGTTGTGTTGGAGGACATTACAGGCAGCCCGTTGTCCTTTGCTTTTACCAGCAGGATAAATTTCTTATTGACATGAGCCAAGAGAGAGGCTGTAGGGAAAACGTCCCCTGAAGTAGAGTTCACTGAGAAGAGTGACACGCCATTCCCGCTCATAATTTCATACGTGACATCTGCATTTTTTCCAAAGTCGAGTTTGTCTTCTGCTATAACACGAATGATTTTCTGGGAGACTGACAGTGTTTTGGGGACAGCCGAGAAGTAGAGATCCCTCTGGAAAACTGGAGCATGATCATTTGCATCTGCGATTCTAATCACCACAGAAGCCACAGAGGACAAGGAAGGAATGCCAAGGTCTGTTACAAGGATATCCACAATGTGGTCATTCATGCTGTCCACAACTGGCTGACCAGCAAAGAAGTGCATGGTTTCGAGGGCAACAAGTTCTCCAGTCTCTGAGTTAAGTTCAAATAAGGAGGACGGGCGTTTCAAGGAGAAGAAAAATCTGTTATTGGGGCTAGACTTGTCCTGGTCTAGCGCTGAAAGCTGAGCCACTTTTGTGTTTGAGGGCTGCAATTCGGTGAAGTTAAACACCAAGATCGAGTTCTGGAACTTTGGAGGGTTGTCATTGACATCCAAGATCCTGATAATGAGAGTTGTTTTCTGAATGAACGATCCGTCTGTGACAGTGACGCCTATGGAGTATCTCTGCACAGTTTCTGCGTCCAGAAGTTGAATGTTTGTGATACTGCCACTGCTGGAGTTGATGGCAAATGGGGAAGGGCTGCTGTTGACGTTCTCAAAACTAAAAGTTGCTCGAGCGTTATCGCCAATGTCAGGGTCAGTTGTTGTCAGCTGCATAATGAGAGAGCCAATTGGTAGATCCTCGGGGACGGCCACACTTCGTGTCCCTGTGAATGTTGGCTGGTTGTCATTCAAATCTCGAATGTTGATGCGGACAGTGGTGGTAGCTGACCATTTTGGAATACCCTGCAACACAGTGACAAACAATATGACATGCTGGAAACCAGCAGCAATGATATGACATGGTTCATGATGGTTACCATGGAAATGGTGGGATGATGGTTACAGGTATTGATAGTTGTACTTTAGTTGTTTTAAAAACTGATAATGTTCTGACACAACACATGCACGCCTCGCTTTACAGGGCTGTTAAGTTGTATTCATTTTTATTACACAGGCTGAAACAGATGAGGAAGCTTTAGATGAGAAGTCTGAAGATGTGCTTGACAAGTCTGAAGCTGGAGGCAAGAAGTCTGAAGATGTGGGAGTGAAGTAAAGATGTGGATGAGACGTCTGAAGATGTGGGTGAGAAGTCTGAAGATGTGGGTGAGAAGTCTGAAGATGTGAGTAAGAAGTCTGAAGAAGTGAGAAGAGGTCTGAAGATGTGTCTGACAAGTCTGAAATTGGAGATGAGAAGTCTGAAGATGTGGGTGAGAAGTCTGAAAATGTGGGTGACAAGTCTGAAGCTGGGGATTAGAAGTCTGAAGCTGGAGGTGAGAAGTCTGAAGATGTGGGTGAGGTCTGAAGATGTGGGTGAGAAGTCTGAAGCTGGAGGTGAGAAGTCTGAAGATGTGGGTGAGAAGTCTGAAGCTGGAGTTGAGAAGTCTGAAGATGTGGGTGAGATCTGAAGATCTGGGTGAGAAGTCTGAAGCTGGAGGTGAGAAGTCTGAAGCTGGAGTTTAGAAGTCTGAAGCTGGAGGTTAGAAGTCTGAAGCTGGTGGTGAGAAGTCTGAAGCTGGAGGTGAGAAGTCTGAAGATGTGGGTGAGACATCTGAAGATGTGAATGAGGTCTGAAGTTTGTGGTTGAGAAATCTGAAGCTGGAGGTGAGAAGTCTGAAGATGTGGGTGAGGTCTGAAGATGTGGGTGAGAAGTCTGAAGCTGGAGGTGAGAAGTCTGAAGATATGGGTGAGAAGTCTGAAGCTGGAGGTGAGAAGTCTGAAGATGTGGGTGAGGTCTGAAGATGTGGGTGAGAAGTCTGAAGCTGTAGGTGAGAAGTCTGAAGATGTGGGTGAGATTTCTGAAGATGTGGGTGAGAAGTCTGAAGATGTGAGTGAGGTCTGAAGCTGGAGTTGAAAAGTCTGAAGCTGGAGGTGAGAAATCTGAAGATGTGGCTGAGAAATCATACTTTGGTTGAAAGCACCGTGCGTTGCCAAAACACATAACTAACATCAAGATGGGTCAGTTTGCATAAACACAAACAATGAGAAAGTATGTTTCAAACAAAAGGTAATCAAATCAAAACGATTAGGATGTAAACTATTTACATAAATGTTGCACTACTGAAAATGATGGTTGATATTGCAGATGATGGTTCACCTTATTCGTTATCCATGATTCACATCAATTCCATTTTGATTTGTCTATATAGCACTATCTTCCTAACGTCTATTGTCTAAATAGATGTAGATGAACCTTCACACTAGTTCTAACAAAATTAAAAGAAACAAACTCAGTTAAACATTGTTTTTCAATATGTGCCTTAGGAAACACACACTTCAAATGGGGTCATTATAGTTAGTATATGATGTGATTATGGTGAGCTGATAATGGGATTATGGTGAGCTGATAATGGGATTATAGTGAGCTGATGAAGGGATTATGGTGAGCTCATAAAGGGATTATGGTTAACAGATGAAGTTATCATCAGGAATCCAGGTAGTTGTCACAAAGAGTGGACCACTTGGATTCCCATGACTACACTGCACCCAGAATGAGAAACAGCTGATGAGAGTACATACACCTACCATATCAGTGGCCTCAATCTCCAGATTGTAGAGAGCGATCTTCTCCCTGTCCACAGAGGGGTTGATGGTGTACACCAGACCCGAGCTGCTGTTGACAGCGAACGTGTTGTTTTCATTTCCGTTCTTGATGGTGTAAGAAACCTGGCCATTAATGCCAGAGTCTAGGTCAGAGGCCATAACCTGTAGTATTGCAAATAGACAAGTGTTACAAATAATAGATTTCACAGCCAACTGTAACTGATAGCAAATAGACAAGTGTTCCAATAATAGATTTCACATTACTCAATAACTAACAATAACTGCAGCCATCCCCATGGGTAGACCAGGTCACAATAATCAGATTTCAAACCAGCCCATGTAGGGAATCAAATAGCAGCAACTCCCCCCCCCCCCCCCCCCCCACGGTAGGTCGGCTTCACCAGAGGAGCACAGTGATCTATAGCATTGATCTCCCTGAGGCACACATTGTATGTAATGTACCCAGACAGGCATTAATAAAAAAAAATAGATAAGATCCTGCTAACACGCCAGTGTGTCATACTGGGAATATGGTGTTAGATCCATATTTTTCTTGACCAACGACACACTAGGGGTCATGTGGTCAACATCACACTGGCTGTGTTTACCTTCTCAGATTATTCTGGTACCCAATTTGTTAAGACTGGGTGGACCCTGTAATCCGTTTTGCGATCAGTAAAAACCCCACACCAATTGGGGGCCGAACCTCGCTTGCTCAGCTGGGAAGCCTGAGCACTAACCACTGCGCTACCTCAGCTCATCAGAAAAGCTTGAGACAGACCAACAATTTTATGAGCAAAACAGATTTCTGAGAGCGAAAAACAAATGATAATACCCACTGGACATCTGAGACAACGCATTTCCCTTCCTCTTGTAATGGTGACTTGTAGTATTTTGTCTGACATAATCAGATTGCCAGTTACATGCACAATCCTTGCTATGCACCTTTCACAACTCACAACATATAAAGTAGGCTGTGAAGTCTGAGTAGAAGAGCAGTTGAATGCTCACTTCCTATAGTAAAGGTACCAGGTTGGGGAGAGGAGACTAAAGTCTGGTCAGACAGAACATAATGATCAGACAATATTAGTCAGGGGTTGGGGAGAGGAGACTAAAGTCTGGTCAGACAGAACATAATGATTGGACAAAATTAGTCAGGGGTCAGTTCAATAAGACCCTAACTCACTTGCATTCAGTTCACCCTGGAAACAGACTGCTTCAGTCTGGCTAACATAGTGTGGATTGACATGATCCTCTAGTAGTGAGCATTACGCAGATAAAACCAAGCATAGCACAACCACCTAGAGGACCACTGTACACCTTCATCAGCATGTTCCGAATGTGAGGAAAGGTATCCACCAGGGCACACAAAAGAGTAAAGTTACTCATCATGGGCATTCAAAAGCAGCAACAATAAAGTACTGGGTTAGATCCCCTCGTTATAAAACAAAACTCTGCAGTTGACCCAGCTGTAAATGAGTACCTGGCTAATGGCTAAAAAAACAAAATTCAGAAAGGAAGGGAAATGTCCATATTACCTTATAAAAAGCTGAAAAATTCTAACACTTCAACCCCCACAGCAGTGTCTGCTATACTTTGACTTCTATTGTGTGATGCAGTGATAATATTTGATGGGTAACGAGATACATACACCACTAAGATGACCAACCTGGATGACAGTGGTGCCAACTCTACAGTTCTCATCTATGTCTGCAGTGAGCAGCGATTTGGAGAACACTGGACTGTTGTCGTTTTCATCTTCAACATGAACTGTTAGTTTCTTGAATGCTGACAGCTGGGTGAAGCCCTGGTCTCTGGCCTCTAGCCACAGGTTGAATCTGTGGTCAGTAAGCAAAGGTGTGGTAAATGTAAATAGGTGTGGTCAATATACAAAGGTGTGATCTATGTGTACAGATGACATCAATATACAAAGGTGTGGTCAATGTGTACAGATGACATCAATATACAAAGGTGTGGTCAATGTGTACAGATGACATCAATATACAAAGCTGTGGTCAATGCATATTGCTGTGGGCAATGTATATAAATGTCAATATACAAAGGTGATGTCAATATATAAAAGTGTAGTCAATATGTAAAGGTGATGTCAATATATAAAGGTGTGGTCAATATGTACAGGTGATGTCAATATATAAGTGTGGTCAATATGTAAAGTTGATATCAATATATAAAGAGTATGGTCAATATGTAAAGGTGATGTCAATATATAAAGATGTGGTCAATATGTAAAGGTATTGTCAATATACAAAGGTGTGGTCAATATGTAAAGGTGATGTCAATATACAAAGGTGTGGTCAATATGCAAAGGTGATGTCAATATATAAAGATGATGACAATATATAAAGGTGTGTGAAGTCAGTAAGTTGTATACAAAGTTGCAGTACAAATGACAGAGAAAAACATTATTTCCTGGGTTTTTGAAAAACATTCAAACCAAACAACAAAGCATAAAGTGAAGTAATTGGTGCCATTGGAACAATGTTAGTCCAACTGTATTAAAGAGACCAGCTTGGACCTCTGATCATCACAAACAAGTGTTAACACTGTGATGAATCATGTCACCATGATGGACCATATCACCTTGATGAACCATTTCACCTTGATGAATCACATCACCTTGATGGACCATGTCAACTTGATGGACCATGTTACCTTGCTGGACCATGTCACCTTGATGTACCATATCACCTTGATGGACCATATCACCTTGGTTGGACCATGTCACCTTGATGTACCATGTCACCTTGATGGACCATGTCACCTTGATGGACCATGTCACCTTGATGAATAATATCACCTTGATGTCCCATTAAATAACTATCCCATGAAATAGAATGAAAAGAGCTGTCCCATCAACACTAATGATAAATATTGGACCACCTACCCTAATGACAAGCAATGGCCCACCAACATTGAAAATGATAGTTGGCGGATCAATACTTATCATTACATGTTGCCACTTACAAGCTGGTCACTTCAAAATCAATCCTCCCTGCCACTGTGGTGGCTCCACTGTCGGAGTTGACCGTAAACGCGTTGTTGATGTTACCGCCAGCAATGTGGTAGGTGACTCTTGTGTTGGTAGAGCTGTTGGCCTGAACTGTTGTCACCAGTTTACCGATCTCAGCGTTTTCTTTGATCCTGATATTGGCGTCAAAGTCGCTGAATTTGGGTCGGTTTGTGGTTGGTGTGTTTGATATGTTTATCACCACTGTTGCTGTGCTGTTGAGGGGAATCTTGCCCTGCAGATGAAAGGACTGAACATTAGCTGCGTGTGTGTGTGTGTTCACCCTTTGTAAAATTGTATATATATACATGATAAATATTGAAGATGATACACAAACGAAGACTGAGTTGGCTGGGACACAATATGTGACATGAATGTCTTCCACAGAAGATGCTACAGGATAAGGGTCAGGTGTCGACCTTTGCATCTCAGTCATGCTGAGATATTAATGTACGAATCTATATTGAAATGAAGAGAGCTACAGAGGATATTATCCAATAAAGAGACATGCACAGAAAAGCTTACAGTCAGTCCCAGAACTGATCAACCAGAGGATAGCGTCGAATAGTGAGACAAGCACATAAAACCTAACAATCAGACCTAGGACTGATCAACCAGAGGATAGCGTCGAATAGTGAGAAAAGCACATAAAACCTAACAATCAGACCTAGGACTGATCAACCAGAGGATAGCGTCGAATAGTGAGAAAAGCACATAAAACCTAACAATCAGACCTAGGACTGATCAACCAGAGGATAGTGTCCAATGAAGAGGCATGCTCAGACAACATTACAGCCAGTCTCAGTACTGATCAACCAGATGATGATGATGATGATATGCCTCTACAAACTTCCTATTTATCTGTCATATACTCTTCTTCTTCTCTTCGTTCGTCCTGAAAAGGATACTCATAGGCTCCAGCGAGACTGCGACATCTGCGTCTGTTGGCCTGATACATCCGATTTCAGCAGACTTTTAAAAGAACCCTCTGTGATCCCTATTATCTTATCCCCTAGTAAAGCCTGTTTCAAGGGCCGCCGACTGAAGGTAGAAGAGGGTATTGGTCAGCTCTGGCTAGCTGACCCTGATTCAAGCAGCCAGCTTTGAGTTGATGGTTGCTGTCAGCTTATTAACTGTACTACATCTTCGGCTCCTCCCATCCCCACTCCACGCTTAAGACATGTACTGTAGAAGAACGTACAGAACATCTTTATCTTACTATACATTCCGTAGAAGTAAGTTATGGCGGGTTGTGTATGCGGCTGGCAGTGCCTCTTTGAGTAAATAAAGTGCTAAAGAATTCACAACTACTTAGTCTTAGACGACCTGTAGTTTTACAGGGGTAGATGCCTCTGTACTGGTTCCAGCACTGACGTGATCTAGCCGGAAGAAAGATTTCCTGCTTCGCGGACTAGGATCGAGCAGCTGATTACTCCGCTGCGTTGGATGAAGTGCCTCGGAGGGTTGTTGACTGAGGTGCGAGCCCATCTTAATAGACTAAAACACTTGATCAAAGTTGATGCAGCCTGTTAGGCGCCATCTATGCTGCTCTTAACAAACCACCTAACCATGGTCGGTGTTATGCCATGTCACACAGTTAGATTCCTCTTACGACATGCTCTCTGCGGGACAGTGTGCTTTTCTTGTCCTTGTCATACACAAAGACTCCAGCGGACCACTCGGGATAAGTAAGTTGCCCATCGCAAGCGAAAATGGCGACATCATCAGAATGTCTTCACCTGAAGATGTATCTAGCGCTGAATTTGGATTATAGTGAGAAAGAAGTTGCGCTGGATATCAATCTCACTCTCTCGTCCTGAGTTACCGGAAACCAGTGGCAAGACATACAATCAAGACGACTGGAAGTAGATCAAGATGCAGACATTCAGGTCGTACAATCCGTGAAACCAGGTGTCGCTTGAAACGTGTGTGAGTCGACGGTACGCCGTTTCCTGGACGATTTGAGAGGTGAATGTCGCACCTCTCGACAGCAGCAGCCCCCACGCATAGACTAGAAGACGCTGCTGTAACCAGCGCCCACATCTGTAGGTCTAGGTGAGGGACCATTAACCCATGGCTGAGGGGAGATTCCGGTCCTGGCATACAATGAAAATAGACGCAATTTCCAAGTAGGTCGTGCACATCAACCAAGGACGGTGCGCAATCTGTGGTGACGTTCTATCCAACAACGTGTATTCCATAACACATGAAGAACAGATCGTGTTTTCTCTTAATTCAGAAGAAAATTACACACGTAGGCTTCCTGTGAATAGCGTAGAACCTGCTAGAAAATTTTCGCCACATACATTAATTGGAACGAACGGATTGGAACACGAAAATCGCAGATCATGAGAGCAGCTGTTGCTTGGTCGCCATATTATTGGAACTCAGTTATCCTTCTTCTTCTTCTTCGTACGCTGTCAAACGTCAACCTGTTTTTTTTCGAAAAAAGCAGCGATCATCCTGAGGCTGTCAACACTGCCATAGAGCTTGTCTAGTGTTGCAACTGATGATGGCCACATCTGCTTTCTCTGGTCCTCGTATGTCGGGCAGTTTTGCAGCAGATGTTCAGCGGTCATTTTCCTGGTGCCACGAGTGCATTCGTCAGTGCCACCTATCTTCAGTTTATTGAATAGATGGTACCTCAGTCTGTTGTGGCCTGTGCGGAGCCTGAAGACCACGACCTGCTCTCTTCTGTTCAACTGGTAATAGGCCTCATTTTTTGTGTAGCTCAGTTATCCACTTGGCATAACTACTGGAACGATTACATTCCTTGCTACGGCATTATGCCTAATGGAGTCCCCTTTCTCCTACTGACATCAACAAAAGGTAATAGATACTCTTGACAAAAACTAACATATATCCACACACGTTATATCTCAACTAACAGACTATATGCCTGGATCAACTAGCCAACACAAACAATAATATCGTTAAAGGTTTTTAAAAAGTGTATTTGCTCTGGAAAACTACTAGACACAATACAGCTAATATTAACTTGTGTGGCGTCTGGCGGAAAAGCAGAAAGTAGCTATTAGCAGCATGCACTGCGTCGTCGAATGCTTTGGATAAGGATCATGTCTCTCTTATTTCTTCTCCTGATCCGGGGGATAGTGTGTTTCCTTCCCTGCCATATTGTTTCTAGAGGTATAGTTTTCACACACAGAAAGCTACACGACATTGAAAAGGATTTTGGTCTCAATGAATGTCGGTGTTTGAGATGCCATTGTTTTTACCATAGATGGTTTAGCTCAGCCCAGTTCGTGCCATATCTTCTACACAGAAGATTGGCTGTAATGGACCCCCAACGCTTCTCTTGTCATGATAGTACAATAGGTCTCTTTTTTTCCATCCATCTTCCGATGTCATCCTTCCAATGTTAGCGTTGTTTACCTCTGACACTTCTGTTTTCCACATTTCCTTCCAGTATTGTTATCAGCAACGCGTTATCCCTTTCTACAAACTGTTATAAAACTTGACATAGGGGGCCGCGTGGACTAGTGGTTAAGTGACACAGATCACAATCCGAAGGTACTGAGTTCGCTCTCCAATCACAGCCCCGACCGTTACCCCGGGGAAGCAAACCCTTAGAAAATGCAGTAGAAAGCATACCCTTAGATAAAACGCATGACGAAGTCGGATGCACTGGGCCGACAGGCGCAAAATAAAAACATAGTGCAAAGCACACCGCCTTGGGGAATAAGGAAATAAGGCGAACGCAAAAAAAAAAATAAAAAAAAATACTTGACATGACGTTGTCCGTTTGCGTGGACTCCTATTTCTCAAATTTTAACCAACTTCCCCGTAATATAGAGAGCTGAAATTGTGTACACAGCCTCTACTAGTGCTACCTTTACAAACTTTGAGCAGAGCATTCATAAACTTGAACCGAAAACGTATTAAACAAATATTTATCTCACTTATAAGTGATACATCATTTGTATTTATAAGTGATAATTCATATTAATCTGACCTATAAGTGTTACATCATATGTTTTTATAAGTGATAAACCATATTAATCTCACTTCTAAGTGATACATGATATACATTTCTTCTGGTATCATGGAATATCTATCTCACCAGATCCGACGCCCGAACAACAAAGGTCAGTCTTCTCTGCACCTGACTCAACGGCTTAGCACTGGTCACCACTCCTGTATCCCTACTGACGCTGAAGTAGGATGCATCTGGTCCTTCCAGCGAGTACACCACTTTCCCATTGTTGCCCACGTCTTGGTCCACTGCCGTCACACCGATAACAAAGTCCGCTGCAACAGAAGGGAGATAACACACTGATGTTTGTGACTTCAACATTGATTTTGTGACTTCAACATTCATGACATGTTAGAAGCATAAAGCTTTAGTTAGATCTAGATTGGAGGAGATATAAACATGCCGGAAAGGATACCAAGAAGAGCGACAAAACTGAAAATGGGATTCCGGAATTATAGTTGTCAAGATAGACTAAAAAAAAAAACCCGGCTTCGAGGTGACTTAATACATGTTTATAAGATAATCAATGGAAAGGATAAATTAGACTATAATAAGTTTATCAAACTACAACCAGTTACAAGAACAAGAGGGCACAGCAACAAATTTATTAAAGAGAGGCCCACATTAGATATTAAGAGATATTTTTTTTTAGACAGAGAATGATGAACGCTTGAAATGCATTACCGCTGTAAATAGTGGGGACACGGTCAGTTAATGCATTAAAAATAGAATGGATGCTGCAATTAGTTACTTTTAGATCAAATTGAGTGGAAGAAACTGTTTATATGCAGACTCCGCAGAACCATTAAAACCAGTATCAATAAGTTACATTATTACAGATGACATTTATAATAGCAAGACCATAGGTACGAGACTAGAAGGAACGATGCCTAGTCCGAGAGTAATGACTTTAGCTAGTCTGATACCTCGTTCTTCTGGAACCTGGTACACGCCCTAAAAGACAACCCACGTAACTTGTAATTACCAACTACCTGCTATTGTTTCAACAGGCACTAGTAATTAGTTAGCAGACAGTGCGGCCTGATCGGGGCACACAGTGGATACACTATGTTCTGCTAGATCCATCGATCTATCAAGCAGAGTCATCAGTTACCTGCACTCGCTGCGTTAACTTCCTTAACTAAAATCAGTGTGTGTTGCTAATGCCACTGGTAAGTGACTACTTTCTTTGGTAGCGGGTTACAAGTGGCGGACGGAGGTAGTGGAGAGCTGAGATTGTGTAACTGAATTTCCATATATTACTCAGTTACAGGAGTCCCTGAAAATGTGTCAGGTCAGGTCAGGTCATCCCGTAACCAGTGAGGTCGTTGGGGCACACATGAAGACATCCTCACAACACTATGCCATCCTTCTCTGTCAGCGGCCGCTGCCTGTGCCTCTTCTGGTCGCAGATTGGTCCATTGTTTTATGTTGTACTCCCACTTCGTTTTAGGACGGCCTCTTCCTTGTACCTTTCCGTGCAGGATCGTATTTGCAAGACCATTTGATCTCGATATATATATATATACCAAGCGAGTTTCTTTCTTTTGACAGTTGCCAAGAGGTCTTCAAAAGACCATATTGCTGTTGTAATTCTATCTCGCATTTCCTCATTTGTAACTCGATCTGTGTAATTGACGTTATAAAGTCTTCGGAAACATCTCATCTCCAAGGTCTGTATCCTTCGCTGAAGGCCAGCTGTAACTGTCCATGCCTTACAAGCATAGATGAATACTGACAGGACCAAAGTACGCATTCATCTGATTTTCGTACATAGTGCTAACAGTTTATATTGCCAGATTTTGTTGAGCCGTGCAAGCGCCGCTATTGTCTGTGCTATTCTGGCCAACACCTCACATTTTGATCCTTCATCCCTGACAATCGAACCCAGATATTTAAAACGGTCAACCACTTCGAATTCTTGGCTATTAGCTGTTATCCTACTGTTAAAAATGTGTGCATACTGAATATTAGGCACTCATGCGTGCATGCACTGCATGGAATATGAAAAGTAAGAAATTGGTAGTTTGCAGATACGACATGATGATGTTGCTGAGTGTCAATGATGAGTATGTTTACTCTTTCGTGGACCCTGAAAATGGCGTTAAGTCGCTGGTTCCAGAAGCTGCCCACAAATCGTGAGAGTACTGATGAAGGTTGATTGGGGTCCTCCAGGCTGTTGTATATGCTTGGCTTGGCTTCATACGCGTGTAGCTCACTTCTATTGAAATCACGTCGTAGCCAGACTGACATGAAGCAGGATTTTTTTTCCAGTTAGAACTAGATGGACGTGAGGGGGTGATTGGGGGGGGGGGGTGGTGGTGGTCTTAGTCAGTTTGTTTGTGAGGTGGGGGGTCTTAGTCAGTTTGTTGGTGAGGTGGTGGTCTTAGTCAGTTTGATTGTGAGGTGGGGATCTTAGTCAGTTTGTTTGTGAGGTGGGGATCGTAGTCAGTTTGTTTGTGAGGTGGTGGTCTTAGTCAGTTTGTTTGTGAGGTGGGGATCTTAGTCAGTTTGTTTGTGAGGTGGGATCGTAGTCAGTTTGTTTGTGAGATAGGGATTTTTAGTCAGTTTATCTGTGAGGTGGGAATTTTTAGTAGGTTTGTTTGTGAGGTGGGGGTCGTTGTCGGTTTGTTTGTGAGGTGGAGGTCGTAGTCGGTTTGTTTGTAAGGTCGTCTTAGTCAGTTTGTTTGTAAGGTGGGTGTCGTAGTCGGTTTGTTTATGAGGTTGGGGTCGTAGTCAGGTTGTTTGTGAGGTGGGGGTCGTAGTCAATTTGTTTATGAGGTTGGGGTCGTAGTCAGGTTGTTTGTGAGGTTGGGGTCGTAGTCAGTTTGTTTCAACTGATCCTGACTACCATTATCAGATCAGTATGTAATGCCTAACTAGACGTTAGTATTCTCTACTCGCAAAAGAACGGCAAAAATGGCGCCCTAACGGCTTCGGGTCTACACTGCTCTGGTGTTTTAGTTCATTATGGATGCCGACTGACCACGGATTTGCCTATAATTCACACTAGTCGACGACTTACACTTGTGTTCACGGAAACGTGTTGTTGTTTTCCATTTTGACTGGTTAATTCGTTGGTTTTTTATGTTTTCTTCCGTCCGATTATCCTGGCCTAAACATCGGCTATATGAGTTAGCATTACGCTTAAACCGGTGTCGTACTTTCACGGTCCAGTTCACACGACTGAACCTCACCTCACGAGATTGGCTACCTTCGCCCTAGCTGCAGACAGTGTCGGTTTGGTGTGAATGGGAAATTTAGACGACTATAATTGACTAGAACACGGCCCGGGAGAGATGTCCAACACATCACTCACACGGTGAGTGATGTCCATATGACCTCCTGCGGTTATTGGAAAGGCACGACACGCAACGATATGTCATCCCTCCTCCGCTGCCTTGAGGGATATCTGTTTACGGAAAAGGCTTCAGGAGTAAACTCTGAGGAAAAATCCACATTCTGTGCTATCTCGTCGTCTAGATTCTTGCCACTGGCCACAGGTAGCTCAGGACAATAGAATGCGGTTGACAAAAGGCGCAGTTGCTTCCTCACTTTAATCCAAATCACCCCGCAAGCCACCCATTTCAACAGACAGCAAAAAAAAAAGACTGTCCACACGGCTGGACAAAGAGAGTGGTCTTCATTACATGTGATGGACGAACATCATTCACTCCTGGCAGTTACAACATAAACCCCTAAACAGACCGTAAAGGTGTATGACCAGAAGTAGTTGACCTACCTGTGTTTGACGTGTCGTGCATTGTGGCTGTGTAACTTGTAGTGCCGAACTCTGGGGCGTGGTCATTATCATCTTCCACAAGCACGATCACCAGAACCGAGGACGCTCTGGGAGGAATGCCCTGGTCTGTGGCTAGAACAGTTAGGCTGTACTGAGGCTCCAGCTCGCGGTCCAGGGATGCGGTGGTCAGTATGCGGCCAGTGCTGGGTAAAATGGTGAAACGGCTGCCCATGTTGTCCGCTAGGCTGTAACTGTGGACACAAACACACACGTGATCGTTCAACTGAGTCCGATAATGCAGCAGAGTGAATGAGCTGATAGCAGCCAGCGGGTTACAACTGGCTGCTTGCATCAGCGTCAGCGAACCTGAGCTGACCAAAACCTTATTTCACTTCCAAGTGGCGGCCCTGGAAGCAGGCTGCACTAGTGTAGTATTCGTTCTTAGTCGACCTATACTTATACAAGGGCATCTGCCCATGTGCAGATCCAAGCTCTGGTATGAACTGCATGTAGCCAGGAGAAGGTTTCCTGCTAAGTGGGCTAGGTTTGAGCACCTTAACACTCCGCTGCATTGAGACAAGCGCTTATGGAGGTTGGTTACCCGATGTGAGTCCATCTTAAAATACTCAAACACTAGAGGAAAGTAGACTCGCAGACTATTAGGCGCCATCTATGCTGCTCTAAACTAACCACATAACCATGGCCGGTATTATGCCATGTCACGCAGCTAGTCGCCTCTTAAGACATCCTCTCTGTGAGCCAGTGGTGCTTTTCTTGTCCTTCTTATACACAAAGACCCGACAGACCACTCGGCTAGTGTAGTCAGGCTAAAAGAATTGGGATCGAAGTGTGAAGGCAAACCCAGTACACAAAAACGCCTCGCTGTAATCTACGGCACAACGTAGATCATCCAACTTTGTTAGAAATGTCCTTTTCTATGTTGATGATTTCTGTGATAAAATCTTATCTTGTGCCTTCTCCACAATATACATCTACAAGACAAGCTAATTTATATTGTAATAAGGTTCTTATCAAAAGTCAAACCCCAAGTAGTAGCCCTAAAGTTTACCAGCATTAATTCTTCACCTTATTTTGTCGTCAAAGATAGCCTACATTAATTATTCACCTTATTTTGTCATCAAGGTTTGCCTGCTCGAGTTCTTCACCGTAGTTTGTCATCAAAAATTGCCTGCATTAATTATTCACCGTAGTTTGTCATCAAGGTTTGCCTGCATTAATTATTCACCTTAGTTTGTCATCAAGGTTTGCCTGCATTAATTATTCACCTTAGTTTGTCATAAAGGTTTGCCTGCATTAATTATTCACCTTAGTTTGTCATCAAGGTTTGCCTGCATTAATTATTCACCTTAGTTTGTCATCAAAGATTTCTTGCATGAATTCTACACCTTAGTTTGTCCATTGCATAAAATGTTCACTTTGACAGATGACCCTCAGACCAATTTCATGAAGCATAATCCTTTCTACCCTCGCATATATTTTCCACCTTCATTATGTTTCTATACGACTTTTCCGTTGAATTTATGTGTACCACAACATCAACAACACAGTCAGTGACTGTCTTTGCTCTAGTTAACTCTCCTATTCTATTGATTTGACAAAAAAGGCGACTGCTCAAAGGAAATCAGAAGAAAGAGTAGCCATGGCAATGCTGATGCCAAACAGCCTGAAGACATTATGGCAGAGCCCCAACAAAACGAAAAAAGTAAAAGAGTTTGCGTTTTTCCGGTGGCACCATATGGCTGTGAATCATGGACGATTACCAAAACTTCAAGACCAAGAACCGAATCCTTCGAGCCAAAATGTTACAGAAAGATGTTAGAATACCCTGGATGGAGAAAAAGATAAATATAGACACTCAACAAGGGTTGAACATAGAGGAGAACTGGTTTATCAATTCCATTTTGACCAGAAAGTTGAAATACTTTGGTCACATCAAGAGACACAACGGTCTTGAGAGAACAGTGATGGAAGGTATGGTGCCAGGCAAAAGATTCAGGGGTAGACCAAGAAGACTATGTCATCAAGATATCCATGCATGCCTGAGCATGACTGTGACGGGGGCTGGAGTTTTGGTAAGGGAAAGAGTTTTTTCAGACAGACTATGATGTGAGCTACGTTCTATAAAGGACGTGCTAAATGATGATGATGATTTTAATGATTGTTCTTCCACAACCTCTTCGCACATTGGCTTCTATCTACGCGAACAAACTAACCCCCTTTCTTCGGCATACAAAGGACAAAAAATAGTTACAAAGCAGCTGCTTACTGTTGGCAATGAATGATTAGACACTAGACTACAATATTTCAGCTTATTGTGAAAGTGTTGCTATCAGTTCTCGCCCTTGCTCCCCTGGCTTTCTATAACTCTATTACCGCCATTTTCAGGGCGTAATAGCTTTGCTGGTTGAAAAATTCAAGATGCTCTCTTTGTTCTCTAATTTTTAATTCTCGCATTGATCGTTCGCTCCCATACTATTTCCAGCCAGTACTTGGATGTTTCCTTTCTCAGTACATCGCTGTCGTCTACTTAGTGCTATTTTCAACCAGTATATAGACGTTTCCTTTCTCTGTACATCGTTGCCATCTATTGCTGCTTTCAACCAGTACATAAATGTTTCTTTTCTCTGTGCATCGTTGCCGTTTACTTAGTGATGTTTTCAACCAGTACCTAGATGTTGCCTTTCTCTGTATGTACTATATGTATGTGCTGTTTTCAACCAATCTATTCACTGTATTCAATAGTGCCATAAATTAAAAACCATAACATTATCAAATTGAAAGTTTTCGTTCCATTGTTAGCTTTTTCTCTGTCAAGATCGTGTTTCTTTCTTTCAATCATCATGAAATATCGCCCAATCTTCGGAATGCACAATTAAATAAAACTTCCTTCTTCGTGTGACAAGTCAGATGTTATGTGATCATTCTCCTCTCAAATTTCTTGCGCTATTCATCCGTTGTGCAATTTATGTTTTTTTAACATGTCAAGCTATGAAATTACCTAGCATGTTAATTGTCAGTTTTTCGCGTTATATAACGTGTTTGAACTGATTGCACCTCACAAGAGCCCACCAAATATCGACTTCTTCATCGTGACGCCTGAAATAATCCTCCTTTTACAATTTACTCTTATTAATCTGTAAAACAGATACATTTTACGTCGTGGCATACAAAAGCTGACAGTAATACTGTTAAATAACGACTCTCAGAAAACACCACCCACTCTCATGTTCTATTAACAGAAACGTTTAGCAATAAACATATAGCCTTTGTCAGACCAGAAAAGTGACCATAGAACAAGACAGATAACTCCACCATAAACCAGGAGTACAAAGAAGCGAACGTAGTAGTAGTAGTGATAAGTGATAATAGTAGTGATAAGGGATAGCAGTAGTAGTGATAAGAGATAGCAATAGTAGTGATAAGAGATAGCAATCGCAGTGATAAGTGATAACAGTAGTGATAAGTGATAATAGTAGTGATAAGTAATAATAGTAGTGATAAGTGATAGTAGTAGTAGTAGTGATTATAGGTGATAGCAGCAGCAGTGATAGTAACAGTAATAATAAGTGATAGTAGACGCTTGACATGCAGAAGAAGAAGTAGACTCCGCACACTGGTGGCACACATGCCAGCTGGTAGTACAAGTAGAAGACACACTAGGGAGACGCGGGGCAGCTGTAGCTTACATAATTTGAGAATTCATGCCCTCGTCTAGGTCCGTAGCTGACACCGTTAGGACCTCAGTTCCAGACGGCTTGTTCTCCATCACGTGAGCAAGGTACGGACCGCTGCTCTCAAAGGCAGGACTGTGGTCATTGACATCTTTGACAAAGACGCTGACTGTGGCTGTGCCGATCTGTACCGGAGTGCCTGTCAGATGATACAATTAAACTTCATATTTTACAGAACATTTATGTTACAGGAGATAATTAGGTATATTGATTCTGATGATAATTAGGACTAAATTATATGAATGTCAACAGCAGACAATGCAGAACTACAACAGACAATGCAGGACTACAGCAGACAATGCAGGACTACAACAGACAATGCAGGACTACAAAAGACAATGCAGGACTACAACAGACGATGCAGGACTACAACAGACAATGTCGAACTACAACATACAATGCAGGACTACACCAGCCGATACAGAACTGCAACAAACAATGAAAGACTACAACAGACAATTCAATACTACAACAGAAAATTCAGGACTACACCAGACAATACAAGACTACACCAGACAATGCAGGACTACAACCGACAACGCCGAACTACAACAGACAATGAAGGACTACAACAGACAATGCAGCACTACACAATATAGTCACATATTGTTGAAAATGTAATACTCCTAACAGATGCATCTGAAGTCAACGTACTAGATCCTCTAATAATAGCTAAAAGTTTCTTCTATACAGTCTTTGCTAAACTTGTACAGGTTACTAATAGCTGTTACGTTTGCGCTTTCTAGGTCACATAATTGTTGTAAGCTCTTTCTGATAATGCAATGAGACTGTTGTACTGCTTCTATTAGCAATAATGATGTGGTCAAGATACACATTTCAAAGTCCCATAAATTGTCACATTCACCGAGCCACTGGAACCATCGAGTGTATCCTTACAGTGGAGGAAAAGATTGCCCACTGCAGGTTGTAGTGTCAGTAAAACTAAGGGAGATTGAATATGCGGATTGGGCCCCCTTTTCACTTAAAACAAAGTGCACCAAAACCACGACCTTCACAGTACATACCTTCATTGGTACGAAGACCAACCGCAGCAGTGACATTTTTAAAAACAAAAAATAAGAACAACGACACAAAGAATAGTGCTGAATCTCTGAAACTGACAAGAAGAAAGACAAAAATGCTGTAAAGGAAAGTGCAAATGTCATATAAGAGAAACTAGCTCAATGAGCCAATCAATAAATCAATGCAATAAGCTTCCTTGTGTACATGTCAGGGGCCACAATCCTCGTTTCATATTCCGATATTCACTTCCCGTGTACCGCCAGTCTAGCAGTTCTGTGATTATTTCTTCTCTATGTTCTCCGTGCATCTGTCCTCCTTTATTCGCATGAAATCAGAGCCTCAGATTAATGTACAAGTAGAGCACTCGCTTTTCACGGCAAAGGTGGGAGTTTAAACTCCTACGACCGTCACATTCTAGTCGAGCCAGCTGTAAATGGGTACCCGGCATACGACTAGGGAAGTAAAAGTAGCAAGGAAAGGAACAGGCCACCCTATCTCATACAAAATGTTGCTTAGTATACTGAAGTATCTAACAACTTCATTCCCCGACAGTAGTGTTAATACTATGGGACAAGCAAATAAACAACAACAAAAAACAGCCCCCCTCCCCTCCTCCCCCAGCTAAACATGTTTCAATAATTTGCAAAAACATAAATGATTGTCTCCACACAACTTGAGAAATAGCAACCAATTATGCACAAGACAGTGGACGAGTCAACAATTAGCAAAAACATAAAGAGATTGTCTCCACACAACTTGAGAAATAGCAACCAATTATGCACAAGACAGTGGACGAGTCAACAATTAGCAAAAACATAAAGAGATTGTCTCCACACAACTTGAGAAATAGCAACCAATTATGCACAAGACAGTGGACGAGTCAACAATTAGCAAAAACATAAAGAGATTGTCTCCACACAACTTGAGAAATAGCAACCAATTATGCACAAGACAGTGGACGAGTCAACAATTAGCAAAAACATAAAGAGATTGTCTCCACACAACTTGAGAAATAGCAACCAATTATGCACAAGACAGTGGACGAGTCAACAATTAGCAAAAACATAAAGAGATTGTCTCCACACAACTTGAGAAATAGCAACCAATTATGCACAAGACAGTGGACGAGTCAACAATTAGCAAAAACATAAATGATTGTCTCCACACAACTTGAGAAATAGCAACCAATTATGCACAAGACAGTGGACGAGTCAACAATTAGCAAAAACATAAAGAGATTGTCTCCACACAACTTGAGAAATAGCAACCAATTATGCACAAGACAGTGGACGAGTCAACAATTAGCAAAAACATAAAGAGATTGTCTCCACACAACTTGAGAAATAGCAACCAATTATGCACAAGACAGTGGACGAGTCAACAATTAGCAAAAACATAAAGAGATTGTCTCCACACAACTTGAGAAATAGCAACCAATTATGCACAAGACAGTGGACGAGTCAACAATTAGCAAAAACATAAAGAGATTGTCTCCACACAACTTGAGAAATAGCAACCAATTATGCACAAGACAGTGGACGAGTCAACAATTAGCAAAAACATAAATGATTGTCTCCACACAACTTGAGAAATAGCAACCAATTATGCACAAGACAGTGGACGAGTCAACAATTAGCAAAAACATAAAGAGATTGTCTCCACACAACTTGAGAAATAGCAACCAATTATGCACAAGACAGTGGACGAGTCAACAATTAGCAAAAACATAAAGAGATTGTCTCCACACAACTTGAGAAATAGCAACCAATTATGCACAAGACAGTGGACGAGTCAACAATTAGCAAAAACATAAAGAGATTGTCTCCACACAACTTGAGAAATAGCAACCAATTATGCACAAGACAGTGGACGAGTCAACAATTAGCAAAAACATAAAGAGATTGTCTCCACACAACTTGAGAAATAGCAACCAATTATGCACAAGACAGTGGACGAGTCAACAATTAGCAAAAACATAAAGAGATTGTCTCCACACAACTTGAGAAATAGCAACCAATTATGCACAAGACAGTGGACGAGTCAACAATTAGCAAAAACATAAAGAGATTGTCTCCACACAACTTGAGAAATAGCAACCAATTATGCACAAGACAGTGGACGAGTCAACAATTAGCAAAAACATAAAGAGATTGTCTCCACACAACTTGAGAAATAGCAACCAATTATGCACAAGACAGTGGACGAGTCAACAATTAGCAAAAACATAAATGATTGTCTCCACACAACTTGAGAAATAGCAACCAATTATGCACAAGACAGCGGACGAGTCAACAATTAGCAAAAACATAAATGATTGTCTCCACACAACTTGAGAAATAGCAACCAATTATGCACAAGACAGTGGACGAGTCAACAATTAGCAAAAAACATAAATGATTGTCTCCACACAACTTGAGAAATAGCAACCAATTATGCACAAGACAGTGGACGAGTCAACAATTAGCAAAAACATAAATGATTGTCTCCACACAACTTGAGAAATAGCAACCAATTATGCACAGGACAGTGGACGAGTCAACAATTAGCAAAAACATAAAGAGATTGTCTCCACACAACTTGAGAAATAGCAACCAATTATGCACAAGACAGTGGACGAGTCAACAATTAGCAAAAACATAAAGAGATTGTCTCCACACAACTTGAGAAATAGCAACCAATTATGCACAAGACAGTGGACGAGTCAACAATTAGCAAAAACATAAAGAGATTGTCTCCACACAACTTGAGAAATAGCAACCAATTATGCACAAGACAGTGGACGAGTCAACAATTAGCAAAAACATAAAGAGATTGTCTCCACACAACTTGAGAAATAGCAACCAATTATGCACAAGACAGTGGACGAGTCAACAATTAGCAAAAACATAAATGATTGTCTCCACACAACTTGAGAAATAGCAACCAATTATGCACAAGACAGTGGACGAGTCAACAATTAGCAAAAACATAAAGAGATTGTCTCCACACAACTTGAGAAATAGCAACCAATTATGCACAAGACAGTGGACGAGTCAACAATTAGCAAAAACATAAAGAGATTGTCTCCACACAACTTGAGAAATAGCAACCAATTATGCACAAGACAGTGGACGAGTCAACAATTAGCAAAAACATAAAGAGATTGTCTCCACACAACTTGAGAAATAGCAACCAATTATGCACAAGACAGTGGACGAGTCAACAATTAGCAAAAACATAAAGAGATTGTCTCCACACAACTTGAGAAATAGCAACCAATTATGCACAAGACAGTGGACGAGTCAACAATTAGCAAAAACATAAAGAGATTGTCTCCACACAACTTGAGAAATAGCAACCAATTATGCACAAGACAGTGGACGAGTCAACAATTAGCAAAAACATAAAGAGATTGTCTCCACACAACTTGAGAAATAGCAACCAATTATGCACAAGACAGTGGACGAGTCAACAATTAGCAAAAACATAAAGAGATTGTCTCCACACAACTTGAGAAATAGCAACCAATTATGCACAAGACAGTGGACGAGTCAACAATTAGCAAAAACATAAATGATTGTCTCCACACAACTTGAGAAATAGCAACCAATTATGCACAAGACAGCGGACGAGTCAACAATTAGCAAAAACATAAATGATTGTCTCCACACAACTTGAGAAATAGCAACCAATTATGCACAAGACAGTGGACGAGTCAACAATTAGCAAAAAACATAAATGATTGTCTCCACACAACTTGAGAAATAGCAACCAATTATGCACAAGACAGTGGACGAGTCAACAATTAGCAAAAACATAAATGATTGTCTCCACACAACTTGAGAAATAGCAACCAATTATGCACAGGACAGTGGACGAGTCAACAATTAGCAAAAACATAAAGAGATTGTCTCCACACAACTTGAGAAATAGCAACCAATTATGCACAAGACAGTGGACGAGTCAACAATTAGCAAAAACATAAAGAGATTGTCTCCACACAACTTGAGAAATAGCAACCAATTATGCACAAGACAGTGGACGAGTCAACAATTAGCAAAAACATAAAGAGATTGTCTCCACACAACTTGAGAAATAGCAACCAATTATGCACAAGACAGTGGACGAGTCAACAATTAGCAAAAACATAAAGAGATTGTCTCCACACAACTTGAGAAATAGCAACCAATTATGCACAAGACAGTGGACGAGTCAATAATTAGCAAAAACATAAATGATTGTCTCCACACAACTTGAGAAATAGCAACCAATTATGCACAAGACAGTGGACGAGTCAACAATTAGCAAAAACATAAAGAGATTGTCTCCACACAACTTGAGAAATAGCAACCAATTATGCACAAGACAGTGGACGAGTCAACAATTAGCAAAAACATAAAGAGATTGTCTCCACACAACTTGAGAAATAGCAACCAATTATGCACAAGACAGTGGACGAGTCAACAATTAGCAAAAACATAAATGATTGTCTCCACACAACTTGAGAAATAGCAACCAATTATGCACAAGACAGTGGACGAGTCAACAATTAGCAAAAACATAAAGAGATTGTCTCCACACAACTTGAGAAATAGCAACCAATTATGCACAAGACAGTGGACGAGTCAACAATTAGCAAAAACATAAAGAGATTGTCTCCACACAACTTGAGAAATAGCAACCAATTATGCACAAGACAGTGGACGAGTCAACAATTAGCAAAAACATAAATGATTGTCTCCACACAACTTGAGAAATAGCAACCAATTATGCACAAGACAGTGGACGAGTCAACAATTAGCAAAAACATAAAGAGATTGTCTCCACACAACTTGAGAAATAGCAACCAATTATGCACAAGACAGTGGACGAGTCAACAATTAGCAAAAACATAAAGAGATTGTCTCCACACAACTTGAGAAATAGCAACCAATTATGCACAAGACAGTGGACGAGTCAACAATTAGCAAAAACATAAAGAGATTGTCTCCACACAACTTGAGAAATAGCAACCAATTATGCACAAGACAGTGGACGAGTCAACAATTAGCAAAAACATAAAGAGATTGTCTCCACACAACTTGAGAAATAGCAACCAATTATGCACAAGACAGTGGACGAGTCAACAATTAGCAAAAACATAAAGAGATTGTCTCCACACAACTTGAGAAATAGCAACCAATTATGCACAAGACAGTGGACGAGTCAACAATTAGCAAAAACATAAAGAGATTGTCTCCACACAACTTGAGAAATAGCAACCAATTATGCACAAGACAGTGGACGAGTCAACAATTAGCAAAAACATAAAGAGATTGTCTCCACACAACTTGAGAAATAGCAACCAATTATGCACAAGACAGTGGACGAGTCAACAATTAGCAAAAACATAAAGAGATTGTCTCCACACAACTTGAGAAATAGCAACCAATTATGCACAAGACAGTGGACGAGTCAACAATTAGCAAAAACATAAAGAGATTGTCTCCACACAACTTGAGAAATAGCAACCAATTATGCACAAGACAGTGGACGAGTCAACAATTAGCAAAAACATAAAGAGATTGTCTCCACACAACTTGAGAAATAGCAACCAATTATGCACAAGACAGTGGACGAGTCAACAATTAGCAAAAACATAAAGAGATTGTCTCCACACAACTTGAGAAATAGCAACCAATTATGCACAAGACAGTGGACGAGTCAACAATTAGCAAAAACATAAAGAGATTGTCTCCACACAACTTGAGAAATAGCAACCAATTATGCACAAGACAGTGGACGAGTCAACAATTAGCAAAAACATAAATGATTGTCTCCACACAACTTGAGAAATAGCAACCAATTATGCACAAGACAGTGGACGAGTCAACAATTAGCAAAAACATAAATGATTGTCTCCACACAACTTGAGAAATAGCAACCAATTATGCACAAGACAGTGGACGAGTCAACAATTAGCAAAAACATAAATGATTGTCTCCACACAACTTGAGAAATAGCAACCAATTATGCACAAGACAGTGGACGAGTCAACAATTAGCAAAAACATAAAGAGATTGTCTCCACACAACTTGAGAAATAGCAACCAATTATGCACAAGACAGTGGACGAGTCAACAATTAGCAAAAACATAAAGAGATTGTCTCCACACAACTTGAGAAATAGCAACCAATTATGCACAAGACAGTGGACGAGTCAACAATTAGCAAAAACATAAAGAGATTGTCTCCACACAACTTGAGAAATAGCAACCAATTATGCACAAGACAGTGGACGAGTCAACAATTAGCAAAAACATAAAGAGATTGTCTCCACACAACTTGAGAAATAGCAACCAATTATGCACAAGACAGTGGACGAGTCAACAATTAGCAAAAACATAAAGAGATTGTCTCCACACAACTTGAGAAATAGCAACCAATTATGCACAAGACAGTGGACGAGTCAACAATTAGCAAAAACATAAAGAGATTGTCTCCACACAACTTGAGAAATAGCAACCAATTATGCACAAGACAGTGGACGAGTCAACAATTAGCAAAAACATAAAGAGATTGTCTCCACACAACTTGAGAAATAGCAACCAATTATGCACAAGACAGTGGACGAGTCAACAATTAGCAAAAACATAAAGAGATTGTCTCCACACAACTTGAGAAATAGCAACCAATTATGCACAAGACAGTGGACGAGTCAACAATTAGCAAAAACATAAAGAGATTGTCTCCACACAACTTGAGAAATAGCAACCAATTATGCACAAGACAGTGGACGAGTCAACAATTAGCAAAAACATAAAGAGATTGTCTCCACACAACTTGAGAAATAGCAACCAATTATGCACAAGACAGTGGACGAGTCAACAATTAGCAAAAACATAAAGAGATTGTCTCCACACAACTTGAGAAATAGCAACCAATTATGCACAAGACAGTGGACGAGTCAACAATTAGCAAAAACATAAAGAGATTGTCTCCACACAACTTGAGAAATAGCAACCAATTATGCACAAGACAGTGGACGAGTCAACAATTAGCAAAAACATAAAGAGATTGTCTCCACAACAACTTGAGAAATAGCAACCAATTATGCACAAGACAGTGGACGAGTCAACAATTAGCAAAAACATAAAGAGATTGTCTCCACACAACTTGAGAAATAGCAACCAATTATGCACAAGACAGTGGACGAGTCAACAATTAGCAAAAACATAAAGAGATTGTCTCCACACAACTTGAGAAATAGCAACCAATTATGCACAAGACAGTGGACGAGTCAACAATTAGCAAAAACATAAAGAGATTGTCTCCACACAACTTGAGAAATAGCAACCAATTATGCACAAGACAGTGGACGAGTCAACAATTAGCAAAAACATAAAGAGATTGTCTCCACACAACTTGAGAAATAGCAACCAATTATGCACAAGACAGTGGACGAGTCAACAATTAGCAAAAACATAAAGAGATTGTCTCCACACAACTTGAGAAATAGCAACCAATTATGCACAAGACAGTGGACGAGTCAACAATTAGCAAAAACATAAAGAGATTGTCTCCACACAACTTGAGAAATAGCAACCAATTATGCACAAGACAGTGGACGAGTCAACAATTAGCAAAAACATAAAGAGATTGTCTCCACACAACTTGAGAAATAGCAACCAATTATGCACAAGACAGTGGACGAGTCAACAATTAGCAAAAACATAAAGAGATTGTCTCCACACAACTTGAGAAATAGCAACCAATTATGCACAAGACAGTGGACGAGTCAACAATTAGCAAAAACATAAAGAGATTGTCTCCACACAACTTGAGAAATAGCAACCAATTATGCACAAGACAGTGGACGAGTCAATAATTAGCAAAAACATAAATGATTGTCTCCACACAACTTGAGAAATAGCAACCAATTATGCACAAGACAGTGGACGAGTCAACAATTAGCAAAAACATAAAGAGATTGTCTCCACACAACTTGAGAAATAGCAACCAATTATGCACAAGACAGTGGACGAGTCAACAATTAGCAAAAACATAAAGAGATTGTCTCCACACAACTTGAGAAATAGCAACCAATTATGCACAAGACAGTGGACGAGTCAACAATTAGCAAAAACATAAAGAGATTGTCTCCACACAACTTGAGAAATAGCAACCAATTATGCACAAGACAGTGGACGAGTCAACAATTAGCAAAAACATAAAGAGATTGTCTCCACACAACTTGAGAAATAGCAACCAATTATGCACAAGACAGTGGACGAGTCAACAATTAGCAAAAACATAAAGAGATTGTCTCCACACAACTTGAGAAATAGCAACCAATTATGCACAAGACAGTGGACGAGTCAACAATTAGCAAAAAACATAAAGAGATTGTCTCCACACAACTTGAGAAATAGCAACCAATTATGCACAAGACAGTGGACGAGTCAACAATTAGCAAAAACATAAAGTGATTGTCTCCACACAACTTGAGAAATAGCAACCAATTATGCACAAGACAGTGGACGAGTCAACAATTAGCAAAAACATAAAGAGATTGTCTCCACACAACTTGAGAAATAGCAACCAATTATGCACAAGACAGTGGACGAGTCAACAATTAGCAAAAACATAAAGAGATTGTCTCCACACAACTTGAGAAATAGCAACCAATTATGCACAAGACAGTGGACGAGTCAACAATTAGCAAAAACATAAAGAGATTGTCTCCACACAACTTGAGAAATAGCAACCAATTATGCACAAGACAGTGGACGAGTCAACAATTAGCAAAAACATAAAGAGATTGTCTCCACACAACTTGAGAAATAGCAACCAATTATGCACAAGACAGTGGACGAGTCAACAATTAGCAAAAACATAAAGAGATTGTCTCCACACAACTTGAGAAATAGCAACCAATTATGCACAAGACAGTGGACGAGTCAACAATTAGCAAAAACATAAAGAGATTGTCTCCACACAACTTGAGAAATAGCAACCAATTATGCACAAGACAGTGGACGAGTCAACAATTAGCAAAAACATAAAGAGATTGTCTCCACACAACTTGAGAAATAGCAACCAATTATGCACAAGACAGTGGACGAGTCAACAATTAGCAAAAACATAAAGAGATTGTCTCCACACAACTTGAGAAATAGCAACCAATTATGCACAAGACAGTGGACGAGTCAACAATTAGCAAAAACATAAAGAGATTGTCTCCACACAACTTGAGAAATAGCAACCAATTATGCACAAGACAGTGGACGAGTCAACAATTAGCAAAAACATAAAGAGATTGTCTCCACACAACTTGAGAAATAGCAACCAATTATGCACAAGACAGTGGACGAGTCAACAATTAGCAAAAACATAAAGAGATTGTCTCCACACAACTTGAGAAATAGCAACCAATTATGCACAAGACAGTGGACGAGTCAACAATTAGCAAAAACATAAAGAGATTGTCTCCACACAACTTGAGAAATAGCAACCAATTATGCACAAGACAG